>CAUYWW010000199.1:0-567359 GCA_963576845.1 Megachile leachella | reverse complement strand
TAGCGATAATAACTGCATAATATGGGTAATAATGCATGTTATATTGATAATAATATAAGCAATAAGTATAATTATTACAGTCCTAGCGATAATAACTGCATTATATGGGTAATAATGCACGTTATATTGATAATAATATAAGTAATAAGTATAATTATTACAGTTCTAGCGATAATAACTGCATAATATGGGTAATCATGCACGTTATATTGCTAATGATATAAGTAATAAGTATAATTATTACAGTTCCAGCGATAATAACTGCATTATATGGGTAATAATGCATGTTATATTGATGATAATAAAAGTACTAAGTATATTTATTATAGTTCTGGCGATTATAACTGCATAATATGCGTAATAATGCATGTTATATTGATAACAATATAAGTAATAAGTATAATTGTTACAGTTCTAGCGATAATAACTGCATTATATGGGTAATAATGCACGTTATATTGCTGATAATATAAGTAATAAGTATAATTATTACAGTTCTAGCGATAATAACTGCATTATATGGGTAATAATGCATGTTATATTGATAATATCGGGAGCAATAAGTATAATTAGTATAGTTCTAGCGATAGTAATAGTACAATATGGCTAATAGTGCATGTCATATTGATAATAATAAAAGTAATAAGTATATTTAATATAGTTCTATCGATAATAACTGCATAATATGGGTAATAATGCATGTTATATTGATGATAATAAAAGTAGTAAGTATACTTATTATAGTTCTAGCGATAATAACTGCATAATATGGGTAATAATGCATGTTATATTGATAATAATATAAGTAATAAGTATAATTATTACAGTTCTAGCGATAATAACTCCATTATATGGGTAATAATGCATGTTATATTGATAATAATATAAGTAATAAGTATAATTATTACAGTTCTAGCGATAATAACTGCATAATATGGGTAATAATGCACGTTATATTGCTAATAATGTAAGTAATAAGTATAATTATTACAGTTCTAGCGATAATAACTGCATTATATGGGTAATAATGCATGTTATATCGATAATATCGGGAGCAATAAGTATAATTATTATAGTTCTAGCGATAATAATAGTACAATATGGCTAATAGTGCATGTTATATTGATAATAATAAAAGTAATAAGTATATTTATTATAGTTCTATCGATAATAACTGCATAATGTGGGTAATAATGCATGTTATATTGATGATAATAAAAGTAGTGAGTATACTTATTATAGTTCTAGCGATAATAATTGCATAATATGGGTAATAATGCATGTTACATTGATAATAATATAAGCAATAAGTATAATTATTACAGTCCTAGCGATAATAACTGCATTATATGGGTAATAATGCACGTTATATTGCTAATAATGTAAGTAATAGGTACAATTATTACAGTTCTAGCGATAATAACTGCACTATAGGGGTAATAATGCATGTTATATTGATAATATTGGGAGTAATAAGTATAATTATGATAGTTCTAGCGATAATAATAGTAAAATATGGCTAATAGTGCATGTTATATTGATAATAATAAAAGTAATAAGTATACTTATTATAGTTCTAGCGATAATAACTGCATAATATGGGTAATAATGCATGTTATATTGATAATAATATAAGCAATAAGTATAATTATTACAGTCCTAGCGATAATAACTGCATTATATGGGTAATAATGCACGTTATATTGCTAATAATGTAAGTAATAAGTACAATTATTACAGTTCTAGCGATAATAACTGCACTATAGGGGTAATAATGCATGTTATATTGATAATATTGGGAGTAATAAGTATAATTATGATAGTTCTAGCGATAATAATAGTAAAATATGGCTAATAGTGCATGTTATATTCATAATAATAAAAGTAATAAGTATATTTATTACAGTTCTATCGATAATAACTGCATAATATGGGAAATAATGCATGTTATATTGATGCTAATAAAAGTAATACGTATATTTATTATAGTTCTAGCGATAATAACTGCATAATATGGGTAATAATGCATGTTATATTGATAATAATATAAGTAATAAGTATAATTATTACAGTTCTAGCGATAATAACTGCATAATATGGGTAATCATGCACGTTATATTGCTAATGATATAAGTAATAAGTATAATTATTACAGTTCCAGCGATAATAACTGCATTATATGGGTAATAATGCATGTTATATTGATGATAATAAAAGTACTAAGTATATTTATTATAGTTCTGGCGATTATAACTGCATAATATGCGTAATAATGCATGTTATATTGATAATAATATAAGTAATAAGTATAATTGTTACAGTTCTAGCGATAATAACTGCATTATAGGGGTAATAATGCATGTTATATTGATAATATTGGGAGTAATAAGTATAATTATTATAGTTCTAGCGATAATAATAGTAAAATATGGCTAATAGTGCATGCTATATTGATAATAATAAAAGCAATAAGTATATTTATTACAGTTCTATCGATAATAACTGCATAATATGGGAAATAATGCATGTTATATTGATGATAATAAAAGTAATACGTATATTTATTATAGTTCTAGCGATAATAACTGCATAATATGGGTAATAATGCATGTTATACTGATAATAATATAAGTAATAAGTATAATTATTACAGTTCTAGCGATAATAACTGCATAATATGGGTAATAATGCACGTTATATTGCTAATAATATAAGTAGTAAGTATAATTATTACAGTTCCAGCGATAATAATAGTACAATATGGCTAATAGTGCATGTAATATTGATAATAATAAAAGTAATAAGTATATTTATTATAGTTCTATCGATAATAACTGCATAATATGGGTAAAAATGCATGTTATATTGATGATAATAAAAGTACTAAGTATATTTATTATAGTTCTAGCGATTATAACTGCATAATATGCGTAATAATGCATGTTATAATGATAATAATATAAGTAATAAGTATAATTATTACAGTTCTAGCGATAATAACTGCATTGTAGGGGTAATAATGCATGTTATATTGTTAATATTGGGAGTAATAAGTATAATTGTTATAGTTCTAGCGATAATAATAGTAAAATATGGCTAATAGTGCATGCTATATTGATAATAATAAAAGCAATAAGTATATTTATTACAGTTCTATCGATAATAACTGCATAATATGGGTAATAATGCATGTTATATTATTGATAATAAAAGTAATACGTATATTTATTATAGTTCTAGCGATAATAACTGCATAATATGGGTAATAATGCATGTTATATTGATAATAATATAAGTAATAAGTATAATTATTACAGTTCTAGCGATAATAACTGCATTATATGGGTAATAATGCACGTTATATTGCTGATAATATAAGTAATAAGTATAATTATTACAGTTCTAGCGATAATAACTGCATAATATGGGTAATCATGCACGTTATATTGGTAATGATATAAGTAATAAGTATAATTATTACAGTTCCAGCGATAATAACTGCATTATATGGGTAATAATGCATGTTATATTGATAATATTGGGAGTAATAAGTATAATTATTATAGTTCTAGCGATATCAACAGTACAATATGGCTAATAGTGCATGTTATATTGATAATAATAAAAGTAATAAGTACATTTATTATAGTTCTATCGATAATAACTGCATAATATGGGTAATAATGCATGTTATATTGATGATAATTAAAGTAGTAAGTATAATTATTACATTTCCAGCGATAATAACTGCATTATAGGGGTAATAATGCATGTTATATTGATAATATTGGGAGTAATAAGTATAATTATTATAGTTCTAGCGATAATAATAGTAAAATATGGCTAATAGTGCATGTTATATTGATAATAATCAAAGTAATAAGTACATTTATTATAGTTCTATCGATAATAACTGCATAATATGGGTAATAATGCATGTTATATTGATGATAATAAAAGTACTAAGTATATATATTATAGTTCTAGCGATTATAACTGCATAATATGCGTAATAATGCATGTTATATTGATAATAATATAAGTAATAAGTATAATAGTTACAGTTCTAGCGATAATAACTGCATTATAGGGGTAATAATGCATGTTATATTGATAATATTGGGAGTAATAAGTATAATTATTATAGTTCTAGCGATAATAATAGTACAATATTCCTAATAGTGCATGTTATATTGATAATAATAAAAGTAATAAGTATATTTATTATAGTTCTATCGATAATAACTGCATAATATGGGTAATAATGCATGTTATATTGATGATAATAAAAGTACTAAGTATATTTATTATAGTTCTAGCGATTATAACTGCATAATATGCGTAATAGTGCATGTTATATTGATAATAATATAAGTAATAAGTATAATTATTACAGTTCTAGCGATAATAACTGCATTATATGGGTAATAATGCATGTTATATTGATAATATTGGGAGTAATAAGTATAATTATTATAGTTCTAGCGATAATGATTGTAAAATATGGCTAATAGTGCATGTTATATTGATAATAATAAAAGTAATAACTATATTTATTATAGTTCTATCGATAATAACTGCATAATATGGGTAATAATGCATGTTATATTGATGATAATAAAAGTAATACGTATATTTATTATAGTTCTAGCGATAATAACTGCATAATATGGGTAATAATGCATGTTATATTGATAATAATATAAGTAATAAGTATAATTATTACAGTTCTAGCGATAAGAACTGCATTATATGGGTAATAATGCACGTTATATTGCTGATAATATAAGTAATACGTATAATTATTACAGTTCTAGCGATAATAACTGCATTATATGGGTAATAATGCATGTTATATTGATAATATCGGGAGTAATAAGTATAATTATTATAGTTCTAGCGATAATAATAGTAAAATATGGCTAATAGTGCATGTTATATTGATAATAATAAAAGTAATAAGTACATTTATTATAGTTCTATCGATAATAACTGCATAATATGGGTAATAATGCATGTTATATTGAGAATAATATAAGTAATAAGTATAATTATTACAGTTCTAGCGATAATAACTGCATTATATGGGTAATAATGCATGTTATATTGATAATATTGGGAGTAATAAGTATAGTTATTATAGTTCTAGCGATAATAACTGCATTATATGGGTAATAATGGATGTTATATTGATAATATCGGGAGTAATAAGTATAACTATTACAGTTCTAGCGATAATACTAGTAAAATATGGCTAAGAGTGCCTGTTATATTGATAATAATAAAAGTAATAAGTATATTTATTATACTTCTGTCGATAATAACTGCATTATATGGGTAATAATGCATGTTATATTGATAATAATATAAGTAATAAGTATAATTATTACAGTTCTAGCGATAATAACTCCATTATATGGGTAATAATGCATGTTATATTGATAATAATATAAGTAATAAGTATAATTATTACAGTTCTAGCGATAATTACTGCATAATATGGGTAATAATGCACGTTATTTTGCTAATAATATAAGTAATAAGTATAATTATTACATTTCTAGCGATAATAACTGCATTATATAGGTAATAAAGCATGTTATATTCATAATATCGGGAGCAATAAGTATAATTATTATAGTTCTAGCGATAATAATAGTACAATCTTCCTAATAGTGCATGTTATATTGATAATAATAAAAGTAATAAGTATATTTATTATAGTTCTATCGATAATAACTGCATAATATGGGTAATAATGCATGTTATATTGATGATAATAAAAGTACTAAGTATATTTATTATAGTTCTAGCGATTATAACTGCATAATATGCGTAATAATGCATGTTATATTGATGACAATAAAAGTAATACGTATATTTATTATAGTTCTAGCGATAATAACTGCATAATATGGGTAATAATGCATGTTATATTGATAATAATATAAGTAATAAGTATAATTATTACAGTTCTAGAGATAAGAACTGCATTATATGGGTAATAATGCACGTTATATTGCTGATAATATAAGTAATAAGTATAATTATTACAGTTCTAGCGATAATAACTGCATTATATGGGTAATAATGCATGTTATATTGATAATATTGGGAGTAATAAGTATAATTATTATAGTTCTAGCGATATCAACAGTACAATATGGCTAATAGTGCCTGTTATATTGATAATAATAAAAGTAATAAGTATATTTATTATACTTCTGTCGATAATAACTGCATTATATGGGTAATAATGCATGTTATATTGATAATAATATAAGTAATAAGTATAATTATTACAGTTCTAGCGATAATAACTCCATTATATGGGTAATAATGCATGTTATATTGATAATAATATAAGTAATAAGTATAATTATTACAGTTCTAGCGATAATTACTGCATAATATGGGTAATAATGCATGTTATATTGATGATAATTAAAGTAGTAAGTATAATTATTACATTTCTAGCGATAATAACTGCATTATAGGGGTAATAATGCATGTTATATTGATAATGTTGGGAGTAATAAGTATAATTATTATAGTTCTAGCGATAATAATAGTAAAATATGGCTAATAGTGCATGTTATATTGATAATAATAAAAGTAAGAAGTACATTTATTATAGTTCTATCGATAATAACTGCATAATATGGGTAATAATGCATGTTATATTGAAGATAATAAAAGTACTAAGTATATTTATTATAGTTCTAGCGATTATAACTGCATAATATGCGTAATAATGCATGTTATATTAATAATAATATAAGTAATAAGTATAATAGTTACAGTTCTAGCGATAATAACTGCATTATAGGGGTAATAATGCATGTTATATTGATAATATTGGGAGTAATAAGTATAATTATTATAGTTCTAGCGATAATAATAGTAAAATATGGCTAATAGTGCATGCTATATTGATAATAATAAAAGAAATAAGTATATTTATTACAGTTCTATCGATAATAACTGCATAATATGGGTAATAATGCATGTTATATTGATGATAATAAAAGTAATACGTATATTTATTATAGTTCTAGCGATAATAACTGCATAATATGGGTAATAATGCATGTTATATTGATAACAATATAAGTAATAAGTATAATTATTACAGTTCTAACGATAATAACTCCATTATATGGGTAATAATGCATGTTATATTGATGATAATAAAAGTAGTAAGTATATTTATTATAGTTCTAGCGATTATAACTGCATAATATGGGTAATAATGCATGTTATATTGATAATAATATAAGTAATAAGTATAATTATTACAATTCTAGCGATAAGAACTGCATTATATGGGTAATAATGCATGTTATATTGATGATAATAAAAGTAGTAAGTATATTTATTGTAGTTCTAGCGATTATAATTGCATAATATGGGTAATAATGCATGTTATATTGAAAATAATATAAGTAATAAGTATAATTATTACAGTTCTAGCGATAATAACTGCATCATATGGGTAATAATGCATGTTATATCGATAATATCGGGAGCAATAAGTATAATTATTATAGTTCTAGCGATAATAATAGTACAATATGGCTAATAGTGCATGTTATATTGATAATAATAAAAGTAATAAGTATATTTATTATAGTTCTATCGATAATAACTGCATAATGTGGGTAATAATGCATGTTATATTGATGATAATAAAAGTAGTAAGTATACTTATTATAGTTCTAGCAATAATAACTGCATAATATGGGTAATAATGCATGTTATATTGATAATAATATAAGCAATATGTATAATTATTACAGTCCTAGCGATAATAACTGCATAATATGGGTAATAATGCATGTTATATTGATAATAATATAAGCAATAAGTATAATTATTACAGTCCTAGCGATAATAACTGCATTATATGGGTAATAATGCACGTTATATTGATAATAATATAAGTAATAAGTATAATTATTACAGTTCTAGCGATAATAACTGCATAATATGGGTAATCATGCACGTTATATTGCTAATGATATAAGTAATAAGTATAATTATTACAGTTCCAGCGATAATAACTGCATTATATGGGTAATAGTGCATGTTATATTGATGATAATAAAAGTACTAAGTATATTTATTATAGTTCTGGCGATTATAACTGCATAATATGCGTAATAGTGCATGTTATATTGATAACAATATAAGTAATAAGTATAATTGTTACAGTTCTAGCGATAATAACTGCATTATATGGGTAATAATGCACGTTATATTGCTGATAATATAAGTAATAAGTATAATTATTACAGTTCTAGCGATAATAACTGCATTATATGGGTAATAATGCATGTTATATTGATAATATCGGGAGCAATAAGTATAATTAGTATAGTTCTAGCGATAGTAATAGTACAATATGGCTAATAGTGCATGTCATATTGATAATAATAAAAGTAATAAGTATATTTAATATAGTTCTATCGATAATAACTGCATAATATGGGTAATAATGCATGTTATATTGATGATAATAAAAGTAGTAAGTATACTTATTATAGTTCTAGCGATAATAACTGCATAATATGGGTAATAATGCATGTTATATTGATAATAATATAAGTAATAAGTATAATTATTACAGTTCTAGCGATAATAACTCCATTATATGGGTAATAATGCATGTTATATTGATAATAATATAAGTAATAAGTATAATTATTACAGTTCTAGCGATAATAACTGCATAATATGGGTAATAATGCACGTTATATTGCTAATAATGTAAGTAATAAGTATAATTATTACAGTTCTAGCGATAATAACTGCATTATATGGGTAATAATGCATGTTATATCGATAATATCGGGAGCAATAAGTATAATTATTATAGTTCTAGCGATAATAATAGTACAATATGGCTAATAGTGCATGTTATATTGATAATAATAAAAGTAATAAGTATATTTATTATAGTTCTATCGATAATAACTGCATAATGTGGGTAATAATGCATGTTATATTGATGATAATAAAAGTAGTAAGTATACTTATTATAGTTCTAGCGATAATAACTGCATAATATGGGTAATAATGCATGTTATATTGATAATAATATAAGCAATAAGTATAATTATTACAGTCCTAGCGATAATAACTGCATTATATGGGTAATAATGCACGTTATATTGCTAATAATGTAAGTAATAGGTACAATTATTACAGTTCTAGCGATAATAACTGCACTATAGGGGTAATAATGCATGTTATATTGATAATATTGGGAGTAATAAGTATAATTATGATAGTTCTAGCGATAATAATAGTAAAATATGGCTAATAGTGCATGTTATATTGATAATAATAAAAGTAATAAGTATACTTATTATAGTTCTAGCGATAATAACTGCATAATATGGGTAATAATGCATGTTATATTGATAATAATATAAGCAATAAGTATAATTATTACAGTCCTAGCGATAATAACTGCATTATATGGGTAATAATGCACGTTATATTGCTAATAATGTAAGTAATAAGTACAATTATTACAGTTCTAGCGATAATAACTGCACTATAGGGGTAATAATGCATGTTATATTGATAATATTGGGAGTAATAAGTATAATTATGATAGTTCTAGCGATAATAATAGTAAAATATGGCTAATAGTGCATGTTATATTCATAATAATAAAAGTAATAAGTATATTTATTACAGTTCTATCGATAATAACTGCATAATATGGGAAATAATGCATGTTATATTGATGCTAATAAAAGTAATACGTATATTTATTATAGTTCTAGCGATAATAACTGCATAATATGGGTAATAATGCACGTTATATTGCTGATAATATAAGTAATACGTATAATTATTACAGTTCTAGCGATAATAACTGCATTATATGGGTAATAATGCATGTTATATTGATAATATCGGGAGTAATAAGTATAATTATTATAGTTCTAGCGATAATAATAGTAAAATATGGCTAATAGTGCATGTTATATTGATAATAATAAAAGTAATAAGTACATTTATTATAGTTCTATCGATAATAACTGCATAATATGGGTAATAATGCATGTTATATTGAGAATAATATAAGTAATAAGTATAATTATTACAGTTCTAGCGATAATAACTGCATTATATGGGTAATAATGCATGTTATATTGATAATATTGGGAGTAATAAGTATAGTTATTATAGTTCTAGCGATAATAACTGCATTATATGGGTAATAATGGATGTTATATTGATAATATCGGGAGTAATAAGTATAACTATTACAGTTCTAGCGATAATACTAGTAAAATATGGCTAAGAGTGCCTGTTATATTGATAATAATAAAAGTAATAAGTATATTTATTATACTTCTGTCGATAATAACTGCATTATATGGGTAATAATGCATGTTATATTGATAATAATATAAGTAATAAGTATAATTATTACAGTTCTAGCGATAATAACTCCATTATATGGGTAATAATGCATGTTATATTGATAATAATATAAGTAATAAGTATAATTATTACAGTTCTAGCGATAATTACTGCATAATATGGGTAATAATGCACGTTATTTTGCTAATAATATAAGTAATAAGTATAATTATTACATTTCTAGCGATAATAACTGCATTATATAGGTAATAAAGCATGTTATATTCATAATATCGGGAGCAATAAGTATAATTATTATAGTTCTAGCGATAATAATAGTACAATCTTCCTAATAGTGCATGTTATATTGATAATAATAAAAGTAATAAGTATATTTATTATAGTTCTATCGATAATAACTGCATAATATGGGTAATAATGCATGTTATATTGATGATAATAAAAGTACTAAGTATATTTATTATAGTTCTAGCGATTATAACTGCATAATATGCGTAATAATGCATGTTATATTGATGACAATAAAAGTAATACGTATATTTATTATAGTTCTAGCGATAATAACTGCATAATATGGGTAATAATGCATGTTATATTGATAATAATATAAGTAATAAGTATAATTATTACAGTTCTAGAGATAAGAACTGCATTATATGGGTAATAATGCACGTTATATTGCTGATAATATAAGTAATAAGTATAATTATTACAGTTCTAGCGATAATAACTGCATTATATGGGTAATAATGCATGTTATATTGATAATATTGGGAGTAATAAGTATAATTATTATAGTTCTAGCGATATCAACAGTACAATATGGCTAATAGTGCCTGTTATATTGATAATAATAAAAGTAATAAGTATATTTATTATACTTCTGTCGATAATAACTGCATTATATGGGTAATAATGCATGTTATATTGATAATAATATAAGTAATAAGTATAATTATTACAGTTCTAGCGATAATAACTCCATTATATGGGTAATAATGCATGTTATATTGATAATAATATAAGTAATAAGTATAATTATTACAGTTCTAGCGATAATTACTGCATAATATGGGTAATAATGCATGTTATATTGATGATAATTAAAGTAGTAAGTATAATTATTACATTTCTAGCGATAATAACTGCATTATAGGGGTAATAATGCATGTTATATTGATAATGTTGGGAGTAATAAGTATAATTATTATAGTTCTAGCGATAATAATAGTAAAATATGGCTAATAGTGCATGTTATATTGATAATAATAAAAGTAAGAAGTACATTTATTATAGTTCTATCGATAATAACTGCATAATATGGGTAATAATGCATGTTATATTGAAGATAATAAAAGTACTAAGTATATTTATTATAGCTCTAGCGATTATAACTGCATAATATGCGTAATAATGCATGTTATATTAATAATAATATAAGTAATAAGTATAATAGTTACAGTTCTAGCGATAATAACTGCATTATAGGGGTAATAATGCATGTTATATTGATAATATTGGGAGTAATAAGTATAATTATTATAGTTCTAGCGATAATAATAGTAAAATATGGCTAATAGTGCATGCTATATTGATAATAATAAAAGAAATAAGTATATTTATTACAGTTCTATCGATAATAACTGCATAATATGGGTAATAATGCATGTTATATTGACGATAATAAAAGTAATACGTATATTTATTATAGTTCTAGCGATAATAACTGCATAATATGGGTAATAATGCATGTTATATTGATAACAATATAAGTAATAAGTATAATTATTACAGTTCTAACGATAATAACTCCATTATATGGGTAATAATGCATGTTATATTGATGATAATAAAAGTAGTAAGTATATTTATTATAGTTCTAGCGATTATAACTGCATAATATGGGTAATAATGCATGTTATATTGATAATAATATAAGTAATAAGTATAATTATTACAATTCTAGCGATAAGAACTGCATTATATGGGTAATAATGCATGTTATATTGATGATAATAAAAGTAGTAAGTATATTTATTGTAGTTCTAGCGATTATAATTGCATAATATGGGTAATAATGCATGTTATATTGAAAATAATATAAGTAATAAGTATAATTATTACAGTTCTAGCGATAATAACTGCATCATATGGGTAATAATGCATGTTATATCGATAATATCGGGAGCAATAAGTATAATTATTATAGTTCTAGCGATAATAACTGCATAATATGGGTAATCATGCACGTTATATTGCTAATGATATAAGTAATAAGTATAATTATTACAGTTCCAGCGATAATAACTGCATTATATGGGTAATAATGCATGTTATATTGATGATAATAAAAGTACTAAGTATATTTATTATAGTTCTGGCGATTATAACTGCATAATATGCGTAATAATGCATGTTATATTGATAACAATATAAGTAATAAGTATAATTGTTACAGTTCTAGCGATAATAACTGCATTATATGGGTAATAATGCACGTTATATTGCTGATAATATAAGTAATAAGTATAATTATTACAGTTCTAGCGATAATAACTGCATTATATGGGTAATAATGCATGTTATATTGATAATATCGGGAGCAATAAGTATAATTAGTATAGTTCTAGCGATAGTAATAGTACAATATGGCTAATAGTGCATGTCATATTGATAATAATAAAAGTAATAAGTATATTTAATATAGTTCTATCGATAATAACTGCATAATATGGGTAATAATGCATGTTATATTGATGATAATAAAAGTAGTAAGTATACTTATTATAGTTCTAGCGATAATAACTGCATAATATGGGTAATAATGCATGTTATATTGATAATAATATAAGTAATAAGTATAATTATTACAGTTCTAGCGATAATAACTCCATTATATGGGTAATAATGCATGTTATATTGATAATAATATAAGTAATAAGTATAATTATTACAGTTCTAGCGATAATAACTGCATAATATGGGTAATAATGCACGTTATATTGCTAATAATGTAAGTAATAAGTATAATTATTACAGTTCTAGCGATAATAACTGCATTATATGGGTAATAATGCATGTTATATCGATAATATCGGGAGCAATAAGTATAATTATTATAGTTCTAGCGATAATAATAGTACAATATGGCTAATAGTGCATGTTATATTGATAATAATAAAAGTAATAAGTATATTTATTATAGTTCTATCGATAATAACTGCATAATGTGGGTAATAATGCATGTTATATTGATGATAATAAAAGTAGTAAGTATACTTATTATAGTTCTAGCGATAATAACTGCATAATATGGGTAATAATGCATGTTATATTGATAATAATATAAGCAATAAGTATAATTATTACAGTCCTAGCGATAATAACTGCATTATATGGGTAATAATGCACGTTATATTGCTAATAATGTAAGTAATAGGTACAATTATTACAGTTCTAGCGATAATAACTGCACTATAGGGGTAATAATGCATGTTATATTGATAATATTGGGAGTAATAAGTATAATTATGATAGTTCTAGCGATAATAATAGTAAAATATGGCTAATAGTGCATGTTATATTGATAATAATAAAAGTAATAAGTATACTTATTATAGTTCTAGCGATAATAACTGCATAATATGGGTAATAATGCATGTTATATTGATAATAATATAAGCAATAAGTATAATTATTACAGTCCTAGCGATAATAACTGCATTATATGGGTAATAATGCACGTTATATTGCTAATAATGTAAGTAATAAGTACAATTATTACAGTTCTAGCGATAATAACTGCACTATAGGGGTAATAATGCATGTTATATTGATAATATTGGGAGTAATAAGTATAATTATGATAGTTCTAGCGATAATAATAGTAAAATATGGCTAATAGTGCATGTTATATTCATAATAATAAAAGTAATAAGTATATTTATTACAGTTCTATCGATAATAACTGCATAATATGGGAAATAATGCATGTTATATTGATGCTAATAAAAGTAATACGTATATTTATTATAGTTCTAGCGATAATAACTGCATAATATGGGTAATAATGCATGTTATATTGATAATAATATAAGTAATAAGTATAATTATTACAGTTCTAGCGATAATAACTGCATAATATGGGTAATCATGCACGTTATATTGCTAATGATATAAGTAATAAGTATAATTATTACAGTTCCAGCGATAATAACTGCATTATATGGGTAATAATGCATGTTATATTGATGATAATAAAAGTACTAAGTATATTTATTATAGTTCTGGCGATTATAACTGCATAATATGCGTAATAATGCATGTTATATTGATAATAATATAAGTAATAAGTATAATTGTTACAGTTCTAGCGATAATAACTGCATTATAGGGGTAATAATGCATGTTATATTGATAATATTGGGAGTAATAAGTATAATTATTATAGTTCTAGCGATAATAATAGTAAAATATGGCTAATAGTGCATCTTATATTGATAATAATAAAAGTAATAAGTACATTTATTATAGTTCTATCGATAATAACTGCATAATATGGGTAATAATGCATGTTATATTGATAACAATATAAGTAATAAGTATAATTATTACAGTTCTAACGATAATAACTCCATTATATGGGTAATAATGCATGTTATATTGATAATAATATAAGTAATAAGTATAATTATTACAGTTCTAGCGATAATAACTGCATAATATGGGTAATAATGCACGTTATATTGCTAATAATATATGTAATAAGTATAATTATTACAGTTCTAGCGATAATAACTGCATTATATGGGTAATAATGCATGTTATATTGATAACATCGGGTGCAATAAGTACAATTACTATAGTTCTAGCGATAATAATAGTACAATATGGCTAATAGTGCATGTAATATTGATAATAATAAAAGTAATAAGTATATTTATTATAGTTCTATCGATAATAACTGCATAATATGGGTAATAATGCATGTTATATTGATGATAATAAAAGTACTAAGTATACTTATTATAGTTCTAGCGATAATAACTCCATTATATGGGTAATAATGCATGTTATATTGATAATAATATAAGTAATAAGTATAATTATTACAGTTCTAGCGATAATAACTGCATTATAGGGGTAATAATGCATGTTATATTGATAATATTGGGAGTAATAAGTATAATTATTATAGTTCCAGCGATAATAATAGTACAATATGGCTAATAGTGCATGTTATATTGATAATAATAAAAGTAATAAGTATACTTATTACAGTTCTATCGATAATAACTGCATTATATGGGTAATAATGCACGTTATATTGCTGATAATATAAGTAATAAGTATAATTATTACAGTTCTAGCGATAATAACTGCATTATATGGGTAATAATGCATGTTATATTGATAATATCGGGTGCAATAAGTAGAATTACTATAGTTCTAGCGATAATAATAGTACAATATGGCTAATAGTGCATGTAATATTGATAATAATAAAAGTAATAAGTATATTTATTATAGTTCTATCAATAATAACTGCTTAATATGGGTAATAATGCATGTTATATTGATGATAATAAAAGTACTAAGTATATTTATTATAGTTCTAGCGATAATAACTGCATAATATGGGTAATAATGCATGTTATATTGATAATAATATATGTAATAAGTATAATTATTACAGTTCTAGCGATAATAATTGCATTATATGGGTAATAATGCACGTTATATTGCTAATAATGTAAGGAATAAGTATAATTATTGCAGTTCTAGCGATAATAACTGCATTATAGGGGTAATAATGCATGTTATATTGATAATATTGCGAGTAATAAGTATAATTATTACAGTTCTAGCGATAATAATAGTACAATATGGCTAATAGTGCATGTTATATTGATAATAATAAAAGTAATAAGTATATTTATTACAGTTCTATCGATAATAACTGCATAATATGGGTAATATAGCATGTTATATTGATGATAATAAAAGTAATAAGTATATTTATTACAGTTCTATCGATAATAACTGCATAATATGGGAAATAATGCATGTTATATTGATGATAATAAAAGTAATACGTATATTTATTATAGTTCTAGCGATAATAACTGCATAATATGGGTAATAATGCATGTTATATTGATAATAATATAAGTAATAAGTATAATTATTACAGTTCTAGCGATAATAACTGCATAATATGGGTAATAATGCACGTTATATTGCTAATAATATAAGTAATAAGTATAATTATTACAGTTCCAGCGATAATGACTGCATTATATGGGTAATAATGCATGTTATATTGATGATAATAAAAGTACTAAGTATATTTATTATAGTTCTAGCGATTATAACTGCATAATATGCGTAATAATGCATGTTATATTGGTAATAATAAAAGCAATAAGTATAATTATTACAGTTCTAGCGATAATAACTGCATTATAGGGGTAATAATGCATGTTATATTGATAATATTGGGAGTAATAAGTATAATTATTATAGTTCTATCGATAATAATAGTAAAATATGGCTAATAGTGCATGCTATATTGATAATAATAAAAGCAATAAGTATATTTATTACAGTTCTATCGATAATAACTGCATAATATGGGAAATAATGCATGTTATATTGATGATAATAAAAGTAATACGTATATTTATTATAGTTCTAGCGATAATAACTGCATAATATGGCTAATAGTGCATGTTATATTGATAATAATAAAAGTAATAAGTATATTTATTATAGTTCTATCGATAATAACTGCATAATATGGGTAATAATGCATGTTATATATACGATAATAAAAGTACTAAGTATATTTATTATAGTTCTAGCGATTATAACTGCATAATATGCGTAATAATGCATGTTATATTGATAATAATATAAGTAATAAGTATAATTATTACAGTTCTAGCGATAATAACTGCATTATAGGCGTAATAATGCATGTTATTTGATAATATTGGGAGTAGTAAGTATAATTATTGTAGTTCTAGCGATAATAATAGTAAAATATGGCTAATAGTGCATGCCATATTGATAATAATAAAAGCAATAAGTATATTTATTACAGTTCTATCGATAATAACTGCATAATATGGGAAATAATGCATGTTATATTGATGATAATAAAAGTAATACGTATATTTATTATAGTTCTAGCGATAATAACTGCATAATATGGGTAATAATGCATGTTATATTGATAATAATATAAGTAATAAGTATAATTATTACAGTTCTAGCGATAATAACTGCATAATATGGGTAATAATGCATGTTATATTGATGATAATAAAAGTACTAAGTATATTTATTATAGTTCTAGCGATTATAACTGCATAATATGCGTAATAATGCATGTTATATTGATAATATTGGGAGTAGTAAGTATAATTATTATAATTCTAGCGATAATAATAGTAAAATATGGCTAATAGTGCATGCTATATTGATAATAATAAAAGCAATAAGTATATTTATTACAGTTCTATCGACAATAACTGCATAATATGGGAAATAATGCATGTTATATTGATGATAATAAAAGTAATACGTATATTTAATATAGTTCTAGCGATAATAACTGCATAATATGGGTAATAATGCATGTTATATTGATAATAATATAAGTAATAAGTATAATTATTACAGTTCTAGCGATAATAACTGCATTATAGGGGTAATAATGCATATTATATTGATAATATTGGGAGTAATAAGTATAATTATTATAGTTCTAGCGATAATAATAGTACAATATGGCTAATAGTGCATGTTATATTGATAATAATAAAAGTAATAAGTATATTTATTACAGTTCTATCGATAATAACTGCATTATATGGGTAATAATGCACGTTATATTGCTGATAATATAAGTAATAAGTATAATTATTACAGTTCTAGCGATAATAACTGCATTATATGGGTAATAATGCATGTTATATTGATAATATCGGGAGTAATAAGTATAATTATTATAGTTCTAGCGATAATAATAGTAAAATATGGCTAATAGTGCATCTTATATTGATAATAATAAAAGTAATAAGTACATTTATTATAGTTCTAGCGATAATAATAGTACAATATGGCTAATAGTGCATGTCATATTGATAATAACAAAGTAATAAGTATATTTATTATAGTTCTATCGATAATAACTGCATAATATGGGTAATAATGCATGTTATATTGATTATAATAAAAGCAGTAAGTATATTTATTATAGTTCTAGCTATTATAACAGCATAATATGGGTAATAATGCACGTTATATTGCTAATAATATAAGTAATAAGTATAATTATTACAGTTCTTGCGATAATAACTGCATTATATGGGTAATAATGCATGATATATCGATAATATCGGGAGCAATAAGTATAATTACTATAGTTCTAGCGATAATAATAGTACAATATGGCTAATAGTGCATGTCATATTGATAATAATAAAAGTAATAAGTATATTTAATATAGTTCTATCGATAATAACTGCATAATATGGGTAATAATGCATGTTATATTGATGATAATAAAAGTAGTAAGTATACTTATTATAGTTCTAGCGATAATAACTGCATAATATGGGTAATAATGCATGTTATATTGATAATAATATAAGTAATAAGTATAATTATTACAGTTCTAGCTATAATAACTGCATTATATGGGTAATAATGCACGTTAGATTGCTAATAATGTAAGTAATAAGTATAATTATTGCAGTTCTAGCGATAATAACTGCATTATAGGGGTAATAATGCATGTTATATTGATAATATTGGGAGTAATAAGTATAATTATTACAGTTCTAGCGATAATAATAGTACAATATGGCTAATAGTGCATGTTATATTGATAATAATAAAAGTAATAAGTATATTTATTACAGTTCTATCGATAATAACTGCATTATATGGGTAATAATGCACGTTATATTGCTGATAATTTAAGTGATATGTATAATTATTACAGTTCTAGCGATAATAACTGCATTATATGGGTAATAATGCATGTTATATTGATAATATCGGGAGTAATAAGTATAATTATTATAGTTCTAGCGATAATAATAGTAAAATATGGCTAATAGTGCATCTTATATTGATAATAATAAAAGTAATAAGTACATTTATTATAGTTCTATCGATAATAACTGCATAATATGGGTAATAATGCATGTTATATTGATGATAATAAAAGTAGTAAGTATAATTATTACAGTTCTAGCGATAATAACTGCATTATAGGGGTAATAATGCATGTTAAATTGGTAATATTGGGAGTAATAAGTATAATTATTACAGTTCTAGCGATAATAATAGTACAATATGGCTAATAGTGCATGTTATATTGATAATAATAAAAGTAATAAGTATATTTATTACAGTTCTATCGATAATAACTGCATTATATGGGTAATAATGCATGTTATATCGATAATATCGGGAGCAATATGTATAATTATTATAGTTCTAGCGATAATAATAGTACAATATGGCTAATAGTGCATGTTATATTGATAATAATAAAAGTAATAAGTATATTTATTTCAGTTCTATCGATAATAACTGCATTATATGGGTAATAATGCACGTTATATTGCCGATAATATAAGTAATAAGTATAATTATTACAGTTCTAGCGATAATAACTCCATTATATGGGTAATAATGCATGTCATATTGATAATAATATAAGTAATAAGTATAATTATTACAGTTCTAGCGATAATAACTGCATTATAGGGGTAATAATGCATGTTATATTGATAATATTGGGAGTAATAAGTATAATTATTATAGTTCTAGCGATAATAATAGTAAAATATGGCTAATAGTGCATCTTATATTGATAATAATAAAAGTAATAAGTACATTTATTATAGTTCTAGCGATAATAACTGTATAATATGGGTAATAATGCATGTTATATTGATAATATTGGGGGTAATAAGTATAATTATTATAGTTCTAGCGATAATAACTGCATAATAGGGGTAATAATGCATGTTATACTGATAATAATATAAGTAATAAGTATAACTATTGTAGTTCTAGCGATAATAACTGCATAATATGGGTAATAATGCATGTTATATTGATAATATTGGGAGTAATAAGTATATTTATTATAGTTCTGACGATAATAACAGTATAATATGGGTAATAATGCATGTTATATTGATAATATTGGGAGCAATAAGTATAATTATTACAGTTCTAGCGATAATTGCTGCATAATAGGGGTAATAATGCATGTTATACTGATAATAATATAAGTAATAAGTATAACTATTATAGTTCTAGCGATAATAACTGTATAATATGGGTAATAATGCATGAAATATTGATAATATTAGGAGTTATAAGTATAATTATTATAGTTCCAGCGATAATAAGTGCATAATATGGGTAATAGTGCATGTTATATTGATAATAATAAAAGTAATGAGTATAACTATTATAGTTCTAGCGATAATAACTGCATAATATGGGTAATAATGCATGTTATATTGATAATTTTGGGAGTAATGAGTATATTTATTATAGTTCTGCCGATAATAACAGTATAATATGGATAATAATGCATGTTATATTGATAATATTGGGAGTAATAAGTATAATTATTGTAGCTCTAGCAATAATAACTGCATAATATGGGCAATAATGCATGTTATATTGATAATATTGGGAGTAATTAGTATATTTATTATAGTTCTGACGATAGTAACTGCATAATATGGGTAATAGTGCATGTTATATTGATAATAATAAAAGTAGTAAGTATAATTATTGTAGTTCCAGCGATAAGAACTGCATAATATGGGTAATAATGCATGTTATATTGATAATATTGGGAGTAACAAGCATATTTATTATAGTTCTGACGATAATAACAGTATAATATGGGTAATAATGCACTTTATATTGATAATATTGGGAGTAATAAGTATAATTATTATAGTTCGAGCGATAATAACTGCATAATATGGGTAATAGTGCATGTTATATTGATAATAATAAAAGTAATAAGTATAATTATTGTAGTTCTAGCGATAATAACTGCATAATATGGGTAATAATGCATGTTAGATTGTTAATATTGGGAGTAATGAGTATATTTATTATAGTTCTGACAATAATAACAGTATAATATGGGTAATAATGCATGTTATATTGATAATATTGGGAGTAATAAGTATAATTATTGTAGTTCTAGCGATAATAACTGCATAATATGGGTAATAATGCATGTTATAATGATAATAGTAAAAGTAATAAGTATAATTATTGTACTTCTAGCGATAATAACTGCATAATATGGGTAATAATGCATGTTATATTGATAATATTGGGAGTAATAAGTATATTTATTATAGTTCTGACGATAATAACAGTATAATATGGGTAATAATGCATGTTATATTGATAATATTGGGAGTAATAAGTATATTTATTATAGTTCTGACGATAATAACAGTATAATATGGGTAATAATGCATGTTATATTGATAATATTGGGAGTAATAAGTATAATTATTGTAGTTCTAGCGATAATAACTGCATAATAGGGGTAATAATGCATGTTATACTGATAATAATATAAGTAATAAGTATAACTATTATAGTTCTAGCGATAATAACTGTATAATATGGGTAATAATGCATGTTATATTGATAATATTGGGAGTAATAAGTATAATTATTATAGTTCTAGCGATAATAACTGCATAATAGGGGTAATAATGCATGTTATACTGACAATAATATAAGTAATAAGTATAACTATTATAGTTCTAGCGATAATAACTGTATAATATGGGTAATAATGCATCTTATATTGATAATACTGGGAGTAATAAGTATAATTATTATAGTTCTAGCGATAATAACTGCATAATAGGGTTAATAATGCATGTTATACTGATAATAATATAAGTAATAAGTATAACTATTATAGTTCTAGCGATAATAACTGTATAATATGGGTAATAATGCATGACATATTGATAATATTAGGTGTAATAAGTATAATTATTATAGTTCTAGCGATAATAACTGCATAATATGGGTAATAATGCATGTTATATTGATAATATTGGGAGTAATAAGTATAATTATTGTAGTTCTAGCGATAATAACTGCATAATATGGGTAATAATGCATGTTATATTGATAATATTGGGAGTAATTAGTATATATATTATAGTTCTGAGGATAATAACAGTATAATATGGGTAATAATGCATGTTATATTGATAATATTGGGAGTAATAAGTATAATTATTATAGTTCTAGCGATAATAACTGCATAATAGGGGTAATAATGCATGTTATACTGATAATAATATAAGTAATAAGTATAACTATTATAGTTCTAGCGATAATAACTGTATAATATGGGTAATAATGCATCTTATATTGATAATATTGGGAGCAATACGTACAATTATTATAGTTCTAGCGATAATAGCTGCATAATAGGGGTAATAATGCATGTTATACTGATAATAATATAAGTAATAAGTATAACTATTATAGTTCTAGCGATAATAACTGTATAATATGGGTAATAATGCATGTTATATTGATAATATTGGGAGTAATAAGTATAATTATTATAGTTCTAGCGATAATAACTGCATAATAGGGGTAATAAAGCATGTTATACTGATAATAATATAAGTAATAAGTATAACTATTATAGTTCTAGCGATAATAACTGTATAATATGGGTAATAATGCATGACATATTGATAATATTAGGTGTAATAAGTATATTTATTATAGTTCTGACGATAATAACAGTATAATATGGGTAATAATGCATGTTATATTGATAATATTGGGAGTAATAAGTATAATTATTGTAGTTCTTGCGATAATAACTGCATAATATGGGTAATAATGCATGTTATATTGATAATATTGGGAGTAATGGGTATATTTATTATAGTTCTGACGATAATAACAGTATAATATGGGTAATAATGCATGTTATATTGATAATATTGGGAGTAATAAGTATATTTTTAATAGTTCTGACCATAAGGACAGTACAATATGGGGAATATTGCATGTTATATTGATAATATTGGGAGTAAGAAGTATAATTATTATAGTTCTAGCGATAATAACTGCATAATAGGAGGAATAATGCATGTTATACTGATAATAATATAAGAAATAAGTATAACTATTATAGTTCTAGCGATAATAACTGTATAATATGGGTAATAATGCATCTTATATTGATAATATTGGGAGTAATAAGTATAATTATTATAGTTCTAGCGATAATAACTGCATAATAGGGGTAATAATGCACGTTATACTGATAATAATATAAGTAATAAGTATAACTATTATAGTTCTAGCGATAATAACTGTATAATATGGGTAATAATGCATGACATATTGATAATATTAGGTGTAATAAGTATAATTATTATAGTTCTAGCGATAATAACTGCATAATATGGGTAATAATGCATGTTATATTGATAATATTGGGAGTAATAAGTATATTTATTATAGTTCTGACAATAATAACTGCATAATATGGGTAATAATGCATGTTATATTGATAATTTTGGGAGTAATGAGTATATTTATTACAGTTCTGCCGATAATAACAGTATAATATGGATAATAATGCATGTTATATTGATAATATTGGGAGTAATAAGTATAATTATTGTAGCTCTAGCGATAATAACTGCATAATATTGTCAATAATGCATGTTATATTGATAATATTGGGAGTAATTAGTATATTTATTATAGTTCTGACGATAATAACAGTATAATATGGGTAATAATGCATGTTATATTGATAATATTGGGAGTAATAAGTATAATTATTATAGTTCCAGCGATAATAAGTGCGTAATATGGGTAATAGTGCATGTTATATTGATAATAATAAAAGTAATGAGTATAACTATTATAGTCTAGCGATAATAACTGCATAATATGGGTAATAATGCATGTTATATTGATAATTTTGGGAGTAATGAGTATATTTATTACAGTTCTGCCGATAATAACAGTATAATATGGATAATAATGCATGTTATATTGATAATATTGGGAGTAATAAGTATAATTATTGTAGCTCTAGCGATAATAACTGCATAATATTGTCAATAATGCATGTTATATTGATAATATTGGGAGTAATTAGTATATTTATTATAGTTCTGACGATAATAACAGTATAATATGGGTAACAATGCATGTTATATTGATAATATTGGGATTAATACGTATGTTTATTATAGTTCTGACGATAGTAACTGCATAATATGGGTAATAGTGCATGTTATATTGATAATAATAAAAGTAGTAAGTATAATTATTGTAGTTCCAGCGATAAGAACTGCATAATATGGGTAATTATGCATGTTATATTGATAATATTGGGAGTAACAAGCATATTTATTATAGTTCTGACGATAATAACAGTATAATATGGGTAATAATGCACTTTATATTGATAATATTGGGAGTAATAAGTATAATTATTATAGTTCGAGCGATAATAACTGCATAATATGGGTAATAGTGCATGTTATATTGATAATAATAAAAGTAATAAGTATAATTATTGTAGTTCTAGCGATAATAACTGCATAATATGGGTAATAATGCATGTTAGATTGATAATATTGGGAGTAATGAGTATATTTATTATAGTTCTACCAATAATAACAGTATAATATGGGTAATAATGCATGTTATATTGATAATATTGGGAGTAATAAGTATAATTATTGTAGTTCTAGCGATAATAACTGCATAATATGGGTAATAATGCATGTTATAATGATAATAGTAAAAGTAATAAGTATAATTATTGTACTTCTAGCGATAATAACTGCATAATATGGGTAATAATGCATGTTATATTGATAATATTGGGAGTAATAAGTATATTTATTATAGTTCTGACGATAATAACAGTATAATACGGGTAATAATGCATGTTATACTGATAATAATATAAGTAATTAGTATAACTATTATAGTTCTAGCGATAATAACTGTATAATATGGGTAATAATGCATGTTATATTGATAATATTGGGAGTAATAAGTATAATTATTGTAGTTCTAGCGATAATAACTGCATAATATGGGTAATAATGCATGTTATATTGATAATTTTGGGAGTAATGAGTATATTTATTACAGTTCTGCCGATAATAACAGTATAATATGGATAATAATGCATGTTATATTGATAATATTGGGAGTAATAAGTATAATTATTGTAGCTCTAGCGATAATAACTGCATAATATTGTCAATAATGCATGTTATATTGATAATATTGGGAGTAATTAGTATATTTATTATAGTTCTGACGATAATAACAGTATAATATGGGTAATAATGCATGTTATATTGATAATATTGGGATTAATAAGTATGTTTATTATAGTTCTGACGATAGTAACTGCATAATAGGAGGAATAATGCATGTTATACTGATAATAATATAAGAAATAAGTATAACTATTATAGTTCTAGCGATAATAACTGTATAATATGGGTAATAATGCATCTTATATTGATAATATTGGGAGTAATAAGTATAATTATTATAGCTCTAGCGATAATAACTGCATAATAGGGGTAATAATGCATGTTATACTGATAATAATATAAGTAATAAGTATAACTATTATAGTTCTAGCGATAATAACTGTATAATATGGGTAATAATGCATGACATATTGATAATATTAGGTGTAATAAGTATAATTATTATTGTTCTAGCGATAATAACTGCATAATATGGGTAATAATGCATGTTATATTGATAATATTGGGAGTAATAAGTATATTTATTATAGTTCTGACAATAATAACTGCATAATATGGGTAATAATGCATGTTATATTGATAATATTGGGAGTAATTAGTATATTTATTATAGTTCTGACGATAATAACAGTATAATATGGGTAATAATGCATGTTATATTGATAATTTTGGGAGTAATGAGTATATTTATTACAGTTCTGCCGATAATAACAGTATAATATGGATAATAATGCATGTTATATTGATAATATTGGGAGTAATAAGTATAATTATTGTAGCTCTAGCGATAATAACTGCATAATATTGTCAATAATGCATGTTATATTGATAATATTGGGAGTAATTAGTATATTTATTATAGTTCTGACGATAATAACAGTATAATATGGGTAACAATGCATGTTATATTGATAATATTGGGATTAATACGTATGTTTATTATAGTTCTGACGATAGTAACTGCATAATATGGGTAATAGTGCATGTTATATTGATAATAATAAAAGTAGTAAGTATAATTATTGTAGTTCCAGCGATAAGAACTGCATAATATGGGTAATTATGCATGTTATATTGATAATATTGGGAGTAACAAGCATATTTATTATAGTTCTGACGATAATAACAGTATAATATGGGTAATAATGCACTTTATATTGATAATATTGGGAGTAATAAGTATAATTATTATAGTTCGAGCGATAATAACTGCATAATATGGGTAATAGTGCATGTTATATTGATAATAATAAAAGTAATAAGTATAATTATTGTAGTTCTAGCGATAATAACTGCATAATATGGGTAATAATGCATGTTAGATTGATAATATTGGGAGTAATGAGTATATTTATTATAGTTCTACCAATAATAACAGTATAATATGGGTAATAATGCATGTTATATTGATAATATTGGGAGTAATAAGTATAATTATTGTAGTTCTAGCGATAATAACTGCATAATATGGGTAATAATGCATGTTATAATGATAATAGTAAAAGTAATAAGTATAATTATTGTACTTCTAGCGATAATAACTGCATAATATGGGTAATAATGCATGTTATATTGATAATATTGGGAGTAATAAGTATATTTATTATAGTTCTGACGATAATAACAGTATAATACGGGTAATAATGCATGTTATACTGATAATAATATAAGTAATTAGTATAACTATTATAGTTCTAGCGATAATAACTGTATAATATGGGTAATAATGCATGTTATATTGATAATATTGGGAGTAATAAGTATAATTATTGTAGTTCTAGCGATAATAACTGCATAATATGGGTAATAATGCATGTTATATTGATAATTTTGGGAGTAATGAGTATATTTATTACAGTTCTGCCGATAATAACAGTATAATATGGATAATAATGCATGTTATATTGATAATATTGGGAGTAATAAGTATAATTATTGTAGCTCTAGCGATAATAACTGCATAATATTGTCAATAATGCATGTTATATTGATAATATTGGGAGTAATTAGTATATTTATTATAGTTCTGACGATAATAACAGTATAATATGGGTAATAATGCATGTTATATTGATAATATTGGGATTAATAAGTATGTTTATTATAGTTCTGACGATAGTAACTGCATAATAGGAGGAATAATGCATGTTATACTGATAATAATATAAGAAATAAGTATAACTATTATAGTTCTAGCGATAATAACTGTATAATATGGGTAATAATGCATCTTATATTGATAATATTGGGAGTAATAAGTATAATTATTATAGCTCTAGCGATAATAACTGCATAATAGGGGTAATAATGCATGTTATACTGATAATAATATAAGTAATAAGTATAACTATTATAGTTCTAGCGATAATAACTGTATAATATGGGTAATAATGCATGACATATTGATAATATTAGGTGTAATAAGTATAATTATTATTGTTCTAGCGATAATAACTGCATAATATGGGTAATAATGCATGTTATATTGATAATATTGGGAGTAATAAGTATATTTATTATAGTTCTGACAATAATAACTGCATAATATGGGTAATAATGCATGTTATATTGATAATATTGGGAGTAATTAGTATATTTATTATAGTTCTGACGATAATAACAGTATAATATGGGTAATAATGCATGTTATATTGATAATATTGGGAGTAATTAGTATATTTATTATAGTTCTGACGATAATAACAGTATAATATGGGTAATAATGCATGTTATTTTGATAATATTGGGAGTAATAAGTATAATTATTATAGTTCTAGCGATAATAACTGCATAATAGGGGTAATAATGCATGTTATACTGATAATAATATAAGTAATAAGTATAACTAGTATAGTTCTAGCGATAATAACTGCATAATATGGGTAATAATGCATGTTATTATGATAATAATAAAAGTAATAAGTATAATTATTGTAGTTCTAGCGATAATAACTGCATAATATGGGTAATAGTGCATGTTATATTGATAATAATAAAAGTAATAAGTATAATTATTGTAGTTCTAGCGATAATAACTGCATAATATGGGTAATAATGCATGTTATATTGATAATATTGGGAGTAACAAGCATATTTATTATAGTTCTAGCGATAATAACTGCATAATAGGGGTAATAATGCATGTTATACTGATAATAATATAAGTAATACGTATAACTATTATAGTTCTAGCGATAATAACTGTATAATATGGGTAATAATGCATGACATATTGATAATATTAGGTGTAATAAGTATAATTATTATAGTTCTAGCGATAATAACTGCATAATATGGGTAATAATGCATGTTATATTGATAATATTGGGAGTAATAAGTATATTTATTATAGTTCTGACAATAATAACTGCATAATATGGGTAATAATGCATGTTATATTGATAATATTGGGAGTAATTAGTATATTTATTATAGTTCTGACGATAATAACAGTATAATATGGGTAATAATGCATGTTATATTGATAATATTGGGAGTAATTAGTATATTTATTATAGTTCTGACGATAATAGCAGTATAATATGGGTAATAATGCATGTTATATTGATAATATTGGGAGTAATAAGTACAATTATTATAGTTCTAGCGATAATAGCTGCATAATAGGGGTAATAATGCATGTTATACTGATAATAATATAAGTAATAAGTATAACTATTATAGTTCTAGCGATAATAACTGCATAATATGGGTAATAATGCATGTTATTATGATAATAATAAAAGTAATAAGTATAATTATTGTAGTTCTAGCGATAATAACTGCATAATATGGGTAATAATGCATGTTATATTGATAATATTGGGAGTAATAAGTATAATTATTATAGTTCTAGCGATAATAACTGCATAATAGGGGTAATAGTGCATGTTATATTGATAATAATAAAAGTAATAAGTATAATTATTGTAGTTCTAGCGATAATAACTGCATAATATGGGTAATAATGCATGTTATATTGATAATATTGGGAGTAACAAGCATATTTATTATAGTTCTAGCGATAATAACTGCATAATAGGGGTAATAATGCATGTTATACTGATAATAATATAAGTAATACGTATAACTATTATAGTTCTAGCGATAATAACTGTATAATATGGGTAATAATGCATGACATATTGATAATATTAGGTGTAATAAGTATAATTATTATAGTTCTAGCGATAATAACTGCATAATATGGGTAATAATGCATGTTATATTGATAATATTGGGAGTAATAAGTATATTTATTATAGTTCTGACAATAATAACTGCATAATATGGGTAATAATGCATGTTATATTGATAATATTGGGAGTAATTAGTATATTTATTATAGTTCTGACGATAATAACAGTATAATATGGGTAATAATGCATGTTATATTGATAATATTGGGAGTAATTAGTATATTTATTATAGTTCTGACGATAATAGCAGTATAATATGGGTAATAATGCATGTTATATTGATAATATTGGGAGTAATAAGTACAATTATTATAGTTCTAGCGATAATAGCTGCATAATAGGGGTAATAATGCATGTTATACTGATAATAATATAAGTAATAAGTATAACTATTATAGTTCTAGCGATAATAACTGCATAATATGGGTAATAATGCATGTTATTATGATAATAATAAAAGTAATAAGTATAATTATTGTAGTTCTAGCGATAATAACTGCATAATATGGGTAATAATGCATGTTATATTGATAATATTGGGAGTAATAAGTATAATTATTATAGTTCTAGCGATAATAGCTGCATAATAGGGGTAATAATGCATGTTATACTGATAATAATATAAGTAATAAGTATAACTATTATAGTTCTAGCGATAATAACTGTATAATATGGGTAATAATGCATGAAATATTGATAATATTAGGAGTTATAAGTATAATTATTATAGTTCCAGCGAGAACAAGTGCATAATATGGGTAATAGTGCATGTTATATTGATAATAATAAAAGTAATAAGTATAATTATTGTAGTTCTAGCGATAATAACTGCATAATATGGGTAATAATGCATGTTATATTGATAATATTGGGAGTAATAAGTATATTTATTATAGTTCTGACGATAATAACAGTATAATATGGGTAATAATGCATGTTATATTGATAATATTGGGAGCAATAAGTATAATTATTACAGTTCTAGCGATAATAGCTGCATAATAGGGGTAATAATGCATGTTATACTGATAATAATATAAGTAATAAGTATAACTATTATAGTTCTAGCGATAATAACTGTATAATATGGGTAATAATGCATGAAATATTGATAATATTAGGAGTTATAAGTATAATTATTATAGTTCCAGCGATAATAAGTGCGTAATATGGGTAATAGTGCATGTTATATTGATAATAATAAAAGTAATGAGTATAACTATTATAGTTCTAGCGATAATAACTGCATAATATGGGTAATAATGCATGTTATATTGATAATTTTGGGAGTAATGAGTATATTTATTACAGTTCTGCCGATAATAACAGTATAATACGGGTAATAATGCATGTTATACTGATAATAATATAAGTAATTAGTATAACTATTATAGTTCTAGCGATAATAACTGTATAATATGGGTAATAATGCATGTTATATTGATAATATTGGGAGTAATAAGTATAATTATTGTAGTTCTAGCGATAATAACTGCATAATATGGGTAATAATGCATGTTATATTGATAATTTTGGGAGTAATGAGTATATTTATTACAGTTCTGCCGATAATAACAGTATAATATGGATAATAATGCATGTTATATTGATAATATTGGGAGTAATAAGTATAATTATTGTAGCTCTAGCGATAATAACTGCATAATATTGTCAATAATGCATGTTATACTGATAATAATATAAGTAATTAGTATAACTATTATAGTTCTAGCGATAATAACTGTATAATATGGGTAATAATGCATCTTATATTGATAATATTGGGAGTAATAAGTATAATTATTATAGCTCTAGCGATAATAACTGCATAATAGGGGTAATAATGCATGTTATACTGATAATAATATAAGTAATAAGTATAACTATTATAGTTCTAGCGATAATAACTGTATAATATGGGTAATAATGCATGACATATTGATAATATTAGGTGTAATAAGTATAATTATTATAGTTCTAGCGATAATAACTGCATAATATGGGTAATAATGCATGTTATATTGATAATATTGGGAGTAATAAGTATATTTATTATAGTTCTGACAATAATAACTGCATAATATGGGTAATAATGCATGTTATATTGATAATATTGGGAGTAATTAGTATATTTATTATAGTTCTGACGATAATAACAGTATAATATGGGTAATAATGCATGTTATATTGATAATATTGGGAGTAATTAGTATATTTATTATAGTTCTGACGATAATAACAGTATAATATGGGTAATAATGCATGTTATTTTGATAATATTGGGAGTAATAAGTATAATTATTATAGTTCTAGCGATAATAACTGCATAATAGGGGTAATAATGCATGTTATACTGATAATAATATAAGTAATAAGTATAACTAGTATAGTTCTAGCGATAATAACTGTATAATAGGGGTAATAATGCATGTTATACTGATAATAATATAAGTAATAAGTATAACTATTATAGTTCTAGCGATAATAACTGCATAATATGGGTAATAATGCATGTTATTATGATAATAATAAAAGTAATAAGTATAATTATTGTAGTTCTAGCGATAATAACTGCATAATATGGGTAATAGTGCATGTTATATTGATAATAATAAAAGTAATAAGTATAATTATTGTAGTTCTAGCGATAATAACTGCATAATATGGGTAATAATGCATGTTATATTGATAATATTGGGAGTAACAAGCATATTTATTATAGTTCTAGCGATAATAACTGCATAATAGGGGTAATAATGCATGTTATACTGATAATAATATAAGTAATACGTATAACTATTATAGTTCTAGCGATAATAACTGTATAATATGGGTAATAATGCATGACATATTGATAATATTAGGTGTAATAAGTATAATTATTATAGTTCTAGCGATAATAACTGCATAATATGGGTAATAATGCATGTTATATTGATAATATTGGGAGTAATAAGTATATTTATTATAGTTCTGACAATAATAACTGCATAATATGGGTAATAATGCATGTTATATTGATAATATTGGGAGTAATTAGTATATTTATTATAGTTCTGACGATAATAACAGTATAATATGGGTAATAATGCATGTTATATTGATAATAATAAAAGTAATAAGTATAATTATTGTAGTTCTAGCGATAATAACTGCATAATATGGGTAATAATGCATGTTATATTGATAATAATAAAAGTAATAAGTATAATTATTGTAGTTCTAGCGATAATAACTGCATAATATGGGTAATAATGCATGTTATATTGATAATATTGGGAGTAATAAGTATATTTATTATAGTTCTGACGATAATAACAGTATAATATGGGTAATAATGCATGTTATATTGATAATATTGGGAGCAATAAGTATAATTATTACAGTTCTAGCGATAATAGCTGCATAATAGGGGTAATAATGCATGTTATACTGATAATAATATAAGTAATAAGTATAACTATTATAGTTCTAGCGATAATAACAGTATAATATGGGTAATAATGCATGTTATATTGATAATATTGGGATTAATAAGTATGTTTATTATAGTTCTGACGATAGTAACTGCATAATATGGGTAATAGTGCATGTTATATTGATAATAATAAAAGTAGTAAGTATAATTATTGTAGTTCCAGCGATAAGAACTGCATAATATGGGTAATAATGCATGTTATATTGATAATATTGGGAGTAACAAGCATATTTATTATAGTTCTGACGATAATAACAGTATAATATGGGTAATAATGCACTTTATATTGATAATATTGGGAGTAATAAGTATAATTATTATAGTTCGAGCGATAATAACTGCATAATATGGGTAATAGTGCATGTTATATTGATAATAATAAAAGTAATAAGTATAATTATTGTAGTTCTAGCGATAATAACTGCATAATATGGGTAATAATGCATGTTAGATTGATAATATTGGGAGTAATGAGTATATTTATTATAGTTCTGACAATAATAACAGTATAATATGGGTAATAATGCATGTTATATTGATAATATTGGGAGTAATAAGTTTAATTATTGTAGTTCTAGCGATAATAACTGCATAATATGGGTAATAATGCATGTTATAATGATAATAGTAAAAGTAATAAGTATAATTATTGTACTTCTAGCGATAATAACTGCATAATATGGGTAATAATGCATGTTATATTGATGATATTGGGAGTAATAAGTATATTTATTATAGTTCTGACGATAATAACAGTATAATATGGGTAATAATGCATGTTATATTGATAATATTGGGAGTAATAAGTATATTTATTATAGTTCTGACGATAATAACAGTATAATATGGGTAATAATGCATGTTATATTGATAATATTGGGAGTAATAAGTATAATTATTGTAGTTCTAGCGATAATAACTGCATAATAGGGGTAATAATGCATGTTATACTGATAATAATATAAGTAATAAGTATAACTATTATAGTTCTAGCGATAATAACTGTATAATATGGGTAATAATGCATGTTATACTGATAATAATATAAGTAATAAGTATAACTATTATAGTTCTAGCGATAATAACTGTATAATAGGGGTAATAAAGCATGTTATACTGATAATAATATAAGTAATAAGTATAACTATTATAGTTCTAGCGATAATAACTGTATAATATGGGTAATAATGCATGTTATATTGATAATATTGGGAGTAATAAGTACAATTATTATAGTTCTAGCGATAATAGCTGCATAATAGGGGTAATAGTGCATGTTATATTGATAATAATAAAAGTAATAAGTATAATTATTGTAGTTCTAGCGATAATAACTGCATAATATGGGTAATAATGCATGTTATATTGATAATATTGGGAGTAATAAGTATATTTATTATAGTTCTGACGATAATAACAGTATAATATGGGTAATAATGCATGTTATATTGATAATATGTGGAGCAATAAGTATAATTATTACAGTTCTAGCGATAATAGCTGCATAATAGGGGTAATAATGCATGTTATACTGATAATAATATAAGTAATAAGTATAACTATTATAGTTCTAGCGATAATAACTGTATAATATGGGTAATAATGCATGACATATTGATAATATTAGGTGTAATAAGTATAATTATTATAGTTCTAGCGATAATAACTGCATAATATGGGTAATAATGCATGTTATATTGATAATATTGGGAGTAATTAGTATATATATTATAGTTCTGAGGATAATAACAGTATAATATGGGTAATAATGCATGTTATATTGATAATATTGGGAGTAATAAGTATAATTATTATAGTTCTAGCGATAATAACTGCATAATAGGGGTAATAATGCATGTTATACTGATAATAATATAAGTAATAAGTATAACTATTATAGTTCTAGCGATAATAACTGTATAATATGGGTAATAATGCATCTTATATTGATAATATTGGGAGTAATAAGTGTAATTATTATAGTTCTAGCGATAATAACTGCATAATAGGGGTAATAATGCATGTTATACTGATAATAATATAAGTAATTAGTATAACTATTATAGTTCTAGCGATAATAACTGTATAATATGGGTAATAATACATGTTATATTGATAATATTGGGAGTAATAAGTATAATTATTATAGTTCTAGCGATAATAACTGCATAATAGGGGTAATAAAGCATGTTATACTGATAATAATATAAGTAATAAGTATAACTATTATAGTTCTAGCGATAATAACCGTATAATATGGGTAATAATGCATGTTATACTGATAATATTGGGAGTAATAAGTATAATTATTATAGTTCTAGCGATAATAACTGCATAATAGGGGTAATAAAGCATGTTATACTGATAATAATATAAGTAAGAAGTATAACTATTATAGTTCTAGCGATAATAACTGTATTATATGGGTAATAATGCATGTTATATTGATAATATTGGGAGTAATAAGTATAATTATTATAGTTCTAGCGATAACAACTGCATAATAGGGGTAATAAAGCATGCTATACTGATAATAATATAAGTAATAAGTATAACTATTATAGTTCTAGCGATAATAACTGCATAATATGGGTAATAATGCATGTTATATTGATAATATTGGGAGTAATGTGTATATTTATTATAGTTCTGACGATAATAACAGTATAATATGGGTAATAATGCATGTTATATTGATAATATTGGGAGTAATAAGTATATTTATTATAGTTCTGACGATAATAACAGTATAATATGGGTAATAATGCATGTTATATTGATAATATTGGGAGTAATAAGTATATTTATTATAGTTCTGACGATAATAACAGTATAATATGGGTAATAATGCATGTTATACTGATAATAATATAAGTAATAAGTATAACTATTATAGTTCTAGCCATAATAACTGTATAATATGGGTAATAATGCATGTTATATTGATAATATTGGGAGTAATAAGTATAATTATTATAGTTCTAGCGATAATAACTGCATAATAGGGGTAATAATGCATGTTATACTGATAATAATATAAGTAATAAGTATAACTATTATAGTTCTAGCGATAATAACTGTATAATATGGGTAATAATGCATCTTATATTGATAATATTGGGAGTAATAAGTATAATTATTATAGTTCTAGCGATAATAACTGCATAATAGGGGTAATAATGCATGTTATACTGATAATAATATAAGTAATAAGTATAACTATTATAGTTCTAGCGATAATAACTGTATAATATGGGTAATAATGCATGACATATTGATAATATTAGGTGTAATAAGTATAATTATTATAGTTCTAGCGATAATAACTGCATAATATGGGTAATAATGCATGTTATATTGATAATATTGGGAGTTATAAGTATAATTATTATAGTTCCAGCGATAATAAGTGCATAATATGGGTAATAGTGCATGTTATATTGATAATAATAAATGTAATGAGTATAACTATTATAGTTCTAGCGATAATAACTGCATAATATGGGTAATAATGCATGTTATATTGATAATATTGGGAGTAATGTGTATATTTATTATAGTTCTGACGATAATAACAGTATAATATGGGTAATAATGCATGTTATATTGATAATATTGGGAGTAATAAGTATATTTATTATAGTTCTGACGATAATAACAGTATAATATGGGTAATAATGCATGTTATATTGATAATATTGGGAGTAATAAGTATATTTATTATAGTTCTGACGATAATAACAGTATAATATGGGTAATAATGCATGTTATACTGATAATAATATAAGTAATAAGTATAACTAGTATAGTTCTAGCGATAATAACTGTATAATAGGGGTAATAATGCATGTTATACTGATAATAATATAAGTAATAAGTATAACTATTATAGTTCTAGCGATAATAACTGCATAATATGGGTAATAATGCATGTTATTATGATAATAATAAAAGTAATAAGTATAATTATTGTAGTTCTAGCGATAATAACTGCATAATATGGGTAATAGTGCATGTTATATTGATAATAATAAAAGTAATAAGTATAATTATTGTAGTTCTAGCGATAATAACTGCATAATATGGGTAATAATGCATGTTATATTGATAATATTGGGAGTAACAAGCATATTTATTATAGTTCTAGCGATAATAACTGCATAATAGGGGTAATAATGCATGTTATACTGATAATAATATAAGTAATACGTATAACTATTATAGTTCTAGCGATAATAACTGTATAATATGGGTAATAATGCATGACATATTGATAATATTAGGTGTAATAAGTATAATTATTATAGTTCTAGCGATAATAACTGCATAATATGGGTAATAATGCATGTTATATTGATAATATTGGGAGTAATAAGTATATTTATTATAGTTCTGACAATAATAACTGCATAATATGGGTAATAATGCATGTTATATTGATAATATTGGGAGTAATTAGTATATTTATTATAGTTCTGACGATAATAACAGTATAATATGGGTAATAATGCATGTTATATTGATAATAATAAAAGTAATAAGTATAATTATTGTAGTTCTAGCGATAATAACTGCATAATATGGGTAATAATGCATGTTATATTGATAATAATAAAAGTAATAAGTATAATTATTGTAGTTCTAGCGATAATAACTGCATAATATGGGTAATAATGCATGTTATATTGATAATATTGGGAGTAATAAGTATATTTATTATAGTTCTGACGATAATAACAGTATAATATGGGTAATAATGCATGTTATATTGATAATATTGGGAGCAATAAGTATAATTATTACAGTTCTAGCGATAATAGCTGCATAATAGGGGTAATAATGGATGTTATACTGATAATAATATAAGTAATAAGTATAACTATTATAGTTCTAGCGATAATAACTGTATAATATGGGTAATAATGCATGAAATATTGATAATATTAGGAGTTATAAGTATAATTATTATAGTTCCAGCGATAATAAGTGCATAATATGGGTAATAGTGCATGTTATATTGATAATAATAAAAGTAATGAGTATAACTATTATAGTTCTAGCGATAATAACTGCATAATATGGGTAATAATGCATGTTATATTGATAATTTTGGGAGTAATGAGTATATTTATTATAGTTCTGCCGATAATAACAGTATAATATGGATAATAATGCATGTTATATTGATAATATTGGGAGTAATAAGTATAATTATTGTAGCTCTAGCGATAATAACTGCATAATATGGGCAATAATGCATTTTATATTGATAATATTGGGAGTAATTAGTATATTTATTATAGTTCTGACGATAATAACAGTATAATATGGGTAATAATGCATGTTATATTGATAATATTGGGATTAATAAGTATGTTTATTATAGTTCTGACGATAGTAACTGCATAATATGGGTAATAGTGCATGTTATATTGATAATAATAAAAGTAGTAAGTATAATTATTGTAGTTCCAGCGATAAGAACTGCATAATATGGGTAATAATGCATGTTATATTGATAATATTGGGAGTAACAAGCATATTTATTATAGTTCTGACGATAATAACAGTATAATATGGGTAATAATGCACTTTATATTGATAATATTGGGAGTAATAAGTATAATTATTATAGTTCGAGCGATAATAACTGCATAATATGGGTAATAGTGCATGTTATATTGATAATAATAAAAGTAATAAGTATAATTATTGTAGTTCTAGCGATAATAACTGCATAATATGGGTAATAATGCATGTTAGATTGATAATATTGGGAGTAATGAGTATATTTATTATAGTTCTGACAATAATAACAGTATAATATGGGTAATAATGCATGTTATATTGATAATATTGGGAGTAATAAGTTTAATTATTGTAGTTCTAGCGATAATAACTGCATAATATGGGTAATAATGCATGTTATAATGATAATAGTAAAAGTAATAAGTATAATTATTGTACTTCTAGCGATAATAACTGCATAATATGGGTAATAATGCATGTTATATTGATGATATTGGGAGTAATAAGTATATTTATTATAGTTCTGACGATAATAACAGTATAATATGGGTAATAATGCATGTTATATTGATAATATTGGGAGTAATAAGTATATTTATTATAGTTCTGACGATAATAACAGTATAATATGGGTAATAATGCATGTTATATTGATAATATTGGGAGTAATAAGTATAATTATTGTAGTTCTAGCGATAATAACTGCATAATAGGGGTAATAATGCATGTTATACTGATAATAATATAAGTAATAAGTATAACTATTATAGTTCTAGCGATAATAACTGTATAATATGGGTAATAATGCATGTTATACTGATAATAATATAAGTAATAAGTATAACTATTATAGTTCTAGCGATAATAACTGTATAATAGGGGTAATAAAGCATGTTATACTGATAATAATATAAGTAATAAGTATAACTATTATAGTTCTAGCGATAATAACTGTATAATATGGGTAATAATGCATGTTATATTGATAATATTGGGAGTAATAAGTACAATTATTATAGTTCTAGCGATAATAGCTGCATAATAGGGGTAATAGTGCATGTTATATTGATAATAATAAAAGTAATAAGTATAATTATTGTAGTTCTAGCGATAATAACTGCATAATATGGGTAATAATGCATGTTATATTGATAATATTGGGAGTAATAAGTATATTTATTATAGTTCTGACGATAATAACAGTATAATATGGGTAATAATGCATGTTATATTGATAATATTGGGAGCAATAAGTATAATTATTACAGTTCTAGCGATAATAGCTGCATAATAGGGGTAATAATGCATGTTATACTGATAATAATATAAGTAATAAGTATAACTATTATAGTTCTAGCGATAATAACTGTATAATATGGGTAATAATGCATGACATATTGATAATATTAGGTGTAATAAGTATAATTATTATAGTTCTAGCGATAATAACTGCATAATATGGGTAATAATGCATGTTATATTGATAATATTGGGAGTAATTAGTATATATATTATAGTTCTGAGGATAATAACAGTATAATATGGGTAATAATGCATGTTATATTGATAATATTGGGAGTAATAAGTATAATTATTATAGTTCTAGCGATAATAACTGCATAATAGGGGTAATAAAGCATGTTATACTGATAATAATATAAGTAATAAGTATAACTATTATAGTTCTAGCGATAATAACCGTATAATATGGGTAATAATGCATGTTATACTGATAATATTGGGAGTAATAAGTATAATTATTATAGTTCTAGCGATAATAACTGCATAATAGGGGTAATAAAGCATGTTATACTGATAATAATATAAGTAAGAAGTATAACTATTATAGTTCTAGCGATAATAACTGTATTATATGGGTAATAATGCATGTTATATTGATAATATTGGGAGTAATAAGTATAATTATTATAGTTCTAGCGATAACAACTGCATAATAGGGGTAATAAAGCATGTTATACTGATAATAATATAAGTAATAAGTATAACTATTATAGTTCTAGCGATAATAACTGCATAATATGGGTAATAATGCATGTTATATTGATAATATTGGGAGTAATGTGTATATTTATTATAGTTCTGACGATAATAACAGTATAATATGGGTAATAATGCATGTTATATTGATAATATTGGGAGTAATAAGTATATTTATTATAGTTCTGACGATAATAACAGTATAATATGGGTAATAATGCATGTTATATTGATAATATTGGGAGTAATAAGTATATTTATTATAGTTCTGACGATAATAACAGTATAATATGGGTAATAATGCATGTTATACTGATAATAATATAAGTAATAAGTATAACTATTATAGTTCTAGCCATAATAACTGTATAATATGGGTAATAATGCATGTTATATTGATAATATTGGGAGTAATAAGTATAATTATTATAGTTCTAGCGATAATAACTGCATAATAGGGGTAATAATGCATGTTATACTGATAATAATATAAGTAATAAGTATAACTATTATAGTTCTAGCGATAATAACTGTATAATATGGGTAATAATGCATCTTATATTGATAATATTGGGAGTAATAAGTATAATTATTATAGTTCTAGCGATAATAACTGCATAATAGGGGTAATAATGCATGTTATACTGATAATAATATAAGTAATAAGTATAACTATTATAGTTCTAGCGATAATAACTGTATAATATGGGTAATAATGCATGACATATTGATAATATTAGGTGTAATAAGTATAATTATTATAGTTCTAGCGATAATAACTGCATAATATGGGTAATAATGCATGTTATATTGATAATATTGGGAGTTATAAGTATAATTATTATAGTTCCAGCGATAATAAGTGCATAATATGGGTAATAGTGCATGTTATATTGATAATAATAAATGTAATGAGTATAACTATTATAGTTCTAGCGATAATAACTGCATAATATGGGTAATAATGCATGTTATATTGATAATATTGGGAGTAATGTGTATATTTATTATAGTTCTGACGATAATAACAGTATAATATGGGTAATAATGCATGTTATATTGATAATATTGGGAGTAATAAGTATATTTATTATAGTTCTGACGATAATAACAGTATAATATGGGTAATAATGCATGTTATATTGATAATATTGGGAGTAATAAGTATATTTATTATAGTTCTGACGATAATAACAGTATAATATGGGTAATAATGCATGTTATACTGATAATAATATAAGTAATAAGTATAACTATTATAGTTCTAGCGATAATAACTGTATAATATGGGTAATAATGCATGTTATATTGATAATATTGGGAGTAATAAGTATAATTATTATAGTTCTAGCGATAATAACTGTATAATATGGGTAATAATGCATCTTATATTGATAATATTGGGAGTAATGTGTATATTTATTATAGTTCTGACGATAATAACAGTATAATATGGGTAATAATGCATGTTATATTGATAATATTGGGAGTAATAAGTATATTTATTATAGTTCTGACGATAATAACAGTATAATATGGGTAATAATGCATGTTATATTGATAATATTGGGAGTAATAAGTATATTTATTATAGTTCTGACGATAATAACAGTATAATATGGGTAATAATGCATGTTATACTGATAATAATATAAGTAATAAGTATAACTAGTATAGTTCTAGCGATAATAACTGTATAATAGGGGTAATAATGCATGTTATACTGATAATAATATAAGTAATAAGTATAACTATTATAGTTCTAGCGATAATAACTGCATAATATGGGTAATAATGCATGTTATTATGATAATAATAAAAGTAATAAGTATAATTATTGTAGTTCTAGCGATAATAACTGCATAATATGGGTAATAGTGCATGTTATATTGATAATAATAAAAGTAATAAGTATAATTATTGTAGTTCTAGCGATAATAACTGCATAATATGGGTAATAATGCATGTTATATTGATAATATTGGGAGTAACAAGCATATTTATTATAGTTCTAGCGATAATAACTGCATAATAGGGGTAATAATGCATGTTATACTGATAATAATATAAGTAATACGTATAACTATTATAGTTCTAGCGATAATAACTGTATAATATGGGTAATAATGCATGACATATTGATAATATTAGGTGTAATAAGTATAATTATTATAGTTCTAGCGATAATAACTGCATAATATGGGTAATAATGCATGTTATATTGATAATATTGGGAGTAATAAGTATATTTATTATAGTTCTGACAATAATAACTGCATAATATGGGTAATAATGCATGTTATATTGATAATATTGGGAGTAATTAGTATATTTATTATAGTTCTGACGATAATAACAGTATAATATGGGTAATAATGCATGTTATATTGATAATAATAAAAGTAATAAGTATAATTATTGTAGTTCTAGCGATAATAACTGCATAATATGGGTAATAATGCATGTTATATTGATAATAATAAAAGTAATAAGTATAATTATTGTAGTTCTAGCGATAATAACTGCATAATATGGGTAATAATGCATGTTATATTGATAATATTGGGAGTAATAAGTATATTTATTATAGTTCTGACGATAATAACAGTATAATATGGGTAATAATGCATGTTATATTGATAATATTGGGAGCAATAAGTATAATTATTACAGTTCTAGCGATAATAGCTGCATAATAGGGGTAATAATGCATGTTATACTGATAATAATATAAGTAATAAGTATAACTATTATAGTTCTAGCGATAATAACTGTATAATATGGGTAATAATGCATGAAATATTGATAATATTAGGAGTTATAAGTATAATTATTATAGTTCCAGCGATAATAAGTGCATAATATGGGTAATAGTGCATGTTATATTGATAATAATAAAAGTAATGAGTATAACTATTATAGTTCTAGCGATAATAACTGCATAATATGGGTAATAATGCATGTTATATTGATAATTTTGGGAGTAATGAGTATATTTATTATAGTTCTGCCGATAATAACAGTATAATATGGATAATAATGCATGTTATATTGATAATATTGGGAGTAATAAGTATAATTATTGTAGCTCTAGCGATAATAACTGCATAATATGGGCAATAATGCATGTTATATTGATAATATTGGGAGTAATTAGTATATTTATTATAGTTCTGACGATAATAACAGTATAATATGGGTAATAATGCATGTTATATTGATAATATTGGGAGTAATAAGTATAATTATTATAGTTCGAGCGATAATAACTGCATAATATGGGTAATAGTGCATGTTATATTGATAATAATAAAAGTAATAAGTATAATTATTGTAGTTCTAGCGATAATAACTGCATAATATGGGTAATAATGCATGTTAGATTGATAATATTGGGAGTAATGAGTATATTTATTATAGTTCTGACAATAATAACAGTATAATATGGGTAATAATGCATGTTATATTGATAATATTGGGAGTAATAAGTTTAATTATTGTAGTTCTAGCGATAATAACTGCATAATATGGGTAATAATGCATGTTATAATGATAATAGTAAAAGTAATAAGTATAATTATTGTACTTCTAGCGATAATAACTGCATAATATGGGTAATAATGCATGTTATATTGATGATATTGGGAGTAATAAGTATATTTATTATAGTTCTGACGATAATAACAGTATAATATGGGTAATAATGCATGTTATATTGATAATATTGGGAGTAATAAGTATATTTATTATAGTTCTGACGATAATAACAGTATAATATGGGTAATAATGCATGTTATATTGATAATATTGGGAGTAATAAGTATAATTATTGTAGTTCTAGCGATAATAACTGCATAATAGGGGTAATAATGCATGTTATACTGATAATAATATAAGTAATAAGTATAACTATTATAGTTCTAGCGATAATAACTGTATAATATGGGTAATAATGCATGTTATACTGATAATAATATAAGTAATAAGTATAACTATTATAGTTCTAGCGATAATAACTGTATAATAGGGGTAATAAAGCATGTTATACTGATAATAATATAAGTAATAAGTATAACTATTATAGTTCTAGCGATAATAACTGTATAATATGGGTAATAATGCATGTTATATTGATAATATTGGGAGTAATAAGTACAATTATTATAGTTCTAGCGATAATAGCTGCATAATAGGGGTAATAGTGCATGTTATATTGATAATAATAAAAGTAATAAGTATAATTATTGTAGTTCTAGCGATAATAACTGCATAATATGGGTAATAATGCATGTTATATTGATAATATTGGGAGTAATAAGTATATTTATTATAGTTCTGACGATAATAACAGTATAATATGGGTAATAATGCATGTTATATTGATAATATTGGGAGCAATAAGTATAATTATTACAGTTCTAGCGATAATAGCTGCATAATAGGGGTAATAATGCATGTTATACTGATAATAATATAAGTAATAAGTATAACTATTATAGTTCTAGCGATAATAACTGTATAATATGGGTAATAATGCATGACATATTGATAATATTAGGTGTAATAAGTATAATTATTATAGTTCTAGCGATAATAACTGCATAATATGGGTAATAATGCATGTTATATTGATAATATTGGGAGTAATTAGTATATATATTATAGTTCTGAGGATAATAACAGTATAATATGGGTAATAATGCATGTTATATTGATAATATTGGGAGTAATAAGTATAATTATTATAGTTCTAGCGATAATAACTGCATAATAGGGGTAATAAAGCATGTTATACTGATAATAATATAAGTAATAAGTATAACTATTATAGTTCTAGCGATAATAACCGTATAATATGGGTAATAATGCATGTTATACTGATAATATTGGGAGTAATAAGTATAATTATTATAGTTCTAGCGATAATAACTGCATAATAGGGGTAATAAAGCATGTTATACTGATAATAATATAAGTAAGAAGTATAACTATTATAGTTCTAGCGATAATAACTGTATTATATGGGTAATAATGCATGTTATATTGATAATATTGGGAGTAATAAGTATAATTATTATAGTTCTAGCGATAACAACTGCATAATAGGGGTAATAAAGCATGTTATACTGATAATAATATAAGTAATAAGTATAACTATTATAGTTCTAGCGATAATAACTGCATAATATGGGTAATAATGCATGTTATATTGATAATATTGGGAGTAATGTGTATATTTATTATAGTTCTGACGATAATAACAGTATAATATGGGTAATAATGCATGTTATATTGATAATATTGGGAGTAATAAGTATATTTATTATAGTTCTGACGATAATAACAGTATAATATGGGTAATAATGCATGTTATATTGATAATATTGGGAGTAATAAGTATATTTATTATAGTTCTGACGATAATAACAGTATAATATGGGTAATAATGCATGTTATACTGATAATAATATAAGTAATAAGTATAACTATTATAGTTCTAGCCATAATAACTGTATAATATGGGTAATAATGCATGTTATATTGATAATATTGGGAGTAATAAGTATAATTATTATAGTTCTAGCGATAATAACTGCATAATAGGGGTAATAATGCATGTTATACTGATAATAATATAAGTAATAAGTATAACTATTATAGTTCTAGCGATAATAACTGTATAATATGGGTAATAATGCATCTTATATTGATAATATTGGGAGTAATAAGTATAATTATTATAGTTCTAGCGATAATAACTGCATAATAGGGGTAATAATGCATGTTATACTGATAATAATATAAGTAATAAGTATAACTATTATAGTTCTAGCGATAATAACTGTATAATATGGGTAATAATGCATGACATATTGATAATATTAGGTGTAATAAGTATAATTATTATAGTTCTAGCGATAATAACTGCATAATATGGGTAATAATGCATGTTATATTGATAATATTGGGAGTTATAAGTATAATTATTATAGTTCCAGCGATAATAAGTGCATAATATGGGTAATAGTGCATGTTATATTGATAATAATAAATGTAATGAGTATAACTATTATAGTTCTAGCGATAATAACTGCATAATATGGGTAATAATGCATGTTATATTGATAATATTGGGAGTAATGTGTATATTTATTATAGTTCTGACGATAATAACAGTATAATATGGGTAATAATGCATGTTATATTGATAATATTGGGAGTAATAAGTATATTTATTATAGTTCTGACGATAATAACAGTATAATATGGGTAATAATGCATGTTATACTGATAATAATATAAGTAATAAGTATAACTATTATAGTTCTAGCGATAATAACTGTATAATATGGGTAATAATGCATGTTATATTGATAATATTGGGAGTAATAAGTATAATTATTATAGTTCTAGCGATAATAACTGTATAATATGGGTAATAATGCATCTTATATTGATAATATTGGGAGTAATAAGTATAATTATTATAGTTCTAGCGATAATAACTGCATAATAGGGGTAATAATGCATGTTATACTGATAATAATATAAGTAATAAGTATAACTATTATAGTTCTAGCGATAATAACTGTATAATATGGGTAATAATGCATGACATATTGATAATATTAGGTGTAATAAGTATAATTATTATAGTTCTAGCGATAATAACTGCATAATATGGGTAATAATGCATGTTATATTGATAATATTGGGAGTAATAAGTATATTTATTATAGTTCTGACGATAATAACAGTATAATATGGGTAATAATGCATGTTATATTGATAATATTTGGAGTAATAAGTATAATTATTATAGTTCTAGCGATAATAGCTGCATAATAGGGGTAATAATGCATGTTATACTGATAATAATATAAGTAATAAGTATAACTATTATAGTTCTAGCGATAATAGCTGTATAATATGGGTAATAATGCATGAAATATTGATAATATTAGGAGTTATAAGTATAATTATTATAGTTCTAGCGATAATAAGTGCATAATATGGGTAATAGTGCATGTTATATTGATAATAATAAAAGTAATGAGTATAACTGTTATAGTTCTAGCGATAATAACTGCATAATATGGGTAATAATGCATGTTATATTGATAATTTTGGGAGTAATGAGTATATTTATTATAGTTCTGCCGATAATAACAGTATAATATGGATAATAATGCATGTTATATTGATAATATTGGGAGTAATTAGTATATTTATTATAGTTCTGACGATAATAACAGTATAATATGGGTAATAATGCATGTTATATTGATAATATTGGGATTAATAAGTATGTTTATTATAGTTCTGACGATAGTAACTGCATAATATGGGTAATAGTGCATATTATATTGATAATAATAAAAGTAGTAAGTATAATTATTGTAGTTCCAGCGATAAGAACTGCATAATATGGGTAATAATGCATGTTATATTGATAATATTGGGAGTAACAAGCATATTTATTATAGTTCTGACGATAATAACAGTATAATATGGGTAATAATGCATTTTATATTGATAATATTGGGAGTAATAAGTATAATTATTGTAGTTCTAGCGATAATAACTGCATAATATGGGTAATAATGCATGTTATAATGATAATAGTAAAAGTAATAAGTATAATTATTGTACTTCTAGCGATAATAACTGCATAATATGGGTAATAATGCATGTTATATTGATAATATTGGGAGTAATAAGTATATTTATTATAGTTCTGACGATAATAACAGTATAATATGGGTAATAATGCATGTTATATTGATAATATTGGGAGTAATAAGTATATTTATTATAGTTCTGACGATAATAACAGTATAATATGGGTAATAATGCATGTTATATTGATAATATTGGGAGTAATAAGTATAATTATTGTAGTTCTAGCGATAATAACTGCATAATAGGGGTAATAATGCATGTTATACTGATAATAATATAAGTAATAAGTATAAGTATTATAGTTCTAGCGATAATAACTGTATAATATGGGTAATAATGCATGTTATACTGATAATAATATAAGTAATAAGTATAACTATTATAGTTCTAGCGATAATAACTGTATAATATGGGTAATAATGCATGTTATATTGATAATATTGGGAGTAATAAGTATAATTATTATAGTTCTAGCGATAATAACTGCATAATAGGGGTAATAATGCATGTTATACTGATAATAATATAAGTAATAAGTATAACTATTATAGTTCTAGCGATAATAACTGTATAATATGGGTAATAATGCATCTTATATTGATAATATTGGGAGTAATAAGTATAATTATTATAGTTCTAGCGATAATAACTGCATAATAGGGGTAATAATGCATGTTATACTGATAATAATATAAGTAATAAGTATAACTATTATAGTTCTAGCGATAATAACTGTATAATATGGGTAATAATGCATGACATATTGATAATATTAGGTGTAATAAGTATAATTATTATAGTTCTAGCGATAATAACTGCATAATATGGGTAATAATGCATGTTATATTGATAATATTGGGAGTAATAAGTATAATTATTGTAGTTCTAGCGATAATAACTGCATAATATGGGTAATAATGCATGTTATATTGATAATATTGGGAGTAATTAGTATATATATTATAGTTCTGAGGATAATAACAGTATAATATGGGTAATAATGCATGTTATATTGATAATATTGGGAGTAATAAGTATAATTATTATATTTCTAGCGATAATAACTGCATAATAGGGGTAATAATGCATGTTATACTGATAATAATATAAGTAATAAGTATAACTATTATAGTTCTAGCGATAATAACTGTATAATATGGGTAATAATGCATCTTATATTGATAATATTGGGAGTAATAAGTATAATTATTATAGTTCTAGCGATAATAACTGCATAATAGGGGTAATAATGCATGTTATACTGATAATAATATAAGTAATAAGTATAACTATTATAGTTCTAGCGATAATAACTGTATAATATGGGTAATAATGCATGTTATATTGATAATATTGGGAGTAATAAGTATAATTATTATAGTTCTAGCGATAATAACTGCATAATAGGGTTAATAATGCATGTTATACTGATAATAATATAAGTAATAAGTACAACTATTATAGTTCTAGCGATAATAACTGTATAATATGGGTAATAATGCATGACATATTGATAATATTAGGTGTAATAAGTATAATTATTATAGTTCTAGCGATAATAACTGCATAATATGGGTAATAATGCATGTTATATTGATAATATTGGGAGTAATAAGTATAATTATTGTAGTTCTAGCGATAATAACTGCATAATATGGGTAATAATGCATGTTATATTGATAATATTGGGAGTAATTAGTATATATATTATAGTTCTGAGGATAATAACAGTATAATATGGGTAATAATGCATGTTATATTGATAATATTGGGAGTAATAAGTATAATTATTATAGTTCTAGCGATAATAACTGCATAATAGGGGTAATAATGCATGTTATACTGATAATAATATAAGTAATAAGTATAACTATTATAGTTCTAGCGATAATAACTGTATAATATGGGTAATAATGCATCTTATATTGATAATATTGGGAGTAATAAGTGTAATTATTATAGTTCTAGCGATAATAACTGCATAATAGGGGTAATAATGCATGTTATACTGATAATAATATAAGTAATAAGTATAACTATTATAGTTCTAGCGATAATAACTGTATAATATGGGTAATAATGCATGTTATATTGATAATATTGGGAGTAATAAGTATAATTATTATAGTTCTAGCGATAATAACTGCATAATAGGGGTAATAAAGCATGTTATACTGATAATAATATAAGTAATAAGTATAACTATTATAGTTCTAGCGATAATAACTGTATAATATCGGTAATAATGCATGACATATTGATAATATTAGGTGTAATAAGTATATTTATTATAGTTCTGACGATAATAACAGTATAATATGGGTAATAATGCATGTTATATTGATAATATTGGGAGTAATAAGTATAATTATTGTAGTTCTTGCGATAATAACTGCATAATATGGGTAATAATGCATGTTATATTGATAATATTGGGAGTAATGGGTATATTTATTATAGTTCTGACGATAATAACAGTATAATATGGGTAATAATGCATGTTATATTGATAATATTGGGCGTAATAAGTATATTTTTAATAGTTCTGACCATAATGACAGTACAATATGGGGAATATTGCATGTTATATTGATAATATTGGGAGTAAGAAGTATAATTATTATAGTTCTAGCGATAATAACTGCATAATAGGAGGAATAATGCATGTTATACTGATAATAATATAAGAAATAAGTATAACTATTATAGTTCTAGCGATAATAACTGTATAATATGGGTAATAATGCATCTTATATTGATAATATTGGGAGTAATAAGTATAATTATTATAGTTCTAGCGATAATAACTGCATAATAGGGGTAATAATGCATGTTATACTGATAATAATATAAGTAATAAGTATAACTATTATAGTTCTAGCGATAATAACTGTATAATATGGGTAATAATGCATGACATATTGATAATATTAGGTGTAATAAGTATAATTATTATAGTTCTAGCGATAATAACTGCATAATATGGGTAATAATGCATGTTATATTGATAATATTGGGAGTAATAAGTATATTTATTATAGTTCTGACAATAATAACTGCATAATATGGGTAATAATGCATGTTATATTGATAATATTGGGAGTAATTAGTATATTTATTATAGTCCTGACGATAATAACAGTATAATATGGGTAATAATGCATGTTATATTGATAATATTGGGAGTAATTAGTATATTTATTATAGTTCTGACGATAATAACAGTATAATATGGGTAATAATGCATGTTATATTGATAATATTGGGAGTAATAAGTATAATTATTATAGTTCTAGCGATAATAGCTGCATAATAGGGGTAATAATGCATGTTATACTGATAATAATATAAGTAATAAGTATAACTATTATAGTTCTAGCGATAATAACTGTATAATATGGGTAATAATGCATGAAATATTGATAATATTAGGAGTTATAAGTATAATTATTATAGTTCCAGCGATAATAAGTGCATAATATGGGTAATAGTGCATGTTATATTGATAATAATAAAAGTAATGAGTATAACTGTTATAGTTCTAGCGATAATAACTGCATAATATGGGTAATAATGCATGTTATATTGATAATTTTGGGAGTAATGAGTATATTTATTATAGTTCTGCCGATAATAACAGTATAATATGGATAATAATGCATGTTATATTGATAATATTGGGAGTAATAAGTATAATTATTGTAGTTCTAGCGATAATAACTGCATAATAGGGGTAATAATGCATGTTATACTGATAATAATATAAGTAATAAGTATAAGTATTATAGTTCTAGCGATAATAACTGTATAATATGGGTAGTAATGCATGTTATACTGATAATAATATAAGTAATAAGTATAACTATTATAGTTCTAGCGATAATAACTGTATAATATGGGTAATAATGCATGTTATATTGATAATATTGGGAGTAATAAGTATAATTATTATAGTTCTAGCGATAATAACTGCATAATAGGGGTAATAATGCATGCTATACTGATAATAATATAAGTAATAAGTATAACTATTATAGTTCTAGCGATAATAACTGTATAATATGGGTAATAATGCATCTTATATTGATAATATTGGGAGTAATAAGTATAATTATTATAGTTCTAGCGATAATAACTGCATAATAGGGGTAATAATGCATGTTATACTGATAATAATATAAGTAATAAGTATAACTATTATAGTTCTAGCGATAATAACTGTATAATATGGGTAATAATGCATGACATATTGATAATATTAGGTGTAATAAGTATAATTATTATAGTTCTAGCGATAATAACTGCATAATATGGGTAATAATGCATGTTATATTGATAATATTGGGAGTAATAAGTATAATTATTGTAGTTCTAGCGATAATAACTGCATAATATGGGTAATAATGCATGTTATATTGGTAATATTGGGAGTAATTAGTATATATATTATAGTTCTGAGGATAATAACAGTATAATATGGGTAATAATGCATGTTATATTGATAATATTGGGAGTAATAAGTATAATTATTATAGTTCTAGCGATAATAACTGCATAATAGGGGTAATAATGCTTGTTATACTGATAATAACATAAGTAATAAGTATAACTATTATAGTTCTAGCGATAATAACCGTATAATATGGGTAATAATGCATCTTATATTGATAATATTGGGAGTAATAAGTATAATTATTATAGTTCTAGCGATAATAACTGCATAATAGGGGTAATAATGCATGTTATACTGATAATAATATAAGTAATAAGTATAACTATTATAGTTCTAGCGATAATAACTGTATAATATGGGTAATAATGCATGTTATATTGATAATATTGGGAGTAATAAGTATAATTATTATAGTTCTAGCGATAATAACTGCATAATAGGGTTAATAATGCATGCTATACTGATAATAATATAAGCAATAAGTATAACTATTATAGTTCTAGCGATAATAACTGTATAATATGGGTAATAATGCATGACATATTGATAATATTAGGTGTAATAAGTATAATTATTATAGTTCTAGCGATAATAACTGCATAATATGGGTAATAATGCATGTTATATTGATAATATTGGGAGTAATAAGTATAATTATTGTAGTTCTAGCGATAATAACTGCATAATATGGGTAATAATGCATGTTATATTGATAATATTGGGAGTAATAAGTATATTTATTATAGTTCTGACGATAATAACAGTATAATATGGGTAATAATGCATGTTATATTGATAATATTGGGAGTAATAAGTATAATTATTGTAGTTCTAGCGATAATAACTGCATAATAGGGGTAATAATGCATGTTATACTGATAATAATATAAGTAATAAGTATAAGTATTATAGTTCTAGCGATAATAACTGTATAATATGGGTAGTAATGCATGTTATACTGATAATAATATAAGTAATAAGTATAACTATTATAGTTCTAGCGATAATAACTGTATAATATGGGTAATAATGCATGTTATATTGATAATATTGGGAGTAATAAGTATAATTATTATAGTTCTAGCGATAATAACTGCATAATAGGGGTAATAATGCATGCTATACTGATAATAATATAAGTAATAAGTATAACTATTATAGTTCTAGCGATAATAACTGTATAATATGGGTAATAATGCATCTTATATTGATAATATTGGGAGTAATAAGTATAATTATTATAGTTCTAGCGATAATAACTGCATAATAGGGGTAATAATGCATGTTATACTGATAATAATATAAGTAATAAGTATAACTATTATAGTTCTAGCGATAATAACTGTATAATATGGGTAATAATGCATGACATATTGATAATATTAGGTGTAATAAGTATAATTATTATAGTTCTAGCGATAATAACTGCATAATATGGGTAATAATGCATGTTATATTGATAATATTGGGAGTAATAAGTATAATTATTGTAGTTCTAGCGATAATAACTGCATAATATGGGTAATAATGCATGTTATATTGGTAATATTGGGAGTAATTAGTATATATATTATAGTTCTGAGGATAATAACAGTATAATATGGGTAATAATGCATGTTATATTGATAATATTGGGAGTAATAAGTATAATTATTATAGTTCTAGCGATAATAACTGCATAATAGGGGTAATAATGCTTGTTATACTGATAATAACATAAGTAATAAGTATAACTATTATAGTTCTAGCGATAATAACCGTATAATATGGGTAATAATGCATCTTATATTGATAATATTGGGAGTAATAAGTATAATTATTATAGTTCTAGCGATAATAACTGCATAATAGGGGTAATAATGCATGTTATACTGATAATAATATAAGTAATAAGTATAACTATTATAGTTCTAGCGATAATAACTGTATAATATGGGTAATAATGCATGTTATATTGATAATATTGGGAGTAATAAGTATAATTATTATAGTTCTAGCGATAATAACTGCATAATAGGGTTAATAATGCATGCTATACTGATAATAATATAAGCAATAAGTATAACTATTATAGTTCTAGCGATAATAACTGTATAATATGGGTAATAATGCATGACATATTGATAATATTAGGTGTAATAAGTATAATTATTATAGTTCTAGCGATAATAACTGCATAATATGGGTAATAGTGCATGTTATATTGATAATATTGGGAGTAATAAGTATAATTATTGTAGTTCTAGCGATAATAACTGCATAATATGGGTAATAATGCATGTTATATTGATAATATTGGGAGTAATAAGTATATTTATTATAGTTCTGACGATAATAACAGTATAATATGGGTAATAATGCATGTTATATTGATAATATTGGGAGTAATAAGTATAATTATTGTAGTTCTAGCGATAATAACTGCATAATAGGGGTAATAATGCATGTTATACTGATAATAATATAAGTAATAAGTATAACTATTATAGTTCTAGCGATAATAACTGTATAATATGGGTAATAGTGCATGTTATATTGATAATATTGGGAGTAATAAGTATATTTATTATAGTTCTGACGATAATAACAGTATAATATGGGTAATAATGCATGTTATATTGATAATATTGGGAGTAATAAGTATAATTATTGTAGTTCTAGCGATAATAACTGCATAATAGGGGTAATAATGCATGTTATACTGATAATAATATAAGTAATAAGTATAACTATTATAGTTCTAGCGATAATAACTGTATAATATGGGTAATAATGCATGTTATATTGATAATATTGGGAGTAATAAGTATAATTATTATAGTTCTAGCGATAATAACTGCATAATAGGGGTAATAATGCATGTTATACTGATAATAATATAAGTAATAAGTATAACTATTATAGTTCTAGCGATAATAACTGTATAATATGGGTAATAATGCATCTTATATTGATAATACTGGGAGTAATAAGTATAATTATTATAGTTCTAGCGATAATAACTGCATAATAGGGTTAATAATGCATGTTATACTGATAATAATATAAGTAATAAGTATAACTATTATAGTTCTAGCGATAATAACTGTATAATATGGGTAATAATGCATGACATATTGATAATATTAGGTGTAATAAGTATAATTATTATAGTTCTAGCGATAATAACTGCATAATATGGGTAATAATGCATGTTATATTGATAATATTGGGAGTAATAAGTATAATTATTGTAGTTCTAGCGATAATAACTGCATAATATGGGTAATAATGCATGTTATATTGATAATATTGGGAGTAATTAGTATATATATTATAGTTCTGAGGATAATAACAGTATAATATGGGTAATAATGCATGTTATATTGATAATATTGGGAGTAATAAGTATAATTATTATAGTTCTAGCGATAATAACTGCATAATAGGGGTAATAATGCATGTTATACTGATAATAATATAAGTAATAAGTATAACTATTATAGTTCTAGCGATAATAACTGTATAATATGGGTAATAATGCATCTTATATTGATAATATTGGGAGTAATAAGTACAATTATTATAGTTCTAGCGATAATAGCTGCATAATAGGGGTAATAATGCATGTTATACTGATAATAATATAAGTAATAAGTATAACTATTATAGTTCTAGCGATAATAACTGTATAATATGGGTAATAATGCATGTTATATTGATAATATTGGGAGTAATAAGTATAATTATTATAGTTCTAGCGATAATAACTGCATAATAGGGGTAATAAAGCATGTTATACTGATAATAATATAAGTAATAAGTATAACTATTATAGTTCTAGCGATAATAACTGTATAATATGGGTAATAATGCATGACATATTGATAATATTAGGTGTAATAAGTATATTTATTATAGTTCTGACGATAATAACAGTATAATATGGGTAATAATGCATGTTATATTGATAATATTGGGAGTAATAAGTATAATTATTGTAGTTCTTGCGATAATAACTGCATAATATGGGTAATAATGCATGTTATATTGATAATATTGGGAGTAATGGGTATATTTATTATAGTTCTGACGATAATAACAGTATAATATGGGTAATAATTCATGTTATATTGATAATATTGGGAGTAATAAGTATATTTTTAATAGTTCTGACCATAAGGACAGTACAATATGGGGAATATTGCATGTTATATTGATAATATTGGGAGTAAGAAGTATAATTATTATAGTTCTAGCGATAATAACTGCATAATAGGAGGAATAATGCATGTTATACTGATAATAATATAAGAAATAAGTATAACTATTATAGTTCTAGCGATAATAACTGTATAATATGGGTAATAATGCATCTTATATTGATAATATTGGGAGTAATAAGTATAATTATTATAGTTCTAGCGATAATAACTGCATAATAGGGGTAATAATGCATGTTATACTGATAATAATATAAGTAATAAGTATAACTATTATAGTTCTAGCGATAATAACTGTATAATATGGGTAATAATGCATGACATATTGATAATATTAGGTGTAATAAGTATAATTATTATAGTTCTAGCGATAATAACTGCATAATATGGGTAATAATGCATGTTATATTGATAATATTGGGAGTAATAAGTATATTTATTATAGTTCTGACAATAATAACTGCATAATATGGGTAATAATGCATGTTATATTGATAATTTTGGGAGTAATGAGTATATTTATTACAGTTCCGCCGATAATAACAGTATAATATGGATAATAATGCATGTTATATTGATAATATTGGGAGTAATAAGTATAATTATTGTAGCTCTAGCGATAATAACTGCATAATATTGTCAATAATGCATGTTATATTGATAATATTGGGAGTAATTAGTATATTTATTATAGTTCTGACGATAATAACAGTATAATATGGGTAATAATGCATGTTATATTGATAATATTGGGAGTAATAAGTATAATTATTATAGTTCCAGCGATAATAAGTGCGTAATATGGGTAATAGTGCATGTTCTATTGATAATAATAAAAGTAATGAGTATAACTATTATAGTCTAGCGATAATAACTGCATAATATGGGTAATAATGCATGTTATATTGATAATTTTGGGAGTAATGAGTATATTTATTACAGTTCTGCCGATAATAACAGTATAATATGGATAATAATGCATGTTATATTGATAATATTGGGAGTAATAAGTATAATTATTGTAGCTCTAGCGATAATAACTGCATAATATTGTCAATAATGCATGTTATATTGATAATATTGGGAGTAATTAGTATATTTATTATAGTTCTGACGATAATAACAGTATAATATGGGTAATAATGCATGTTATATTGATAATATTGGGATTAATAAGTATGTTTATTATAGTTCTGACGATAGTAACTGCATAATATGGGTAATAGTGCATGTTATATTGATAATAATAAAAGTAGTAAGTATAATTATTGTAGTTCCAGCGATAAGAACTGCATAATATGGGTAATTATGCATGTTATATTGATAATATTGGGAGTAACAAGCATATTTATTATAGTTCTGACGATAATAACAGTATAATATGGGTAATAATGCACTTTATATTGATAATATTGGGAGTAATAAGTATAATTATTATAGTTCGAGCGATAATAACTGCATAATATGGGTAATAGTGCATGTTATATTGATAATAATAAAAGTAATAAGTATAATTATTGTAGTTCTAGCGATAATAACTGCATAATATGGGTAATAATGCATGTTAGATTGATAATATTGGGAGTAATGAGTATATTTATTATAGTTCTACCAATAATAACAGTATAATATGGGTAATAATGCATGTTATATTGATAATATTGGGAGTAATAAGTATAATTATTGTAGTTCTAGCGATAATAACTGCATAATATGGGTAATAATGCATGTTATAATGATAATAGTAAAAGTAATAAGTATAATTATTGTACTTCTAGCGATAATAACTGCATAATATGGGTAATAATGCATGTTATATTGATAATATTGGGAGTAATAAGTATATTTATTATAGTTCTGACGATAATAACAGTATAATACGGGTAATAATGCATGTTATACTGATAATAATATAAGTAATTAGTATAACTATTATAGTTCTAGCGATAATAACTGTATAATATGGGTAATAATGCATGTTATATTGATAATATTGGGAGTAATAAGTATAATTATTGTAGTTCTAGCGATAATAACTGCATAATATGGGTAATAATGCATGTTATATTGATAATTTTGGGAGTAATGAGTATATTTATTACAGTTCTGCCGATAATAACAGTATAATATGGATAATAATGCATGTTATATTGATAATATTGGGAGTAATAAGTATAATTATTGTAGCTCTAGCGATAATAACTGCATAATATTGTCAATAATGCATGTTATATTGATAATATTGGGAGTAATTAGTATATTTATTATAGTTCTGACGATAATAACAGTATAATATGGGTAATAATGCATGTTATATTGATAATATTGGGATTAATAAGTATGTTTATTATAGTTCTGACGATAGTAACTGCATAATAGGAGGAATAATGCATGTTATACTGATAATAATATAAGAAATAAGTATAACTATTATAGTTCTAGCGATAATAACTGTATAATATGGGTAATAATGCATCTTATATTGATAATATTGGGAGTAATAAGTATAATTATTATAGCTCTAGCGATAATAACTGCATAATAGGGGTAATAATGCATGTTATACTGATAATAATATAAGTAATAAGTATAACTATTATAGTTCTAGCGATAATAACTGTATAATATGGGTAATAATGCATGACATATTGATAATATTAGGTGTAATAAGTATAATTATTATAGTTCTAGCGATAATAACTGCATAATATGGGTAATAATGCATGTTATATTGATAATATTGGGAGTAATAAGTATATTTATTATAGTTCTGACAATAATAACTGCATAATATGGGTAATAATGCATGTTATATTGATAATATTGGGAGTAATTAGTATATTTATTATAGTTCTGACGATAATAACAGTATAATATGGGTAATAATGCATGTTATATTGATAATATTGGGAGTAATTAGTATATTTATTATAGTTCTGACGATAATAACAGTATAATATGGGTAATAATGCATGTTATTTTGATAATATTGGGAGTAATAAGTATAATTATTATAGTTCTAGCGATAATAACTGCATAATAGGGGTAATAATGCATGTTATACTGATAATAATATAAGTAATAAGTATAACTAGTATAGTTCTAGCGATAATAACTGTATAATAGGGGTAATAATGCATGTTATACTGATAATAATATAAGTAATAAGTATAACTATTATAGTTCTAGCGATAATAACTGCATAATATGGGTAATAATGCATGTTATTATGATAATAATAAAAGTAATAAGTATAATTATTGTAGTTCTAGCGATAATAACTGCATAATATGGGTAATAGTGCATGTTATATTGATAATAATAAAAGTAATAAGTATAATTATTGTAGTTCTAGCGATAATAACTGCATAATATGGGTAATAATGCATGTTATATTGATAATATTGGGAGTAACAAGCATATTTATTATAGTTCTAGCGATAATAACTGCATAATAGGGGTAATAATGCATGTTATACTGATAATAATATAAGTAATACGTATAACTATTATAGTTCTAGCGATAATAACTGTATAATATGGGTAATAATGCATGACATATTGATAATATTAGGTGTAATAAGTATAATTATTATAGTTCTAGCGATAATAACTGCATAATATGGGTAATAATGCATGTTATATTGATAATATTGGGAGTAATAAGTATATTTATTATAGTTCTGACAATAATAACTGCATAATATGGGTAATAATGCATGTTATATTGATAATATTGGGAGTAATTAGTATATTTATTATAGTTCTGACGATAATAACAGTATAATATGGGTAATAATGCATGTTATATTGATAATATTGGGAGTAATTAGTATATTTATTATAGTTCTGACGATAATAGCAGTATAATATGGGTAATAATGCATGTTATATTGATAATATTGGGAGTAATAAGTACAATTATTATAGTTCTAGCGATAATAGCTGCATAATAGGGGTAATAATGCATGTTATACTGATAATAATATAAGTAATAAGTATAACTATTATAGTTCTAGCGATAATAACTGCATAATATGGGTAATAATGCATGTTATTATGATAATAATAAAAGTAATAAGTATAATTATTGTAGTTCTAGCGATAATAACTGCATAATATGGGTAATAATGCATGTTATATTGATAATATTGGGAGTAATAAGTATAATTATTATAGTTCTAGCGATAATAGCTGCATAATAGGGGTAATAATGCATGTTATACTGATAATAATATAAGTAATAAGTATAACTATTATAGTTCTAGCGATAATAACTGTATAATATGGGTAATAATGCATGAAATATTGATAATATTAGGAGTTATAAGTATAATTATTATAGTTCCAGCGAGAACAAGTGCATAATATGGGTAATAGTGCATGTTATATTGATAATAATAAAAGTAATAAGTATAATTATTGTAGTTCTAGCGATAATAACTGCATAATATGGGTAATAATGCATGTTATATTGATAATATTGGGAGTAATAAGTATATTTATTATAGTTCTGACGATAATAACAGTATAATATGGGTAATAATGCATGTTATATTGATAATATTGGGAGCAATAAGTATAATTATTACAGTTCTAGCGATAATAGCTGCATAATAGGGGTAATAATGCATGTTATACTGATAATAATATAAGTAATAAGTATAACTATTATAGTTCTAGCGATAATAACTGTATAATATGGGTAATAATGCATGAAATATTGATAATATTAGGAGTTATAAGTATAATTATTATAGTTCCAGCGATAATAAGTGCGTAATATGGGTAATAGTGCATGTTATATTGATAATAATAAAAGTAATGAGTATAACTATTATAGTTCTAGCGATAATAACTGCATAATATGGGTAATAATGCATGTTATATTGATAATTTTGGGAGTAATGAGTATATTTATTACAGTTCTGCCGATAATAACAGTATAATATGGATAATAATGCATGTTATATTGATAATATTGGGAGTAATAAGTATAATAATTGTAGCTCTAGCGATAATAACTGCATAATATTGTCAATAATGCATGTTATATTGATAATATTGGGAGTAATTAGTATATTTATTATAGTTCTGACGATAATAACAGTATAATATGGGTAATAATGCATGTTATATTGATAATATTGGGATTAATAAGTATGTTTATTATAGTTCTGACGATAGTAACTGCATAATATGGGTAATAGTGCATGTTATATTGATAATAATAAAAGTAGTAAGTATAATTATTGTAGTTCCAGCGATAAGAACTGCATAATATGGGTAATTATGCTTGTTATATTGATAATATTGGGAGTAACAAGCATATTTATTATAGTTCTGACGATAATAACAGTATAATATGGGTAATAATGCACTTTATATTGATAATATTGGGAGTAATAAGTATAATTATTATAGTTCGAGCGATAATAACTGCATAATATGGGTAATAGTGCATGTTATATTGATAATAATAAAAGTAATAAGTATAATTATTGTAGTTCTAGCGATAATAACTGCATAATATGGGTAATAATGCATGTTAGATTGATAATATTGGGAGTAATGAGTATATTTATTATAGTTCTAACAATAATAACAGCATAATATGGGTAATAATGCATGTTATATTGATAATATTGGGAGTAATAAGTATAATTATTGTAGTTCTAGCGATAATAACTGCATAATATGGGTAATAATGCATGTTATAATGATAATAGTAAAAGTAATAAGTATAATTATTGTACTTCTAGCGATAATAACTGCATAATATGGGTAATAATGCATGTTATATTGATAATATTGGGAGTAATAAGTATATTTATTATAGTTCTGACGATAATAACAGTATAATACGGGTAATAATGCATGTTATACTGATAATAATATAAGTAATTAGTATAACTATTATAGTTCTAGCGATAATAACTGTATAATATGGGTAATAATGCATGTTATATTGATATTATTGGGAGTAATAAGTATAATTATTGTAGTTCTAGCGATAATAACTGCATAATATGGGTAATAATGCATGTTATATTGATAATTTTGGGAGTAATGAGTATATTTATTACAGTTCTGCCGATAATAACAGTATAATATGGATAATAATGCATGTTATATTGATAATATTGGGAGTAATAAGTATAATTATTGTAGCTCTAGCGATAATAACTGCATAATATTGTCAATAATGCATGTTATATTGATAATATTGGGAGTAATTAGTATATTTATTATAGTTCTGACGATAATAACAGTATAATATGGGTAATAATGCATGTTATATTGATAATATTGGGATTAATAAGTATGTTTATTATAGTTCTGACGATAGTAACTGCATAATAGGAGGAATAATGCATGTTATACTGATAATAATATAAGAAATAAGTAGAACTATTATAGTTCTAGCGATAATAACTGTATAATATGGGTAATAATGCATCTTATATTGATAATATTGGGAGTAATAAGTATAATTATTATAGCTCTAGCGATAATAACTGCATAATAGGGGTAATAATGCATGTTATACTGATAATAATATAAGTAATAAGTATAACTATTATAGTTCTAGCGATAATAACTGTATAATATGGGTAATAATGCATGACATATTGATAATATTAGGTGTAATAAGTATAATTATTATAGTTCTAGCGATAATAACTGCATAATATGGGTAATAATGCATGTTATATTGATAATATTGGGAGTAATAAGTATATTTATTATAGTTCTGACAATAATAACTGCATAATATGGGTAATAATGCATGTTATATTGATAATATTGGGAGTAATTAGTATATTTATTATAGTTCTGACGATAATAACAGTATAATATGGGTAATAATGCATGTTATATTGATAATATTGGGAGTAATTAGTATATTTATTATAGTTCTGACGATAATAACAGTATAATATGGGTAATAATGCATGTTATTTTGATAATATTGGGAGTAATAAGTATAATTATTATAGTTCTAGCGATAATAACTGCATAATAGGGGTAATAATGCATGTTATACTGATAATAATATAAGTAATAAGTATAACTAGTATAGTTCTAGCGATAATAACTGTATAATAGGGGTAATAATGCATGTTATACTGATAATAATATAAGTAATAAGTATAACTATTATAGTTCTAGCGATAATAACAGCATAATATGGGTAATAATGCATGTTATTATGATAATAATAAAAGTAATAAGTATAATTATTGTAGTTCTAGCGATAATAACTGCATAATATGGGTAATAGTGCATGTTATATTGATAATAATAAAAGTAATAAGTATAATTATTGTAGTTCTAGCGATAATAACTGCATAATATGGGTAATAATGCACGTTATATTGATAATATTGGGAGTAACAAGCATATTTATTATAGTTCTAGCGATAATAACTGCATAATAGGGGTAATAATGCATGTTATACTGATAATAATATAAGTAATACGTATAACTATTATAGTTCTAGCGATAATAACTGTATAATATGGGTAATAATGCATGACATATTGATAATATTAGGTGTAATAAGTATAATTATTATAGTTCTAGCGATAATAACTGCATAATATGGGTAATAATGCATGTTATATTGATAATATTGGGAGTAATAAGTATATTTATTATAGTTCTGACAATAATAACTGCATAATATGGGTAATAATGCATGTTATATTGATAATATTGGGAGTAATTAGTATATTTATTATAGTTCTGACGATAATAACAGTATAATATGGGTAATAATGCATGTTATATTGATAATATTGGGAGTAATTAGTATATTTATTATAGTTCTGACGATAATAGCAGTATAATATGGGTAATAATGCATGTTATTTTGATAATATTGGGAGTAATAAGTATAATTATTATAGTTCTAGCGATAATAACTGCATAATAGGGGTAATAATGCATGTTATACTGATAATAATATAAGTAATAAGTATAACTAGTATAGTTCTAGCGATAATAACTGTATAATAGGGGTAATAAAGCATGTTATACTGATAATAATATAAGTAATAAGTATAACTATTATAGTTCTAGCGATAATAACTGTATAATATGGGTAATAATGCATGTTATATTGATAATATTGGGAGTAATAAGTATATTTATTATAGTTCTGACGATAGTAACAGTATAATATGGGTAATAATGCATGTTATATTGATAATATTGGGAGCAATAAGTATAATTATTACAGTTCTAGCGATAATAGCTGCATAATAGGGGTAATAATGCATGTTGTACTGATAATAATATAAGTAATAAGTATAACTATTATAGTTCTAGCGATAATAACTGTATAATATGGGTAATAATGCATGAAATATTGATAATATTAGGAGTTATAAGTATAATTATTATAGTTCCAGCGATAATAAGTGCATAATATGGGTAATAGTGCATGTTATATTGATAATAATAAAAGTAATGAGTATAACTATTATAGTTCTAGCGATAATAACTGCATAATATGGGTAATAATGCATGTTATATTGATAATTTTGGGAGTAATGAGTATATTTATTATAGTTCTGCCGATAATAACAGTATAATATGGATAATAATGCATGTTATATTGATAATATTGGGAGTAATAAGTATAATTATTGTAGCTCTAGCGATAATAACTGCATAATATGGGCAATAATGCATGTTATATTGATAATATTGGGAGTAATTAGTATATTTATTATAGTTCTGACGATAATAACAGTATAATATGGGTAATAATGCATGTTATATTGATAATATTGGGATTAATAAGTATGTTTATTATAGTTCTGACGATAGTAACTGCATAATATGGGTAATAGTGCATGTTATATTGATAATAATAAAAGTAGTAAGTATAATTATTGTAGTTCCAGCGATAAGAACTGCATAATATGGGTAATAATGCATGTTATATTGATAATATTGGGAGTAACAAGCATATTTATTATAGTTCTGACGATAATAACAGTATAATATGGGTAATAATGCACTTTATATTGATAATATTGGGAGTAATAAGTATAATTATTATAGTTCGAGCGATAATAACTGCATAATATGGGTAATAGTGCATGTTATATTGATAATAATAAAAGTAATAAGTATAATTATTGTAGTTCTAGCGATAATAACTGCATAATATGGGTAATAATTCATGTTAGATTGATAATATTGGGAGTAATGAGTATATTTATTATAGTTCTGACAATAATAACAGTATAATATGGGTAATAATGCATGTTATATTGATAATATTGGGAGTAATAAGTATAATTATTGTAGTTCTAGCGATAATAACTGCATAATATGGGTAATAATGCATGTTATAATGATAATAGTAAAAGTAATAAGTATAATTATTGTACTTCTAGCGATAATAACTGCATAATATGGGTAATAATGCATGTTATATTGATAATATTGGGAGTAATAAGTATATTTATTATAGTTCTGACGATAATAACAGTATAATATGGGTAATAATGCATGTTATATTGATAATATTGGGAGTAATAAGTATATTTATTATAGTTCTGACGATAATAACAGTATAATATGGGTAATAATGCATGTTATATTGATAATATTGGGAGTAATAAGTATAATTATTGTAGTTCTAGCGATAATAACTGCATAATAGGGGTAATAATGCATGTTATACTGATAATAATATAAGTAATAAGTATAACTATTATAGTTCTAGCGATAATAACTGTATAATATGGGTAATAATGCATGAAATATTGATAATATTAGGAGTTATAAGTATAATTATTATAGTTCCAGCGAGAACAAGTGCATAATATGGGTAATAGTGCATGTTATATTGATAATAATAAAAGTAATAAGTATAATTATTGTAGTTCTAGCGATAATAACTGCATAATATGGGTAATAATGCATGTTATATTGATAATATTGGGAGTAATAAGTATATTTATTATAGTTCTGACGATAATAACAGTATAATATGGGTAATAATGCATGTTATATTGATAATATTGGGAGCAATAAGTATAATTATTACAGTTCTAGCGATAATAGCTGCATAATAGGGGTAATAATGCATGTTATACTGATAATAATATAAGTAATAAGTATAACTATTATAGTTCTAGCGATAATAACTGTATAATATGGGTAATAATGCATGAAATATTGATAATATTAGGAGTTATAAGTATAATTATTATAGTTCCAGCGATAATAAGTGCATAATATGGGTAATAGTGCATGTTATATTGATAATAATAAAAGTAATGAGTATAACTATTATAGTTCTAGCGATAATAACTGCATAATATGGGTAATAATGCATGTTATATTGATAATTTTGGGAGTAATGAGTATATTTATTATAGTTCTGCCGATAATAACAGTATAATATGGATAATAATGCATGTTATATTGATAATATTGGGAGTAATAAGTATAATTATTGTAGCTCTAGCGATAATAACTGCATAATATGGGCAATAATGCATGTTATATTGATAATATTGGGAGTAATTAGTATATTTATTATAGTTCTGACGATAATAACAGTATAATATGGGTAATAATGCATGTTATATTGATAATATTGGGATTAATAAGTATGTTTATTATAGTTCTGACGATAGTAACTGCATAATATGGGTAATAGTGCATGTTATATTGATAATAATAAAAGTAGTAAGTATAATTATTGTAGTTCCAGCGATAAGAACTGCATAATATGGGTAATAATGCATGTTATATTGATAATATTGGGAGTAACAAGCATATTTATTATAGTTCTGACGATAATAACAGTATAATATGGGTAATAATGCACTTTATATTGATAATATTGGGAGTAATAAGTATAATTATTATAGTTCGAGCGATAATAACTGCATAATATGGGTAATAGTGCATGTTATATTGATAATAATAAAAGTAATAAGTATAATTATTGTAGTTCTAGCGATAATAACTGCATAATATGGGTAATAATGCATGTTAGATTGATAATATTGGGAGTAATGAGTATATTTATTATAGTTCTGACGATAATAACAGTATAATATGGGTAATAATGCATGTTATATTGATAATATTGGGAGTAATAAGTATATTTATTATAGTTCTGACGATAATAACAGTATAATATGGGTAATAATGCATGTTATATTGATAATATTGGGAGTAATAAGTATAATTATTGTAGTTCTAGCGATAATAACTGCATAATAGGGGTAATAATGCATCTTATATTGATAATATTGGGAGTAATAAGTGTAATTATTATAGTTCTAGCGATAATAACTGCATAATAGGGGTAATAATGCATGTTATACTGATAATAATATAAGTAATTAGTATAACTATTATAGTTCTAGCGATAATAACTGTATAATATGGGTAATAATACATGTTATATTGATAATATTGGGAGTAATAAGTATAATTATTATAGTTCTAGCGATAATAACTGCATAATAGGGGTAATAAAGCATGTTATACTGATAATAATATAAGTAATAAGTATAACTATTATAGTTCTAGCGATAATAACCGTATAATATGGGTAATAATGCATGTTATACTGATAATATTGGGAGTAATAAGTATAATTATTATAGTTCTAGCGATAATAACTGCATAATAGGGGTAATAAAGCATGTTATACTGATAATAATATAAGTAAGAAGTATAACTATTATAGTTCTAGCGATAATAACTGTATTATATGGGTAATAATGCATGTTATATTGATAATATTGGGAGTAATAAGTATAATTATTATAGTTCTAGCGATAACAACTGCATAATAGGGGTAATAAAGCATGTTATACTGATAATAATATAAGTAATAAGTATAACTATTATAGTTCTAGCGATAATAACTGCATAATATGGGTAATAATGCATGTTATATTGATAATATTGGGAGTAATGTGTATATTTATTATAGTTCTGACGATAATAACAGTATAATATGGGTAATAATGCATGTTATATTGATAATATTGGGAGTAATAAGTATATTTATTATAGTTCTGACGATAATAACAGTATAATATGGGTAATAATGCATGTTATATTGATAATATTGGGAGTAATAAGTATATTTATTATAGTTCTGACGATAATAACAGTATAATATGGGTAATAATGCATGTTATACTGATAATAATATAAGTAATAAGTATAACTATTATAGTTCTAGCCATAATAACTGTATAATATGGGTAATAATGCATGTTATATTGATAATATTGGGAGTAATAAGTATAATTATTATAGTTCTAGCGATAATAACTGCATAATAGGGGTAATAATGCATGTTATACTGATAATAATATAAGTAATAAGTATAACTATTATAGTTCTAGCGATAATAACTGTATAATATGGGTAATAATGCATCTTATATTGATAATATTGGGAGTAATAAGTATAATTATTATAGTTCTAGCGATAATAACTGCATAATAGGGGTAATAATGCATGTTATACTGATAATAATATAAGTAATAAGTATAACTATTATAGTTCTAGCGATAATAACAGCATAATATGGGTAATAATGCATGTTATTATGATAATAATAAAAGTAATAAGTATAATTATTGTAGTTCTAGCGATAATAACTGCATAATATGGGTAATAGTGCATGTTATATTGATAATAATAAAAGTAATAAGTATAATTATTGTAGTTCTAGCGATAATAACTGCATAATATGGGTAATAATGCACGTTATATTGATAATATTGGGAGTAACAAGCATATTTATTATAGTTCTAGCGATAATAACTGCATAATAGGGGTAATAATGCATGTTATACTGATAATAATATAAGTAATACGTATAACTATTATAGTTCTAGCGATAATAACTGTATAATATGGGTAATAATGCATGACATATTGATAATATTAGGTGTAATAAGTATAATTATTATAGTTCTAGCGATAATAACTGCATAATATGGGTAATAATGCATGTTATATTGATAATATTGGGAGTAATAAGTATATTTATTATAGTTCTGACAATAATAACTGCATAATATGGGTAATAATGCATGTTATATTGATAATATTGGGAGTAATTAGTATATTTATTATAGTTCTGACGATAATAACAGTATAATATGGGTAATAATGCATGTTATATTGATAATATTGGGAGTAATTAGTATATTTATTATAGTTCTGACGATAATAGCAGTATAATATGGGTAATAATGCATGTTATTTTGATAATATTGGGAGTAATAAGTATAATTATTATAGTTCTAGCGATAATAACTGCATAATAGGGGTAATAATGCATGTTATACTGATAATAATATAAGTAATAAGTATAACTAGTATAGTTCTAGCGATAATAACTGTATAATAGGGGTAATAAAGCATGTTATACTGATAATAATATAAGTAATAAGTATAACTATTATAGTTCTAGCGATAATAACTGTATAATATGGGTAATAATGCATGTTATATTGATAATATTGGGAGTAATAAGTATATTTATTATAGTTCTGACGATAGTAACAGTATAATATGGGTAATAATGCATGTTATATTGATAATATTGGGAGCAATAAGTATAATTATTACAGTTCTAGCGATAATAGCTGCATAATAGGGGTAATAATGCATGTTGTACTGATAATAATATAAGTAATAAGTATAACTATTATAGTTCTAGCGATAATAACTGTATAATATGGGTAATAATGCATGAAATATTGATAATATTAGGAGTTATAAGTATAATTATTATAGTTCCAGCGATAATAAGTGCATAATATGGGTAATAGTGCATGTTATATTGATAATAATAAAAGTAATGAGTATAACTATTATAGTTCTAGCGATAATAACTGCATAATATGGGTAATAATGCATGTTATATTGATAATTTTGGGAGTAATGAGTATATTTATTATAGTTCTGCCGATAATAACAGTATAATATGGATAATAATGCATGTTATATTGATAATATTGGGAGTAATAAGTATAATTATTGTAGCTCTAGCGATAATAACTGCATAATATGGGCAATAATGCATGTTATATTGATAATATTGGGAGTAATTAGTATATTTATTATAGTTCTGACGATAATAACAGTATAATATGGGTAATAATGCATGTTATATTGATAATATTGGGATTAATAAGTATGTTTATTATAGTTCTGACGATAGTAACTGCATAATATGGGTAATAGTGCATGTTATATTGATAATAATAAAAGTAGTAAGTATAATTATTGTAGTTCCAGCGATAAGAACTGCATAATATGGGTAATAATGCATGTTATATTGATAATATTGGGAGTAACAAGCATATTTATTATAGTTCTGACGATAATAACAGTATAATATGGGTAATAATGCACTTTATATTGATAATATTGGGAGTAATAAGTATAATTATTATAGTTCGAGCGATAATAACTGCATAATATGGGTAATAGTGCATGTTATATTGATAATAATAAAAGTAATAAGTATAATTATTGTAGTTCTAGCGATAATAACTGCATAATATGGGTAATAATTAATGTTAGATTGATAATATTGGGAGTAATGAGTATATTTATTATAGTTCTGACAATAATAACAGTATAATATGGGTAATAATGCATGTTATATTGATAATATTGGGAGTAATAAGTATAATTATTGTAGTTCTAGCGATAATAACTGCATAATATGGGTAATAATGCATGTTATAATGATAATAGTAAAAGTAATAAGTATAATTATTGTACTTCTAGCGATAATAACTGCATAATATGGGTAATAATGCATGTTATATTGATAATATTGGGAGTAATAAGTATATTTATTATAGTTCTGACGATAATAACAGTATAATATGGGTAATAATGCATGTTATATTGATAATATTGGGAGTAATAAGTATATTTATTATAGTTCTGACGATAATAACAGTATAATATGGGTAATAATGCATGTTATATTGATAATATTGGGAGTAATAAGTATAATTATTGTAGTTCTAGCGATAATAACTGCATAATAGGGGTAATAATGCATGTTATACTGATAATAATATAAGTAATAAGTATAACTATTATAGTTCTAGCGATAATAACTGTATAATATGGGTAATAATGCATGAAATATTGATAATATTAGGAGTTATAAGTATAATTATTATAGTTCCAGCGAGAACAAGTGCATAATATGGGTAATAGTGCATGTTATATTGATAATAATAAAAGTAATAAGTATAATTATTGTAGTTCTAGCGATAATAACTGCATAATATGGGTAATAATGCATGTTATATTGATAATATTGGGAGTAATAAGTATATTTATTATAGTTCTGACGATAATAACAGTATAATATGGGTAATAATGCATGTTATATTGATAATATTGGGAGCAATAAGTATAATTATTACAGTTCTAGCGATAATAGCTGCATAATAGGGGTAATAATGCATGTTATACTGATAATAATATAAGTAATAAGTATAACTATTATAGTTCTAGCGATAATAACTGTATAATATGGGTAATAATGCATGAAATATTGATAATATTAGGAGTTATAAGTATAATTATTATAGTTCCAGCGATAATAAGTGCATAATATGGGTAATAGTGCATGTTATATTGATAATAATAAAAGTAATGAGTATAACTATTATAGTTCTAGCGATAATAACTGCATAATATGGGTAATAATGCATGTTATATTGATAATTTTGGGAGTAATGAGTATATTTATTATAGTTCTGCCGATAATAACAGTATAATATGGATAATAATGCATGTTATATTGATAATATTGGGAGTAATAAGTATAATTATTGTAGCTCTAGCGATAATAACTGCATAATATGGGCAATAATGCATGTTATATTGATAATATTGGGAGTAATTAGTATATTTATTATAGTTCTGACGATAATAACAGTATAATATGGGTAATAATGCATGTTATATTGATAATATTGGGATTAATAAGTATGTTTATTATAGTTCTGACGATAGTAACTGCATAATATGGGTAATAGTGCATGTTATATTGATAATAATAAAAGTAGTAAGTATAATTATTGTAGTTCCAGCGATAAGAACTGCATAATATGGGTAATAATGCATGTTATATTGATAATATTGGGAGTAACAAGCATATTTATTATAGTTCTGACGATAATAACAGTATAATATGGGTAATAATGCACTTTATATTGATAATATTGGGAGTAATAAGTATAATTATTATAGTTCGAGCGATAATAACTGCATAATATGGGTAATAGTGCATGTTATATTGATAATAATAAAAGTAATAAGTATAATTATTGTAGTTCTAGCGATAATAACTGCATAATATGGGTAATAATGCATGTTAGATTGATAATATTGGGAGTAATGAGTATATTTATTATAGTTCTGACGATAATAACAGTATAATATGGGTAATAATGCATGTTATATTGATAATATTGGGAGTAATAAGTATATTTATTATAGTTCTGACGATAATAACAGTATAATATGGGTAATAATGCATGTTATATTGATAATATTGGGAGTAATAAGTATAATTATTGTAGTTCTAGCGATAATAACTGCATAATAGGGGTAATAATGCATCTTATATTGATAATATTGGGAGTAATAAGTGTAATTATTATAGTTCTAGCGATAATAACTGCATAATAGGGGTAATAATGCATGTTATACTGATAATAATATAAGTAATTAGTATAACTATTATAGTTCTAGCGATAATAACTGTATAATATGGGTAATAATACATGTTATATTGATAATATTGGGAGTAATAAGTATAATTATTATAGTTCTAGCGATAATAACTGCATAATAGGGGTAATAAAGCATGTTATACTGATAATAATATAAGTAATAAGTATAACTATTATAGTTCTAGCGATAATAACCGTATAATATGGGTAATAATGCATGTTATACTGATAATATTGGGAGTAATAAGTATAATTATTATAGTTCTAGCGATAATAACTGCATAATAGGGGTAATAAAGCATGTTATACTGATAATAATATAAGTAAGAAGTATAACTATTATAGTTCTAGCGATAATAACTGTATTATATGGGTAATAATGCATGTTATATTGATAATATTGGGAGTAATAAGTATAATTATTATAGTTCTAGCGATAACAACTGCATAATAGGGGTAATAAAGCATGTTATACTGATAATAATATAAGTAATAAGTATAACTATTATAGTTCTAGCGATAATAACTGCATAATATGGGTAATAATGCATGTTATATTGATAATATTGGGAGTAATGTGTATATTTATTATAGTTCTGACGATAATAACAGTATAATATGGGTAATAATGCATGTTATATTGATAATATTGGGAGTAATAAGTATATTTATTATAGTTCTGACGATAATAACAGTATAATATGGGTAATAATGCATGTTATATTGATAATATTGGGAGTAATAAGTATATTTATTATAGTTCTGACGATAATAACAGTATAATATGGGTAATAATGCATGTTATACTGATAATAATATAAGTAATAAGTATAACTATTATAGTTCTAGCCATAATAACTGTATAATATGGGTAATAATGCATGTTATATTGATAATATTGGGAGTAATAAGTATAATTATTATAGTTCTAGCGATAATAACTGCATAATAGGGGTAATAATGCATGTTATACTGATAATAATATAAGTAATAAGTATAACTATTATAGTTCTAGCGATAATAACTGTATAATATGGGTAATAATGCATCTTATATTGATAATATTGGGAGTAATAAGTATAATTATTATAGTTCTAGCGATAATAACTGCATAATAGGGGTAATAATGCATGTTATACTGGTAATAATATAAGTAATAAGTATAACTATTATAGTTCTAGCGATAATAACTGTATAATATGGGTAATAATGCATGACATATTGATAATATTAGGTGTAATAAGTATAATTATTATAGTTCTAGCGATAATAACTGCATAATATGGGTAATAATGCATGTTATATTGATAATATTGGGAGTTATAAGTATAATTATTATAGTTCCAGCGATAATAAGTGCATAATATGGGTAATAGTGCATGTTATATTGATAATAATAAATGTAATGAGTATAACTATTATAGTTCTAGCGATAATAACTGCATAATATGGGTAATAATGCATGTTATATTGATAATATTGGGAGTAATGTGTATATTTATTATAGTTCTGACGATAATAACAGTATAATATGGGTAATAATGCATGTTATATTGATAATATTGGGAGTAATAAGTATATTTATTATAGTTCTGACGATAATAACAGTATAATATGGGTAATAATGCATGTTATATTGATAATATTGGGAGTAATAAGTATATTTATTATAGTTCTGACGATAATAACAGTATAATATAGGTAATAATGCATGTTATACTGATAATAATATAAGTAATAAGTATAACTATTATAGTTCTAGCGATAATAACTGTATAATATGGGTAATAATGCATGTTATATTGATAATATTGGGAGTAATAAGTATAATTATTATAGTTCTAGCGATAATAACTGTATAATATGGGTAATAATGCATCTTATATTGATAATATTGGGAGTAATAAGTATAATTATTATAGTTCTAGCGATAATAACTGCATAATAGGGGTAATAATGCATGTTATACTGATAATAATATAAGTAATAAGTATAACTATTATAGTTCTAGCGATAATAACTGTATAATATGGGTAATAATGCATGACATATTGATAATATTAGGTGTAATAAGTATAATTATTATAGTTCTAGCGATAATAACTGCATAATATGGGTAATAATGCATGTTATATTGATAATATTGGGAGTAATAAGTATATTTATTATAGTTCTGACGATAATAACAGTATAATGTGGGTAATAATGCATGTTATATTGATAATATTGGGAGTAATAAGTATAATTATTGTAGTTCTAGCGATAATAACTGCATAATAGGGGTAATAATGCATGTTATACTGATAATAATATAAGTAATAAGTATAACTATTATAGTTCTAGCGATAATAACTGTATAATATGGGTAATAATGCATGTTATACTGATAATAATATAAGTAATAAGTATAACTATTATAGTTCTAGCGATAATAACTGTATAATAGGGGTAATAAAGCATGTTATACTGATAATAATATAAGTAATAAGTATAACTATTATAGTTCTAGCGATAATAACTGTATAATATGGGTAATAATGCATGTTATATTGATAATATTGGGAGTAATAAGTACAATTATTATAGTTCTAGCGATAATAGCTGCATAATAGGGGTAATAGTGCATGTTATATTGATAATAATAAAAGTAATAAGTATAATTATTGTAGTTCTAGCGATAATAACTGCATAATATGGGTAATAATGCATGTTATATTGATAATATTGGGAGTAATAAGTATATTTATTATAGTTCTGACGATAATAACAGTATAATATGGGTAATAATGCATGTTATATTGATAATATTGGGAGTAAGAAGTATAATTATTATAGTTCTAGCGATAATAGCTGCATAATAGGGGTAATAATGCATGTTATACTGATAATAATATAAGTAATAAGTATAACTATTATAGTTCTAGCGATAATAACTGTATAATATGGGTAATAATGCATGAAATATTGATAATATTAGGAGTTATAAGTATAATTATTATAGTTCCAGCGAGAACAAGTGCATAATATGGGTAATAGTGCATGTTATATTGATAATAATAAAAGTAATAAGTATAATTATTGTAGTTCTAGCGATAATAACTGCATAATATGGGTAATAATGCATGTTATATTGATAATATTGGGAGTAATAAGTATATTTATTATAGTTCTGACGATAATAACAGTATAATATGGGTAATAATGCATGTTATATTGATAATATTGGGAGCAATAAGTATAATTATTACAGTTCTAGCGATAATAGCTGCATAATAGGGGTAATAATGCATGTTATACTGATAATAATATAAGTAATAAGTATAACTATTATAGTTCTAGCGATAATAACTGTATAATAGGGGTAATAATGCATGACATATTGATAATATTAGGTGTAATAAGTATAATTATTATAGTTCTAGCGATAATAACTGCATAATATGGGTAATAATGCATGTTATATTGATAATATTGGGAGTAATTAGTATATATATTATAGTTCTGAGGATAATAACAGTATAATATGGGTAATAATGCATGTTATATTGATAATATTGGGAGTAATAAGTATAATTATTATAGTTCTAGCGATAATAACTGCATAATAGGGGTAATAATGCATGTTATACTGATAATAATATAAGTAATAAGTATAACTATTATAGTTCTAGCGATAATAACTGTATAATATGGGTAATAATGCATCTTATATTGATAATATTGGGAGTAATAAGTGTAATTATTATAGTTCTAGCGATAATAACTGCATAATAGGGGTAATAATGCATGTTATACTGATAATAATATAAGTAATTAGTATAACTATTATAGTTCTAGCGATAATAACTGTATAATATGGGTAATAATACATGTTATATTGATAATATTGGGAGTAATAAGTATAATTATTATAGTTCTAGCGATAATAACTGCATAATAGGGGTAATAAAGCATGTTATACTGATAATAATATAAGTAATAAGTATAACTATTATAGTTCTAGCGATAATAACCGTATAATATGGGTAATAATGCATGTTATACTGATAATATTGGGAGTAATAAGTATAATTATTATAGTTCTAGCGATAATAACTGCATAATAGGGGTAATAAAGCATGTTATACTGATAATAATATAAGTAAGAAGTATAACTATTATAGTTCTAGCGATAATAACTGTATTATATGGGTAATAATGCATGTTATATTGATAATATTGGGAGTAATAAGTATAATTATTATAGTTCTAGCGATAACAACTGCATAATAGGGGTAATAAAGCATGTTATACTGATAATAATATAAGTAATAAGTATAACTATTATAGTTCTAGCGATAATAACTGCATAATATGGGTAATAATGCATGTTATATTGATAATATTGGGAGTAATGTGTATATTTATTATAGTTCTGACGATAATAACAGTATAATATGGGTAATAATGCATGTTATATTGATAATATTGGGAGTAATAAGTATATTTATTATAGTTCTGACGATAATAACAGTATAATATGGGTAATAATGCATGTTATATTGATAATATTGGGAGTAATAAGTATATTTATTATAGTTCTGACGATAATAACAGTATAATATGGGTAATAATGCATGTTATACTGATAATAATATAAGTAATAAGTATAACTATTATAGTTCTAGCCATAATAACTGTATAATATGGGTAATAATGCATGTTATATTGATAATATTGGGAGTAATAAGTATAATTATTATAGTTCTAGCGATAATAACTGCATAATAGGGGTAATAATGCATGTTATACTGATAATAATATAAGTAATAAGTATAACTATTATAGTTCTAGCGATAATAACTGTATAATATGGGTAATAATGCATCTTATATTGATAATATTGGGAGTAATAAGTATAATTATTATAGTTCTAGCGATAATAACTGCGTAATAGGGGTAATAATGCATGTTATACTGATAATAATATAAGTAATAAGTATAACTATTATAGTTCTAGCGATAATAACTGTATAATAAGGGTAATAATGCATGACATATTGATAATATTAGGTGTAATAAGTATAATTATTATAGTTCTAGCGATAATAACTGCATAATATGGGTAATAATGCATGTTATATTGATAATATTGGGAGTTATAAGTATAATTATTATAGTTCCAGCGATAATAAGTGCATAATATGGGTAATAGTGCATGTTATATTGATAATAATAAATGTAATGAGTATAACTATTATAGTTCTAGCGATAATAACTGCATAATATGGGTAATAATGCATGTTATATTGATAATATTGGGAGTAATGTGTATATTTATTATAGTTCTGACGATAATAACAGTATAATATGGGTAATAATGCATGTTATATTGATAATATTGGGAGTAATAAGTATATTTATTATAGTTCTGACGATAATAACAGTATAATATGGGTAATAATGCATGTTATATTGATAATATTGGGAGTAATAAGTATATTTATTATAGTTCTGACGATAATAACAGTATAATATGGGTAATAATGCATGTTATACTGATAATAATATAAGTAATAAGTATAACTATTATAGTTCTAGCGATAATAACTGTATAATATGGGTAATAATGCATGTTATATTGATAATATTGGGAGTAATAAGTATAATTATTATAGTTCTAGCGATAATAACTGTATAATATGGGTAATAATGCATCTTATATTGATAATATTGGGAGTAATAAGTATAATTATTATAGTTCTAGCGATAATAACTGCATAATAGGGGTAATAATGCATGTTATACTGATAATAATATAAGTAATAAGTATAACTATTATAGTTCTAGCGATAATAACTGTATAATATGGGTAATAATGCATGACATATTGATAATATTAGGTGTAATAAGTATAATTATTATAGTTCTAGCGATAATAACTGCATAATATGGGTAATAATGCATGTTATATTGATAATATTGGGAGTAATAAGTATATTTATTATAGTTCTGACGATAATAACAGTATAATATGGGTAATAATGCATGTTATATTGATAATATTTGGAGTAATAAGTATAATTATTATAGTTCTAGCGATAATAGCTGCATAATAGGGGTAATAATGCATGTTATACTGATAATAATATAAGTAATAAGTATAACTATTATAGTTCTAGCGATAATAGCTGTATAATATGGGTAATAATGCATGAAATATTGATAATATTAGGAGTTATAAGTATAATTATTATAGTTCTAGCGATAATAAGTGCATAATATGGGTAATAGTGCATGTTATATTGATAATAATAAAAGTAATGAGTATAACTGTTATAGTTCTAGCGATAATAACTGCATAATATGGGTAATAATGCATGTTATATTGATAATTTTGGGAGTAATGAGTATATTTATTATAGTTCTGCCGATAATAACAGTATAATATGGATAATAATGCATGTTATATTGATAATATTGGGAGTAATTAGTATATTTATTATAGTTCTGACGATAATAACAGTATAATATGGGTAATAATGCATGTTATATTGATAATATTGGGATTAATAAGTATGTTTATTATAGTTCTGACGATAGTAACTGCATAATATGGGTAATAGTGCATATTATATTGATAATAATAAAAGTAGTAAGTATAATTATTGTAGTTCCAGCGATAAGAACTGCATAATATGGGTAATAATGCATGTTATATTGATAATATTGGGAGTAACAAGCATATTTATTATAGTTCTGACGATAATAACAGTATAATATGGGTAATAATGCATTTTATATTGATAATATTGGGAGTAATAAGTATAATTATTATAGTTCGAGCGATAATAACTGCATAATATGGGTAATAGTGCATGTTATATTGATAATAATAAAAGTAATAAGTATAATTATTGTAGTTCAAGCGATAATAACTGCATAATATGGGTAATAATGCATGTTAGATTGATAATATTGGGAGTAATGAGTATATTTATTATAGATCTGACAATAATAACAGTATAATATGGGTAATAATGCATGTTATATTGATAATATTGGGAGTAATAAGTATAATTATTGTAGTTCTAGCGATAATAACTGCATAATATGGGTAATAATGCATGTTATAATGATAATAGTAAAAGTAATAAGTATAATTATTGTACTTCTAGCGATAATACCTGCATAATATGGGTAATAATGCATGTTATACTGATAATATTGGGAGTAATAAGTATATTTATTATAGTTCTGACGATAATAACAGTATAATATGGGTAATAATGCATGTTATATTGATAATATTGGGAGTAATAAGTATATTTATTATAGTTCTGACGATAATAACAGTATAATATGGGTAATAATGCATGTTATATTGATAATATTGGGAGTAATAAGTATAATTATTGTAGTTCTAGCGATAATAACTGCATAATAGGGGTAATAATGCATGTTATACTGATAATAATATAAGTAATAAGTATAAGTATTATAGTTCTAGCGATAATAACTGTATAATATGGGTAATAATGCATGTTATACTGATAATAATATAAGTAATAAGTATAACTATTATAGTTCTAGCGATAATAACTGTATAATATGGGTAATAATGCATGTTATATTGATAATATTGGGAGTAATAAGTATAATTATTATAGTTCTAGCGATAATAACTGCATAATAGGGGTAATAATGCATGTTATACTGATAATAATATAAGTAATAAGTATAACTATTATAGTTCTAGCGATAATAACTGTATAATATGGGTAATAATGCATCTTATATTGATAATATTGGGAGTAATAAGTATAATTATTATAGTTCTAGCGATAATAACTGCATAATAGGGGTAATAATGCATGTTATACTGATAATAATATAAGTAATAAGTATAACTATTATAGTTCTAGCGATAATAACTGTATAATATGGGTAATAATGCATGACATATTGATAATATTAGGTGTAATAAGTATAATTATTATAGTTCTAGCGATAATAACTGCATAATATGGGTAATAATGCATGTTATATTGATAATATTGGGAGTTATAAGTATAATTATTATAGTTCCAGCGATAATAAGTGCATAATATGGGTAATAGTGCATGTTATATTGATAATAATAAATGTAATGAGTATAACTATTATAGTTCTAGCGATAATAACTGCATAATATGGGTAATAATGCATGTTATATTGATAATATTGGGAGTAATGTGTATGTTTATTATAGTTCTGACGATAATAACAGTATAATATGGGTAATAATGCATGTTATATTGATAATATTGGGAGTAATAAGTATATTTATTATAGTTCTGACGATAATAACAGTATAATATGGGTAATAATGCATGTTATATTGATAATATTGGGAGTAATAAGTATATTTATTATAGTTCTGACGATAATAACAGTATAATATGGGTAATAATGCATGTTATACTGATAATAATATAAGTAATAAGTATAACTATTATAGTTCTAGCGATAATAACTGTATAATATGGGTAATAATGCATGTTATATTGATAATATTGGGAGTAATAAGTATAATTATTATAGTTCTAGCGATAATAACTGTATAATATGGGTAATAATGCATCTTATATTGATAATATTGGGAGTAATAAGTATAATTATTATAGTTCTAGCGATAATAACTGCATAATAGGGGTAATAATGCATGTTATACTGATAATAATATAAGTAATAAGTATAACTATTATAGTTCTAGCGATAATAACTGTATAATATGGGTAATAATGCATGACATATTGATAATATTAGGTGTAATAAGTATAATTATTATAGTTCTAGCGATAATAACTGCATAATATGGGTAATAATGCATGTTATATTGATAATATTGGGAGTAATAAGTATATTTATTATAGTTCTGACGATAATAACAGTATAATATGGGTAATAATGCATGTTATATTGATAATATTTGGAGTAATAAGTATATTTATTATAGTTCTGACGATAATAACAGTATAATATGGGTAATAATGCATGTTATATTGATAATATTGGGAGCAATAAGTATAATTATTACAGTTCTAGCGATAATAGCTGCATAATAGGGGTAATAATGCATGTTATACTGATAATAATATAAGTAATAAGTATAACTATTATAGTTCTAGCGATAATAACTGTATAATATGGGTAATAATGCATGAAATATTGATAATATTAGGAGTTATAAGTATAATTATTATAGTTCCAGCGATAATAAGTGCATAATATGGGTAATAGTGCATGTTATATTGATAATAATAAAAGTAATAAGTATAATTATTGTAGTTCTAGCGATAATAACTGCATAATATGGGTAATAATGCATGTTATATTGATAATATTGGGAGTAATAAGTATATTTATTATAGTTCTGACGATAATAACTGTATAATATGGGTAATAATGCATCTTATATTGATAATATTGGGAGTAATAAGTATAATTATTATAGTTCTAGCGATAATAACTGCATAATAGGGGTAATAATGCATGTTATACTGATAATAATATAAGTAATAAGTATAACTATTATAGTTCTAGCGATAATAACTGTATAATATGGGTAATAATGCATGAAATATTGATAATATTAGGAGTTATAAGTATAATTATTATAGTTCCAGCGAGAACAAGTGCATAATATGGGTAATAGTGCATGTTATATTGATAATAATAAAAGTAATAAGTATAATTATTGTAGTTCTAGCGATAATAACTGCATAATATGGGTAATAATGCATGTTATATTGATAATATTGGGAGTAATAAGTATATTTATTATAGTTCTGACGATAATAACAGTATAATATGGGTAATAATGCATGTTATATTGATAATATTGGGAGCAATAAGTATAATTATTACAGTTCTAGCGATAATAGCTGCATAATAGGGGTAATAATGCATGTTATACTGATAATAATATAAGTAATAAGTATAACTATTATAGTTCTAGCGATAATAACTGTATAATATGGGTAATAATGCATGAAATATTGATAATATTAGGAGTTATAAGTATAATTATTATAGTTCCAGCGATAATAAGTGCATAATATGGGTAATAGTGCATGTTATATTGATAATAATAAAAGTAATGAGTATAACTATTATAGTTCTAGCGATAATAACTGCATAATATGGGTAATAATGCATGTTATATTGATAATTTTGGGAGTAATGAGTATATTTATTATAGTTCTGCCGATAATAACAGTATAATATGGATAATAATGCATGTTATATTGATAATATTGGGAGTAATAAGTATAATTATTGTAGCTCTAGCGATAATAACTGCATAATATGGGCAATAATGCATGTTATATTGATAATATTGGGAGTAATTAGTATATTTATTATAGTTCTGACGATAATAACAGTATAATATGGGTAATAATGCATGTTATATTGATAATATTGGGATTAATAAGTATGTTTATTATAGTTCTGACGATAGTAACTGCATAATATGGGTAATAGTGCATGTTATATTGATAATAATAAAAGTAGTAAGTATAATTATTGTAGTTCCAGCGATAAGAACTGCATAATATGGGTAATAATGCATGTTATATTGATAATATTGGGAGTAACAAGCATATTTATTATAGTTCTGACGATAATAACAGTATAATATGGGTAATAATGCACTTTATATTGATAATATTGGGAGTAATAAGTATAATTATTATAGTTCGAGCGATAATAACTGCATAATATGGGTAATAGTGCATGTTATATTGATAATAATAAAAGTAATAAGTATAATTATTGTAGTTCTAGCGATAATAACTGCATAATATGGGTAATAATGCATGTTAGATTGATAATATTGGGAGTAATGAGTATATTTATTATAGTTCTGACGATAATAACAGTATAATATGGGTAATAATGCATGTTATATTGATAATATTGGGAGTAATAAGTATATTTATTATAGTTCTGACGATAATAACAGTATAATATGGGTAATAATGCATGTTATATTGATAATATTGGGAGTAATAAGTATAATTATTGTAGTTCTAGCGATAATAACTGCATAATAGGGGTAATAATGCATGTTATACTGATAATAATATAAGTAATAAGTATAACTATTATAGTTCTAGCGATAATAACTGTATAATATGGGTAATAATGCATGTTATACTGATAATAATATAAGTAATAAGTATAACTATTATAGTTCTAGCGATAATAACTGTATAATAGGGGTAATAAAGCATGTTATACTGATAATAATATAAGTAATAAGTATAACTATTATAGTTCTAGCGATAATAACTGTATAATATGGGTAATAATGCATGTTATATTGATAATATTGGGAGTAATAAGTACAATTATTATAGTTATAGCGATAATAGCTGCATAATAGGGGTAATAGTGCATGTTATATTGATAATAATAAAAGTAATAAGTATAATTATTGTAGTTCTAGCGATAATAACTGCATAATATGGGTAATAATGCATGTTATATTGATAATATTGGGAGTAATAAGTATATTTATTATAGTTCTGACGATAATAACAGTATAATATGGGTAATAATGCATGTTATATTGATAATATTGGGAGTAATAAGTATAATTATTATAGTTCTAGCGATAATAGCTGCATAATAGGGGTAATAATGCATGTTATACTGATAATAATATAAGTAATAAGTATAACTATTATAGTTCTAGCGATAATAACTGTATAATATGGGTAATAATGCATGAAATATTGATAATATTAGGAGTTATAAGTATAATTATTATAGTTCCAGCGAGAACAAGTGCATAATATGGGTAATAGTGCATGTTATATTGATAATAATAAAAGTAATAAGTATAATTATTGTAGTTCTAGCGATAATAACTGCATAATATGGGTAATAATGCATGTTATATTGATAATATTGGGAGTAATAAGTATATTTATTATAGTTCTGACGATAATAACAGTATAATATGGGTAATAATGCATGTTATATTGATAATATTGGGAGCAATAAGTATAATTATTACAGTTCTAGCGATAATAGCTGCATAATAGGGGTAATAATGCATGTTATACTGATAATAATATAAGTAATAAGTATAACTATTATAGTTCTAGCGATAATAACTGTATAATAGGGGTAATAATGCATGACATATTGATAATATTAGGTGTAATAAGTATAATTATTATAGTTCTAGCGATAATAACTGCATAATATGGGTAATAATGCATGTTATATTGATAATATTGGGAGTAATTAGTATATATATTATAGTTCTGAGGATAATAACAGTATAATATGGGTAATAATGCATGTTATATTGATAATATTGGGAGTAATAAGTATAATTATTATAGTTCTAGCGATAATAACTGCATAATAGGGGTAATAATGCATGTTATACTGATAATAATATAAGTAATAAGTATAACTATTATAGTTCTAGCGATAATAACTGTATAATATGGGTAATAATGCATCTTATATTGATAATATTGGGAGTAATAAGTGTAATTATTATAGTTCTAGCGATAATAACTGCATAATAGGGGTAATAATGCATGTTATACTGATAATAATATAAGTAATTAGTATAACTATTATAGTTCTAGCGATAATAACTGTATAATATGGGTAATAATACATGTTATATTGATAATATTGGGAGTAATAAGTATAATTATTATAGTTCTAGCGATAATAACTGCATAATAGGGGTAATAAAGCATGTTATACTGATAATAATATAAGTAATAAGTATAACTATTATAGTTCTAGCGATAATAACCGTATAATATGGGTAATAATGCATGTTATACTGATAATATTGGGAGTAATAAGTATAATTATTATAGTTCTAGCGATAATAACTGCATAATAGGGGTAATAAAGCATGTTATACTGATAATAATATAAGTAAGAAGTATAACTATTATAGTTCTAGCGATAATAACTGTATTATATGGGTAATAATGCATGTTATATTGATAATATTGGGAGTAATAAGTATAATTATTATAGTTCTAGCGATAACAACTGCATAATAGGGGTAATAAAGCATGTTATACTGATAATAATATAAGTAATAAGTATAACTATTATAGTTCTAGCGATAATAACTGCATAATATGGGTAATAATGCATGTTATATTGATAATATTGGGAGTAATGTGTATATTTATTATAGTTCTGACGATAATAACAGTATAATATGGGTAATAATGCATGTTATATTGATAATATTGGGAGTAATAAGTATATTTATTATAGTTCTGACGATAATAACAGTATAATATGGGTAATAATGCATGTTATATTGATAATATTGGGAGTAATAAGTATATTTATTATAGTTCTGACGATAATAACAGTATAATATGGGTAATAATGCATGTTATACTGATAATAATATAAGTAATAAGTATAACTATTATAGTTCTAGCCATAATAACTGTATAATATGGGTAATAATGCATGTTATATTGATAATATTGGGAGTAATAAGTATAATTATTATAGTTCTAGCGATAATAACTGCATAATAGGGGTAATAATGCATGTTATACTGATAATAATATAAGTAATAAGTATAACTATTATAGTTCTAGCGATAATAACTGTATAATATGGGTAATAATGCATCTTATATTGATAATATTGGGAGTAATAAGTATAATTATTATAGTTCTAGCGATAATAACTGCATAATAGGGGTAATAATGCATGTTATACTGGTAATAATATAAGTAATAAGTATAACTATTATAGTTCTAGCGATAATAACTGTATAATATGGGTAATAATGCATGACATATTGATAATATTAGGTGTAATAAGTATAATTATTATAGTTCTAGCGATAATAACTGCATAATATGGGTAATAATGCATGTTATATTGATAATATTGGGAGTTATAAGTATAATTATTATAGTTCCAGCGATAATAAGTGCATAATATGGGTAATAGTGCATGTTATATTGATAATAATAAATGTAATGAGTATAACTATTATAGTTCTAGCGATAATAACTGCATAATATGGGTAATAATGCATGTTATATTGATAATATTGGGAGTAATGTGTATATTTATTATAGTTCTGACGATAATAACAGTATAATATGGGTAATAATGCATGTTATATTGATAATATTGGGAGTAATAAGTATATTTATTATAGTTCTGACGATAATAACAGTATAATATGGGTAATAATGCATGTTATATTGATAATATTGGGAGTAATAAGTATATTTATTATAGTTCTGACGATAATAACAGTATAATATAGGTAATAATGCATGTTATACTGATAATAATATAAGTAATAAGTATAACTATTATAGTTCTAGCGATAATAACTGTATAATATGGGTAATAATGCATGTTATATTGATAATATTGGGAGTAATAAGTATAATTATTATAGTTCTAGCGATAATAACTGTATAATATGGGTAATAATGCATCTTATATTGATAATATTGGGAGTAATAAGTATAATTATTATAGTTCTAGCGATAATAACTGCATAATAGGGGTAATAATGCATGTTATACTGATAATAATATAAGTAATAAGTATAACTATTATAGTTCTAGCGATAATAACTGTATAATATGGGTAATAATGCATGACATATTGATAATATTAGGTGTAATAAGTATAATTATTATAGTTCTAGCGATAATAACTGCATAATATGGGTAATAATGCATGTTATATTGATAATATTGGGAGTAATAAGTATATTTATTATAGTTCTGACGATAATAACAGTATAATGTGGGTAATAATGCATGTTATATTGATAATATTGGGAGTAATAAGTATAATTATTGTAGTTCTAGCGATAATAACTGCATAATAGGGGTAATAATGCATGTTATACTGATAATAATATAAGTAATAAGTATAACTATTATAGTTCTAGCGATAATAACTGTATAATATGGGTAATAATGCATGTTATACTGATAATAATATAAGTAATAAGTATAACTATTATAGTTCTAGCGATAAAAACTGTATAATAGGGGTAATAAAGCATGTTATACTGATAATAATATAAGTAATAAGTATAACTATTATAGTTCTAGCGATAATAACTGTATAATATGGGTAATAATGCATGTTATATTGATAATATTGGGAGTAATAAGTACAATTATTATAGTTCTAGCGATAATAGCTGCATAATAGGGGTAATAGTGCATGTTATATTGATAATAATAAAAGTAATAAGTATAATTATTGTAGTTCTAGCGATAATAACTGCATAATATGGGTAATAATGCATGTTATATTGATAATATTGGGAGTAATAAGTATATTTATTATAGTTCTGACGATAATAACAGTATAATATGGGTAATAATGCATGTTATATTGATAATATTGGGAGTAAGAAGTATAATTATTATAGTTCTAGCGATAATAGCTGCATAATAGGGGTAATAATGCATGTTATACTGATAATAATATAAGTAATAAGTATAACTATTATAGTTCTAGCGATAATAACTGTATAATATGGGTAATAATGCATGAAATATTGATAATATTAGGAGTTATAAGTATAATTATTATAGTTCCAGCGAGAACAAGTGCATAATATGGGTAATAGTGCATGTTATATTGATAATAATAAAAGTAATAAGTATAATTATTGTAGTTCTAGCGATAATAACTGCATAATATGGGTAATAATGCATGTTATATTGATAATATTGGGAGTAATAAGTATATTTATTATAGTTCTGACGATAATAACAGTATAATATGGGTAATAATGCATGTTATATTGATAATATTGGGAGCAATAAGTATAATTATTACAGTTCTAGCGATAATAGCTGCATAATAGGGGTAATAATGCATGTTATACTGATAATAATATAAGTAATAAGTATAACTATTATAGTTCTAGCGATAATAACTGTATAATAGGGGTAATAATGCATGACATATTGATAATATTAGGTGTAATAAGTATAATTATTATAGTTCTAGCGATAATAACTGCATAATATGGGTAATAATGCATGTTATATTGATAATATTGGGAGTAATTAGTATATATATTATAGTTCTGAGGATAATAACAGTATAATATGGGTAATAATGCATGTTATATTGATAATATTGGGAGTAATAAGTATAATTATTATAGTTCTAGCGATAATAACTGCATAATAGGGGTAATAATGCATGTTATACTGATAATAATATAAGTAATAAGTATAACTATTATAGTTCTAGCGATAATAACTGTATAATATGGGTAATAATGCATCTTATATTGATAATATTGGGAGTAATAAGTGTAATTATTATAGTTCTAGCGATAATAACTGCATAATAGGGGTAATAATGCATGTTATACTGATAATAATATAAGTAATTAGTATAACTATTATAGTTCTAGCGATAATAACTGTATAATATGGGTAATAATACATGTTATATTGATAATATTGGGAGTAATAAGTATAATTATTATAGTTCTAGCGATAATAACTGCATAATAGGGGTAATAAAGCATGTTATACTGATAATAATATAAGTAATAAGTATAACTATTATAGTTCTAGCGATAATAACCGTATAATATGGGTAATAATGCATGTTATACTGATAATATTGGGAGTAATAAGTATAATTATTATAGTTCTAGCGATAATAACTGCATAATAGGGGTAATAAAGCATGTTATACTGATAATAATATAAGTAAGAAGTATAACTATTATAGTTCTAGCGATAATAACTGTATTATATGGGTAATAATGCATGTTATATTGATAATATTGGGAGTAATAAGTATAATTATTATAGTTCTAGCGATAACAACTGCATAATAGGGGTAATAAAGCATGTTATACTGATAATAATATAAGTAATAAGTATAACTATTATAGTTCTAGCGATAATAACTGCATAATATGGGTAATAATGCATGTTATATTGATAATATTGGGAGTAATGTGTATATTTATTATAGTTCTGACGATAATAACAGTATAATATGGGTAATAATGCATGTTATATTGATAATATTGGGAGTAATAAGTATATTTATTATAGTTCTGACGATAATAACAGTATAATATGGGTAATAATGCATGTTATATTGATAATATTGGGAGTAATAAGTATATTTATTATAGTTCTGACGATAATAACAGTATAATATGGGTAATAATGCATGTTATACTGATAATAATATAAGTAATAAGTATAACTATTATAGTTCTAGCCATAATAACTGTATAATATGGGTAATAATGCATGTTATATTGATAATATTGGGAGTAATAAGTATAATTATTATAGTTCTAGCGATAATAACTGCATAATAGGGGTAATAATGCATGTTATACTGATAATAATATAAGTAATAAGTATAACTATTATAGTTCTAGCGATAATAACTGTATAATATGGGTAATAATGCATCTTATATTGATAATATTGGGAGTAATAAGTATAATTATTATAGTTCTAGCGATAATAACTGCATAATAGGGGTAATAATGCATGTTATACTGATAATAATATAAGTAATAAGTATAACTATTATAGTTCTAGCGATAATAACTGTATAATATGGGTAATAATGCATGACATATTGATAATATTAGGTGTAATAAGTATAATTATTATAGTTCTAGCGATAATAACTGCATAATATGGGTAATAATGCATGTTATATTGATAATATTGGGAGTTATAAGTATAATTATTATAGTTCCAGCGATAATAAGTGCATAATATGGGTAATAGTGCATGTTATATTGATAATAATAAATGTAATGAGTATAACTATTATAGTTCTAGCGATAATAACTGCATAATATGGGTAATAATGCATGTTATATTGATAATATTGGGAGTAATGTGTATATTTATTATAGTTCTGACGATAATAACAGTATAATATGGGTAATAATGCATGTTATATTGATAATATTGGGAGTAATAAGTATATTTATTATAGTTCTGACGATAATAACAGTATAATATGGGTAATAATGCATGTTATATTGATAATATTGGGAGTAATAAGTATATTTATTATAGTTCTGACGATAATAACAGTATAATATGGGTAATAATGCATGTTATACTGATAATAATATAAGTAATAAGTATAACTATTATAGTTCTAGCGATAATAACTGTATAATATGGGTAATAATGCATGTTATATTGATAATATTGGGAGTAATAAGTATAATTATTATAGTTCTAGCGATAATAACTGTATAATATGGGTAATAATGCATCTTATATTGATAATATTGGGAGTAATAAGTATAATTATTATAGTTCTAGCGATAATAACTGCATAATAGGGGTAATAATGCATGTTATACTGATAATAATATAAGTAATAAGTATAACTATTATAGTTCTAGCGATAATAACTGTATAATATGGGTAATAATGCATGACATATTGATAATATTAGGTGTAATAAGTATAATTATTATAGTTCTAGCGATAATAACTGCATAATATGGGTAATAATGCATGTTATATTGATAATATTGGGAGTAATAAGTATATTTATTATAGTTCTGACGATAATAACAGTATAATATGGGTAATAATGCATGTTATATTGATAATATTTGGAGTAATAAGTATAATTATTATAGTTCTAGCGATAATAGCTGCATAATAGGGGTAATAATGCATGTTATACTGATAATAATATAAGTAATAAGTATAACTATTATAGTTCTAGCGATAATAGCTGTATAATATGGGTAATAATGCATGAAATATTGATAATATTAGTAGTTATAAGTATAATTATTATAGTTCTAGCGATAATAAGTGCATAATATGGGTAATAGTGCATGTTATATTGATAATAATAAAAGTAATGAGTATAACTGTTATAGTTCTAGCGATAATAACTGCATAATATGGGTAATAATGCATGTTATATTGATAATTTTGGGAGTAATGAGTATATTTATTATAGTTCTGCCGATAATAACAGTATAATATGGATAATAATGCATGTTATATTGATAATATTGGGAGTAATTAGTATATTTATTATAGTTCTGACGATAATAACAGTATAATATGGGTAATAATGCATGTTATATTGATAATATTGGGATTAATAAGTATGTTTATTATAGTTCTGACGATAGTAACTGCATAATATGGGTAATAGTGCATATTATATTGATAATAATAAAAGTAGTAAGTATAATTATTGTAGTTCCAGCGATAAGAACTGCATAATATGGGTAATAATGCATGTTATATTGATAATATTGGGAGTAACAAGCATATTTATTATAGTTCTGACGATAATAACAGTATAATATGGGTAATAATGCATTTTATATTGATAATATTGGGAGTAATAAGTATAATTATTATAGTTCGAGCGATAATAACTGCATAATATGGGTAATAGTGCATGTTATATTGATAATAATAAAAGTAATAAGTATAATTATTGTAGTTCAAGCGATAATAACTGCATAATATGGGTAATAATGCATGTTAGATTGATAATATTGGGAGTAATGAGTATATTTATTATAGATCTGACAATAATAACAGTATAATATGGGTAATAATGCATGTTATATTGATAATATTGGGAGTAATAAGTATAATTATTGTAGTTCTAGCGATAATAACTGCATAATATGGGTAATAATGCATGTTATAATGATAATAGTAAAAGTAATAAGTATAATTATTGTACTTCTAGCGATAATACCTGCATAATATGGGTAATAATGCATGTTATACTGATAATATTGGGAGTAATAAGTATATTTATTATAGTTCTGACGATAATAACAGTATAATATGGGTAATAATGCATGTTATATTGATAATATTGGGAGTAATAAGTATATTTATTATAGTTCTGACGATAATAACAGTATAATATGGGTAATAATGCATGTTATATTGATAATATTGGGAGTAATAAGTATAATTATTGTAGTTCTAGCGATAATAACTGCATAATAGGGGTAATAATGCATGTTATACTGATAATAATATAAGTAATAAGTATAAGTATTATAGTTCTAGCGATAATAACTGTATAATATGGGTAATAATGCATGTTATACTGATAATAATATAAGTAATAAGTATAACTATTATAGTTCTAGCGATAATAACTGTATAATATGGGTAATAATGCATGTTATATTGATAATATTGGGAGTAATATGTATAATTATTATAGTTCTAGCGATAATAACTGCATAATAGGGGTAATAATGCATGTTATACTGATAATAATATAAGTAATAAGTATAACTATTATAGTTCTAGCGATAATAACTGTATAATATGGGTAATAATGCATCTTATATTGATAATATTGGGAGTAATAAGTATAATTATTATAGTTCTAGCGATAATAACTGCATAATAGGGGTAATAATGCATGTTATACTGATAATAATATAAGTAATAAGTATAACTATTATAGTTCTAGCGATAATAACTGTATAATATGGGTAATAATGCATGACATATTGATAATATTAGGTGTAATAAGTATAATTATTATAGTTCTGAGGATAATAACAGTATAATATGGGTAATAATGCATGTTATATTGATAATATTGGGAGTAATAAGTATAATTATTATATTTCTAGCGATAATAACTGCATAATAGGGGTAATAATGCATGTTATACTGATAATAATATAAGTAATAAGTATAACTATTATAGTTCTAGCGATAATAACTGTATAATATGGGTAATAATGCATCTTATATTGATAATATTGGGAGTAATAAGTATAATTATTATAGTTCTAGCGATAATAACTGCATAATAGGGGTAATAATGCATGTTATACTGATAATAATATAAGTAATAAGTATAACTATTATAGTTCTAGCGATAATAACTGTATAATATGGGTAATAATGCATGTTATATTGATAATATTGGGAGTAATAAGTATAATTATTATAGTTCTAGCGATAATAACTGCATAATAGGGTTAATAATGCATGTTATACTGATAATAATATAAGTAATAAGTACAACTATTATAGTTCTAGCGATAATAACTGTATAATATGGGTAATAATGCATGACATATTGATAATATTAGGTGTAATAAGTATAATTATTATAGTTCTAGCGATAATAACTGCATAATATGGGTAATAATGCATGTTATATTGATAATATTGGGAGTAATAAGTATAATTATTGTAGTTCTAGCGATAATAACTGCATAATATGGGTAATAATGCATGTTATATTGATAATATTGGGAGTAATTAGTATATATATTATAGTTCTGAGGATAATAACAGTATAATATGGGTAATAATGCATGTTATATTGATAATATTGGGAGTAATAAGTATAATTATTATAGTTCTAGCGATAATAACTGCATAATAGGGGTAATAATGCATGTTATACTGATAATAATATAAGTAATAAGTATAACTATTATAGTTCTAGCGATAATAACTGTATAATATGGGTAATAATGCATCTTATATTGATAATATTGGGAGTAATAAGTGTAATTATTATAGTTCTAGCGATAATAACTGCATAATAGGGGTAATAATGCATGTTATACTGATAATAATATAAGTAATAAGTATAACTATTATAGTTCTAGCGATAATAACTGTATAATATGGGTAATAATGCATGTTATATTGATAATATTGGGAGTAATAAGTATAATTATTATAGTTCTAGCGATAATAACTGCATAATAGGGGTAATAAAGCATGTTATACTGATAATAATATAAGTAATAAGTATAACTATTATAGTTCTAGCGATAATAACTGTATAATATGGGTAATAATGCATGTTATACTGATAATAATATAAGTAATAAGTATAACTATTATAGTTCTAGCGATAATAACTGTATAATATGGGTAATAATGCATGTTATATTGATAATATTGGGAGTAATAAGTATAATTATTATAGTTCTAGCGATAATAACTGCATAATAGGGGTAATAATGCATGTTATACTGATAATAATATAAGTAATAAGTAAACTATTATAGTTCTAGCGATAATAACTGTATAATATGGGTAATAATGCATCTTATATTGATAATATTGGAGTAATAAGTATAATTATTATAGTTCTAGCGATAATAACTGCATAATAGGGGTAATAATGCATTGTTATACTGATAATAATATAAGTAATAAGTATAACTATTATAGTTCTAGCGATAATAACTGTATAATATGGGTAATAATGCATGACATATTGATAATATTAGGTGTAATAAGTATAATTATTTATAGTTCTGAGATAATAACAGTATAATATGGGTAATAATGCATGTTATATTGATAATATTGGGAGTAATAAGTATAATTATTATATTTCTAGCGATAATAACTGCATAATAGGGGTAATAATGCATGTTATACTGATAATAATATAAGTAATAAGTATAACTATTATAGTCTCTAGCGATAATAACTGTATAATATGGGTAATAATGCATCTTATATTGATAATATTGGGAGTAATAAGTATAATTATTATAGTTCTAGCGATAATAACTGCATAATAGGGGTAATAATGCATGTTATACTGATAATAATATAAGTAATAAGTATAACTATTATAGTTCTAGCGATAATAACTGTATAATATGGGTAATAAGCATGTTATATTGATAATATTGGGAGTAATAAGTATAATTATTATAGTTCTAGCGATAATAACTGCATAATAGGGTTAATAATGCATGTTATACTGATAATAATATAAGTAATAAGTACAACTATTATAGTTCTAGCGATAATAACTGTATAATATGGGTAATAATGCATGACATATTGATAATATTAGGTGTAATAAGTATAATTATTATAGTTCTAGCGATAATAACTGCATAATATGGGTAATAATGCATGTTATATTGATAATATTGGGAGTAATAAGTATAATTATTGTAGTTCTAGCGATAATAACTGCATAATATGGGTAATAATGCATGTTATATTGATAATATTGGGAGTAATTAGTATATATATTATAGTTCTGAGGATAATAACAGTATAATATGGGTAATAATGCATGTTATATTGATAATATTGGGAGTAATAAGTATAATTATTATAGTTCTAGCGATAATAACTGCATAATAGGGGTAATAATGCATGTTATACTGATAATAATATAAGTAATAAGTATAACTATTATAGTTCTAGCGATAATAACTGTATAATATGGGTAATAATGCATCTTATATTGATAATATTGGGAGTAATAAGTGTAATTATTATAGTTCTAGCGATAATAACTGCATAATAGGGGTAATAATGCATGTTATACTGATAATAATATAAGTAATAAGTATAACTATTATAGTTCTAGCGATAATAACTGTATAATATGGGTAATAATGCATGTTATATTGATAATATTGGGAGTAATAAGTATAATTATTATAGTTCTAGCGATAATAACTGCATAATAGGGGTAATAAAGCATGTTATACTGATAATAATATAAGTAATAAGTATAACTATTATAGTTCTAGCGATAATAACTGTATAATATCGGTAATAATGCATGTTATATTGATAATATTGGGAGTAATAAGTATAATTATTATAGTTCTAGCGATAATAACTGCATAATAGGGGTAATAAAGCATGTTATACTGATAATAATATAAGTAATAAGTATAACTATTATAGTTCTAGCGATAATAACTGTATAATATCGGTAATAATGCATGACATATTGATAATATTAGGTGTAATAAGTATATTTATTATAGTTCTGACGATAATAACGGTATAATATGGGTAATAATGCATGTTATATTGATAATATTGGGAGTAATAAGTATAATTATTGTAGTTCTTGCGATAATAACTGCATAATAGGGGTAATAATGCATGTTATACTGATAATAATATAAGTAATAAGTATAACTATTATAGTTCTAGCGATAATAACTGTATAATATGGGTAATAATGCATGTTATATTGATAATATTGGGAGTAATAAGTATAATTATTATAGTTCTAGCGATAATAACTGCATAATAGGGGTAATAAAGCATGTTATACTGATAATAATATAAGTAATAAGTATAACTATTATAGTTCTAGCGATAATAACTGTATAATATCGGTAATAATGCATGTTATATTGATAATATTGGGAGTAATAAGTATAATTATTATAGTTCTAGCGATAATAACTGCATAATAGGGGTAATAAAGCATGTTATACTGATAATAATATAAGTAATAAGTATAACTATTATAGTTCTAGCGATAATAACTGTATAATATCGGTAATAATGCATGACATATTGATAATATTAGGTGTAATAAGTATATTTATTATAGTTCTGACGATAATAACGGTATAATCTGGGTAATAATGCATGTTATATTGATAATATTGGGAGTAATAAGTATAATTATTGTAGTTCTTGCGATAATAACTGCATAATATGGGTAATAATGCATGTTATATTGATAATATTGGGAGTAATGGGTATATTTATTATAGTTCTGACGATAATAACAGTATAATATGGGTAATAATGCATGTTATATTGATAATATTGGGAGTAATAAGTATATTTTTAATGGTTCTGACCATAATGACAGTACAATATGGGGAATATTGCATGTTATATTGATAATATTGGGAGTAAGAAGTATAATTATTATAGTTCTAGCGATAATAACTGCATAATAGGAGGAATAATGCATGTTATACTGATAATAATATAAGAAATAAGTATAACTATTATAGTTCTAGCGATAATAACTGTATAATATGGGTAATAATGCATCTTATATTGATAATATTGGGAGTAATAAGTATAATTATTATAGTTCTAGCGATAATAACTGCATAATAGGGGTAATAATGCATGTTATACTGATAATAATATAAGTAATAAGTATAACTCTTATAGTTCTAGCGATAATAACTGTATAATATGGGTAATAATGCATGACATATTGTTAATATTAGGTGTAATAAGTATAATTATTATAGTTCTAGCGATAATAACTGCATAATATGGGTAATAATGCATGTTATATTGATAATATTGGGAGTAATAAGTATATTTATTATAGTTCTGACAATAATAACTGCATAATATGGGTAATAATGCATGTTATATTGATAATATTGGGAGTAATTAGTATATTTATTATAGTCCTGACGATAATAACAGTATAATATGGGTAATAATGCATGTTATATTGATAATATTGGGAGTAATTAGTATATTTATTATAGTTCTGACGATAATAACAGTATAATATGGGTAATAATGCATGTTATATTGATAATATTGGGAGTAATAAGTATAATTATTATAGTTCTAGCGATAATAACTGCATAATAGGGGTAATAATGCATGTTATACTGATAATAATATAAGTAATAAGTATAACTAGTATAGTTCTAGCGATAATAACTGTATAATAGGGGTAATAAAGCATGTTATACTGATGATAATATAAGTAATAAGTATAACTATTATAGTTCTAGCGATAATAACTGTATAATATGGGTAATAATGCATGTTATATTGATAATATTGGGAGTAATAAGTACAATTATTATAGTTCTAGCGATAATAGCTGCATAATAGGGGTAATAATGCATGTTATACTGATAATAATATAAGTAATAAGTATAACTATTATAGTTCTAGCGATAATAACTGCATAATATGGGTAATAATGCATGTTATTATGATAATAATAAAAGTAATAAGTATAATTATTATAGTTCCAGCGAGAACAAGTGCATAATATGGGTAATAGTGCATGTTATATTGATAATAATAAAAGTAATAAGTATAATTATTGTAGTTCTAGCGATAATAACTGCATAATATGGGTAATAATGCATGTTATATTGATAATATTGGGAGTAATAAGTATATTTATTATAGTTCTGACGATAATAACAGTATAATATGGGTAATAATGCATGTTATATTGATAATATTGGGAGCAATAAGTATAATTATTACAGTTCTAGCGATAATAGCTGCATAATAGGGGTAATAATGCATGTTATACTGATAATAATATAAGTAATAAGTATAACTATTATAGTTCTAGCGATAATAACTGTATAATATGGGTAATAATGCATGAAATATTGATAATATCAGGAGTTATAAGAATAATTATTATAGTTCCAGCGATAATAAGTGCATAATATGGGTAATAGTGCATGTTATACTGATAATAATATAAGTAATAAGTATAACTATTATAGTTCTAGCGATAACAACTGTATAATATGGGTAATAATGCATGTTATATTGATAATATTGGGAGTAATAAGTACAATTATTATAGTTCTAGCGATAATAGCTGCATAATAGGGGTAATAATGCATGTTATACTGATAATAATATAAGTAATAAGTATAACTATTATAGTTCTAGCGATAATAACTGCATAATATGGGTAATAATGCATGTTATTATGATAATAATAAAAGTAATAAGTATAATTATTGTAGTTCTAGCGATAATAACTGCATAATATGGGTAATAGTGCATGTTATATTGATAATAATAAAAGTAATAAGTATAATTATTGTAGTTCTAGCGATAATAACTGCATAATATGGGTAATAATGCATGTTATATTGATAATATTGGGAGTAATAAGTATACTTATTATAGTTCTGACGATAATAACAGTGTAATATGGGTAATAATGCATGTTATATTGATAATATTGGGAGTAATAAGTATAATTATTATAGTTCTAGCGATAATAGCTGCATAATAGGGGTAATAATGCATGTTATACTGATAATAATATAAGTAATAGGTATAACTATTATAGTTCTAGTGATAATAACTGTATAATATGGGTAATAATGCATGAAATATTGATAATATTAGGAGTTATAAGTATAATTATTATAGTTCCAGCGAGAACAAGTGCATAATATGGGTAATAGTGCATGTTACATTGATAATAATAAAAGTAATAAGTATAATTATTGTAGTTCTAGCGATAATAACTGCATAATATGGGTAATAATGCATGTTATATTGATAATATTGGGAGTAATAAGTATATTTATTATAGTTCTGACGATAATAACAGTATAATATGGGTAATAATGCATGTTATATTGATAATATTGGGAGCAATAAGTATAATTATTACAGTTCTAGCGATAATAGCTGCATAATAGGGGTAATAATGCATGTTATACTGATAATAATATAAGTAATAAGTATAACTATTATAGTTCTAGCGATAATAACTGTATAATATGGGTAATAATGCATGAAATATTGATAATATTAGGAGTTATAAGTATAATTATTATAGTTCTAGCGATAATAACTGCATAATAGGGGTAATAAAGCATGTTATATTGATAATAATAAATGTAATGAGTATAACTATTATAGTTCTAGCGATAATAACTGCATAATATGGGTAATAATGCATGTTATATTGATAATATTGGGAGTAATGTGTATATTTATTATAGTTCTGACGATAATAACAGTATAATATGGGTAATAATGCATGTTATATTGATAATATTGGGAGTAATAAGTATATTTATTATAGTTCTGACGATAATAACAGTATAATATGGGTAATAATGCATGTTATATTGATAATATTGGGAGTAATAAGTATATTTATTATAGTTCTGACGATAATAACAGTATAATATGGGTAATAATGCATGTTATATTGATAATATTGGGAGTAATAAGTATAATTATTATAGTTCCAGCGATAATAACTGCATAATAGGGGTAATAATGCATGTTATACTGATAATAATATAAGTAATAAGTATAACTATTATAGTTCTAGCGATAATAACCGTATAATATGGGTAATAATGCATGTTATACTGATAATATTGGGAGTAATAAGTATAATTATTATAGTTCTAGCGATAATAACTGCATAATAGGGGTAATAAAGCATGTTATACTGATAATAATATAAGTAATAAGTATAACTATTATAGTTCTAGCGATAATAACTGTATAATATGGGTAATAATGCATGACATATTGATAAAATTAGGTGTAATAAGTATAACTATTATAGTTCTAGCGATAATAACTGTATAATATGGGTAATAATGCATGAAATATTGATAATATTAGGAGTTATAAGTATAATTATTATAGTTCCAGCGATAATGAGTGCATAATATGGGTAATAGTGCATGTTATATTGATAATAATAAATGTAATGGGTATAACTATTATAGTTCTAGCGATAATAACTGCATAATATGGGTAATAATGCAACTTATATTGATAATATTGGGAGTAATAAGTATAATTATTATAGTTCTAGCGATAATAACTGCATAATAGGGGTAATAATGCATGTTATACTGATAATAATATAAGTAATAAGTATAACTATTATAGTTCTAGCGATAATAACTGTATAATATGGGTAATAATGCATGACATATTGATAATATTAGGTGTAATAAGTATAATTATTATAGTTCTAGCGATAATAACTGCATAATATGGGTAATAATGCATGTTATATTGATAATATTGGGAGTAATAAGTATATTTATTATAGTTCTGACGATAATAACAGTATAATATGGGTAATAATGCATGTTATATTGATAATATTTGGAGTAATAAGTATAATTATTATAGTTCTAGCGATAATAGCTGCATAATAGGGGTAATAATGCATGTTATACTGATAATAATATAAGTAATAAGTATAACTATTATAGTTCTAGCGATAATAACTGTATAATATGGGTAATAATGCATGAAATATTGATAATATTAGGAGTTATAAGTATAATTATTATAGTTCCAGCGATAATAAGTGCATAATATGGGTAATAGTGCATGTTATATTGATAATAATAAAAGTAATGAGTATAACTGTTATAGTTCTAGCGATAATAACTGCATAATATGGGTAATAATGCATGTTATATTGATAATTTTGGGAGTAATGAGTATATTTATTATAGTTCTGCCGATAATAACAGTATAATATGGATAATAATGCATGTTATATTGATAATATTGGGAGTAATAAGTATAATTATTGTAGTTCTAGCGATAATAACTGCATAATATGGGCAATAATGCATGTTATATTGATAATATTGGGAGTAATAAGTATATTTATTATAGTTCTGACGATAATAACAGTATAATATGGGTAATAATGCATGTTATATTGATAATATTGGGAGTAATAAGTATAATTATTGTAGTTCTAGCGATAATAACTGCATAATAGGGGTAATAATGCATGTTATACTGATAATAATATAAGTAATAAGTATAAGTATTATAGTTCTAGCGATAATAACTGTATAATATGGGTAGTAATGCATGTTATACTGATAATAATATAAGTAATAAGTATAACTATTATAGTTCTAGCGATAATAACTGTATAATATGGGTAATAATGCATGTTATATTGATAATATTGGGAGTAATAAGTATAATTATTATAGTTCTAGCGATAATAACTGCATAATAGGGGTAATAATGCATGTTATACTGATAATAATATAAGTAATAAGTATAACTATTATAGTTCTAGCGATAATAACTGTATAATATGGGTAATAATGCATCTTATATTGATAATATTGGGAGTAATAAGTATAATTATTATAGTTCTAGCGATAATAACTGCATAATAGGGGTAATAATGCATGTTATACTGATAATAATATAAGTAATAAGTATAACTATTATAGTTCTAGCGATAATAACTGTATAATGTGGGTAATAATGCATGACATATTGATAATATTAGGTGTAATAAGTATAATTATTATAGTTCTAGCGATAATAACTGCATAATATGGGTAATAATGCATGTTATATTGATAATATTGGGAGTAATAAGTATAATTATTGTAGTTCTAGCGATAATAACTGCATAATATGGGTAATAATGCATGTTATATTGATAATATTGGGAGTAATTAGTATATATATTATAGTTCTGAGGATAATAACAGTATAATATGGGTAATAATGCATGTTATATTGATAATATTGGGAGTAATAAGTATAATTATTATAGTTCTAGCGATAATAACTGCATAATAGGGGTAATAATGCATGTTATACTGATAATAACATAAGTAATAAGTATAACTATTATAGTTCTAGCGATAATAACCGTATAATATGGGTAATAATGCATCTTATATTGATAATATTGGGAGTAATAAGTATAATTATTATAGTTCTAGCGATAATAACTGCATAATAGGGGTAATAATGCATGTTATACTGATAATAATATAAGTAATAAGTATAACTATTATAGTTCTAGCGATAATAACTGTATAATATGGGTAATAATGCATGTTATATTGATAATATTGGGAGTAATAAGTATAATTATTATAGTTCTAGCGATAATAACTGCATAATAGGGTTAATAATGCATGCTATACTGATAATAATATAAGCAATAAGTATAACTATTATAGTTCTAGCGATAATAACTGTATAATATGGGTAATAATGCATGACATATTGATAATATTAGGTGTAATAAGTATAATTATTATAGTTCTAGCGATAATAACTGCATAATATGGGTAATAATGCATGTTATATTGATAATATAGGGAGTAATAAGTATAATTATTGTAGTTCTAGCGATAATAACTGCATAATATGGGTAATAATGCATGTTATATTGATAATATTGGGAGTAATTAGTATATATATTATAGTTCTGAGGATAATAACAGTATAATATGGGTAATAATGCATGTTATATTGATAATATTGGGAGTAATAAGTATAATTATTATAGTTCTAGCGATAATAACTGCATAATAGGGGTAATAATGCATGTTATACTGATAATAATATAAGTAATAAGTATAACTATTATAGTTCTAGCGATAATAACTGTATAATATGGGTAATAATGCATCTTATATTGATAATATTGGGAGTAATAAGTGTAATTATTATAGTTCTAGCGATAATAACTGCATAATAGGGGTAATAATGCATGTTATACTGATAATAATATAAGTAATAAGTATAACTATTATAGTTCTAGCGATAATAACTGTATAATATGGGTAATAATGCATGTTATATTGATAATATTTGGAGTAATAAGTATAATTATTATAGTTCTAGCGATAATAGCTGCATAATAGGGGTAATAATGCATGTTATACTGATAATAATATAAGTAATAAGTATAACTATTATAGTTCTAGCGATAATAACTGTATAATATGGGTAATAATGCATGAAATATTGATAATATTAGGAGTTATAAGTATAATTATTATAGTTCCAGCGATAATAAGTGCATAATATGGGTAATAGTGCATGTTATATTGATAATAATAAAAGTAATGAGTATAACTGTTATAGTTCTAGCGATAATAACTGCATAATATGGGTAATAATGCATGTTATATTGATAATTTTGGGAGTAATGAGTATATTTATTATAGTTCTGCCGATAATAACAGTATAATATGGATAATAATGCATGTTATATTGATAATATTGGGAGTAATAAGTATAATTATTGTAGTTCTAGCGATAATAACTGCATAATATGGGCAATAATGCATGTTATATTGATAATATTGGGAGTAATAAGTATATTTATTATAGTTCTGACGATAATAACAGTATAATATGGGTAATAATGCATGTTATATTGATAATATTGGGAGTAATAAGTATAATTATTGTAGTTCTAGCGATAATAACTGCATAATAGGGGTAATAATGCATGTTATACTGATAATAATATAAGTAATAAGTATAAGTATTATAGTTCTAGCGATAATAACTGTATAATATGGGTAGTAATGCATGTTATACTGATAATAATATAAGTAATAAGTATAACTATTATAGTTCTAGCGATAATAACTGTATAATATGGGTAATAATGCATGTTATATTGATAATATTGGGAGTAATAAGTATAATTATTATAGTTCTAGCGATAATAACTGCATAATAGGGGTAATAATGCATGTTATACTGATAATAATATAAGTAATAAGTATAACTATTATAGTTCTAGCGATAATAACTGTATAATATGGGTAATAATGCATGTTATATTGATAATATTGGGAGTAATAAGTATAATTATTATAGTTCTAGCGATAATAACTGCATAATAGGGGTAATAATGCATGTTATACTGATAATAATATAAGTAATAAGTATAACTATTATAGTTCTAGCGATAATAACTGTATAATATGGGTAATAATGCATGTTATATTGATAATATTGGGAGTAATAAGTATAATTATTATAGTTCTAGCGATAATAACTGCATAATAGGGGTAATAAAGCATGTTATACTGATAATAATATAAGTAATAAGTATAACTATTATAGTTCTAGCGATAATAACTGTATAATATGGGTAATAATGCATGTTATATTGATAATATTGGGAGTAATAAGTATAATTATTATAGTTCTAGCGATAATAACTGCATAATAGGGGTAATAAAGCATGTTATACTGATAATAATATAAGTAATAAGTATAACTATTATAGTTCTAGCGATAATAACTGTATAATATCGGTAATAATGCATGACATATTGATAATATTAGGTGTAATAAGTATATTTATTATAGTTCTGACGATAATAACGGTATAATATGGGTAATAATGCATGTTATATTGATAATATTGGGAGTAATAAGTATAATTATTGTAGTTCTTGCGATAATAACTGCATAATATGGGTAATAATGCATGTTATATTGATAATATTGGGAGTAATGGGTATATTTATTATAGTTCTGACGATAATAACAGTATAATATGGGTAATAATGCATGTTATATTGATAATATTGGGAGTAATAAGTATATTTTTAATGGTTCTGACCATAATGACAGTACAATATGGGGAATATTGCATGTTATATTGATAATATTGGGAGTAAGAAGTATAATTATTATAGTTCTAGCGATAATAACTGCATAATAGGAGGAATAATGCATGTTATACTGATAATAATATAAGAAATAAGTATAACTATTATAGTTTCTAGCGATAATAACTGTATAATATGGGTAATAATGCATCTTATATTGATAATATTGGGAGTAAGTATAATTATAATTATAGTCTCTAGCGATAATAACTGCATAATAGGGGTAATAATGCATGTTATACTGATAATAATATAAGTAATAAGTATAACTCTTATAGTTCTAGCGATAATAACTGTATAATATGGGTAATAATGCATGACATATTGATAATATTAGGTGTAATAAGTATAATTATTATAGTTCTAGCGATAATAACTGCATAATATGGGTAATAATGCATGTTATATTGATAATATTGGGAGTAATAAGTATATTTATTATAGTTCTGACAATAATAACTGCATAATATGGGTAATAATGCATGTTATATTGATAATATTGGGAGTAATTAGTATATTTATTATAGTCCTGACGATAATAACAGTATAATATGGGTAATAATGCATGTTATATTGATAATATTGGGAGTAATTAGTATATTTATTATAGTTCTGACGATAATAACAGTATAATATGGGTAATAATGCATGTTATATTGATAATATTGGGAGTAATAAGTATAATTATTATAGTTCTAGCGATAATAACTGCATAATAGGGGTAATAATGCATGTTATACTGATAATAATATAAGTAATAAGTATAACTAGTATAGTTCTAGCGATAATCTGTATAATAGGGGTAATAAAGCATGTTATACTGATGATAATATAAGTAATAAGTATAACTATTATAGTTCTAGCGATAATAACTGTATAATATGGGTAATAATGCATGTTATATTGATAATATTGGGAGTAATAAGTACAATTATTATAGTTCTAGCGATAATAGCTGCATAATAGGGGTAATAATGCATGTTATACTGATAATAATATAAGTAATAAGTATAACTATTATAGTTCTAGCGATAATAACTGCATAATATGGGTAATAATGCATGTTATTATGATAATAATAAAAGTAATAAGTATAATTATTATAGTTCCAGCGAGAACAAGTGCATAATATGGGTAATAGTGCATGTTATATTGATAATAATAAAAGTAATAAGTATAATTATTGTAGTTCTAGCGATAATAACTGCATAATATGGGTAATAATGCATGTTATATTGATAATATTGGGAGTAATAAGTATATTTATTATAGTTCTGACGATAATAACAGTATAATATGGGTAATAATGCATGTTATATTGATAATATTGGGAGCAATAAGTATAATTATTACAGTTCTAGCGATAATAGCTGCATAATAGGGGTAATAATGCATGTTATACTGATAATAATATAAGTAATAAGTATAACTATTATAGTTCTAGCGATAATAACTGTATAATATGGGTAATAATGCATGAAATATTGATAATATTAGGAGTTATAAGAATAATTATTATAGTTCCAGCGATAATAAGTGCATAATATGGGTAATAGTGCATGTTATACTGATAATAATATAAGTAATAAGTATAACTATTATAGTTCTAGCGATAATAACTGTATAATATGGGTAATAATGCATGTTATATTGATAATATTGGGAGTAATAAGTACAATTATTATAGTTCTAGCGATAATAGCTGCATAATAGGGGTAATAATGCATGTTATACTGATAATAATATAAGTAATAAGTATAACTATTATAGTTCTAGCGATAATAACTGCATAATATGGGTAATAATGCATGTTATTATGATAATAATAAAAGTAATAAGTATAATTATTGTAGTTCTAGCGATAATAACTGCATAATATGGGTAATAGTGCATGTTATATTGATAATAATAAAAGTAATAAGTATAATTATTGTAGTTCTAGCGATAATAACTGCATAATATGGGTAATAATGCATGTTATATTGATAATATTGGGAGTAATAAGTATACTTATTATAGTTCTGACGATAATAACAGTGTAATATGGGTAATAATGCATGTTATATTGATAATATTGGGAGTAATAAGTATAATTATTATAGTTCTAGCGATAATAGCTGCATAATAGGGGTAATAATGCATGTTATACTGATAATAATATAAGTAATAAGTATAACTATTATAGTTCTAGTGATAATAACTGTATAATATGGGTAATAATGCATGAAATATTGATAATATTAGGAGTTATAAGTATAATTATTATAGTTCCAGCGAGAACAAGTGCATAATATGGGTAATAGTGCATGTTACATTGATAATAATAAAAGTAATAAGTATAATTATTGTAGTTCTAGCGATAATAACTGCATAATATGGGTAATAATGCATGTTATATTGATAATATTGGGAGTAATAAGTATATTTATTATAGTTCTGACGATAATAACAGTATAATATGGGTAATAATGCATGTTATATTGATAATATTGGGAGCAATAAGTATAATTATTACAGTTCTAGCGATAATAGCTGCATAATAGGGGTAATAATGCATGTTATACTGATAATAATATAAGTAATAAGTATAACTATTATAGTTCTAGCGATAATAACTGCATAATATGGGTAATAATGCATGAAATATTGATAATATTAGGAGTTATAAGTATAATTATTATAGTTCCAGCGATAATAAGTGCATAATATGGGTAATAGTGCATGTTATATTGATAATAATAAAAGTAATGAGTATAACTGTTATAGTTCTAGCGATAATAACTGCATAATATGGGTAATAATGCATGTTATATTGATAATTTTGGGAGTAATGAGTATATTTATTATAGTTCTGCCGATAATAACAGTATAATATGGATAATAATGCATGTTATATTGATAATATTGGGAGTAATAAGTATAATTATTGTAGTTCTAGCGATAATAACTGCATAATATGGGCAATAATGCATGTTATATTGATAATATTGGGAGTAATAAGTATATTTATTATAGTTCTGACGATAATAACAGTATAATATGGGTAATAATGCATGTTATATTGATAATATTGGGAGTAATAAGTATAATTATTGTAGTTCTAGCGATAATAACTGCATAATAGGGGTAATAATGCATGTTATACTGATAATAATATAAGTAATAAGTATAAGTATTATAGTTCTAGCGATAATAACTGTATAATATGGGTAATAATGCATGTTATACTGATAATAATATAAGTAATAAGTATAACTATTATAGTTCTAGCGATAATAACTGTATAATATGGGTAATAATGCATGTTATATTGATAATATTGGGAGTAATAAGTATAATTATTATAGTTCTAGCGATAATAACTGCATAATAGGGGTAATAATGCATGTTATACTGATAATAATATAAGTAATAAGTATAACTATTATAGTTCTAGCGATAATAACTGTATAATATGGGTAATAATGCATCTTATATTGATAATATTGGGAGTAATAAGTATAATTATTATAGTTCTAGCGATAATAACTGCATAATAGGGGTAATAATGCATGTTATACTGATAATAATATAAGTAATAAGTATAACTATTATAGTTCTAGCGATAATAACTGTATAATATGGGTAATAATGCATGACATATTGATAATATTAGGTGTAATAAGTATAATTATTATAGTTCTAGCGATAATAACTGCATAATATGGGTAATAATGCATGTTATATTGATAATATTGGGAGTAATAAGTATAATTATTGTAGTTCTAGCGATAATAACTGTATAATATGGGTAATAATGCATGAAATATTGATAATATTAGGAGTTATAAGTATAATTATTATAGTTCCAGCGAGAACAAGTGCATAATATGGGTAATAGTGCATGTTATATTGATAATAATAAAAGTAATAAGTATAATTATTGTAGTTCTAGCGATAATAACTGCATAATATGGGTAATAATGCATGTTATATTGATAATATTGGGAGTAATAAGTATATTTATTATAGTTCTGACGATAATAACAGTATAATATGGGTAATAATGCATGTTATATTGATAATATTGGGAGTAATAAGTATAATTATTATAGTTCTAGCGATAATAGCTGCATAATAGGGGTAATAATGCATGTTATACTGATAATAATATAAGTAATAAGTATAACTATTATAGTTCTAGCGATAATAACTGTATAATATGGGTAATAATGCATGAAATATTGATAATATTAGGAGTTATAAGTATAATTATTATAGTTCCAGCGAGAACAAGTGCATAATATGGGTAATAGTGCATGTTATATTGATAATAATAAAAGTAATAAGTATAATTATTGTAGTTCTAGCGATAATAACTGCATAATATGGGTAATAATGCATGTTAGATTGATAATATTGGGAGTAATGAGTATATTTATTATAGTTCTGACAATAATAACAGTATAATATGGGTAATAATGCATGTTATATTGATAATATTGGGAGTAATAAGTATAATTATTGTAGCTCTAGCGATAATAACTGCATAATATGGGCAATAATGCATGTTATATTGATAATATTGGGAGTAATTAGTATATTTATTATAGTTCTGACGATAATAACAGTATAATATGGGTAATAATGCATGTTATATTGATAATATTGGGATTAATAAGTATGTTTATTATAGTTCTGACGATAGTAACTGCATAATATGGGTAATAGTGCATGTTATATTGATAATAATAAAAGTAGTAAGTATAATTATTGTAGTTCCAGCGATAAGAACTGCATAATATGGGTAATAATGCATGTTATATTGATAATATTGGGAGTAACAAGCATATTTATTATAGTTCTGACGATAATAACAGTATAATATGGGTAATAATGCACTTTATATTGATAATATTGGGAGTAATAAGTATAATTATTATAGTTCGAGCGATAATAACTGCATAATATGGGTAATAGTGCATGTTATATTGATAATAATAAAAGTAATAAGTATAATTATTGTAGTTCTAGCGATAATAACTGCATAATATGGGTAATAATGCATGTTAGATTGATAATATTGGGAGTAATGAGTATATTTATTATAGTTCTGACAATAATAACAGTATAATATGGGTAATAATGCATGTTATATTGATAATATTGGGAGTAATAAGTATAATTATTGTAGTTCTAGCGATAATAACTGCATAATATGGGTAATAATGCATGTTATAATGATAATAGTAAAAGTAATAAGTATAATTATTGTACTTCTAGCGATAATAACTGCATAATATGGGTAATAATGCATGTTATATTGATAATATTGGGAGTAATAAGTATATTTATTATAGTTCTGACGATAATAACAGTATAATATGGGTAATAATGCATGTTATATTGATAATATTGGGAGTAATTAGTATATTTATTATAGTTCTGACGATAATAACAGTATAATATGGGTAATAATGCATGTTATATTGATAATATTGGGAGTAATAAGTATAATTATTGTAGTTCTAGCGATAATAACTGCATAATAGGGGTAATAATGCATGTTATACTGATAATAATATAAGTAATAAGTATAACTATTATAGTTCTAGCGATAATAACTGTATAATATGGGTAATAATGCATGTTATACTGATAATAATATAAGTAATAAGTATAACTATTATAGTTCTAGCGATAATAACTGTATAATAGGGGTAATAAAGCATGTTATACTGATAATAATATAAGTAATAAGTATAACTATTATAGTTCTAGCGATAATAACTGTATAATATGGGTAATAATGCATGTTATATTGATAATATTGGGAGTAATAAGTACAATTATTATAGTTCTAGCGATAATAGCTGCATAATAGGGGTAATAATGCATGTTATACTGATAATAAAATAAGTAATAAGTATAACTATTATAGTTCTAGCGATAATAACTGCATAATATGGGTAATAATGCATGTTATTATGATAATAATAAAAGTAATAAGTATAATTATTGTAGTTCTAGCGATAATAACTGCATAATATGGGTAATAGTGCATGTTATATTGATAATAATAAAAGTAATAAGTATAATTATTGTAGTTCTAGCGATAATAACTGCATAATATGGGTAATAATGCATGTTATATTGATAATATTGGGAGTAATAAGTATATTTATTATAGTTCTGACGATAATAACAGTATAATATGGGTAATAATGCATGTTATATTGATAATATTGGGAGTAATAAGTATTATTATTATAGTTCTAGCGATAATAACTGCATAATAGGGGTAATAATGCATGTTATATTGATAATTTTGGGAGTAATGAGTATATTTATTATAGTTCTGCCGATAATAACAGTATAATATGGATAATAATGCATGTTATATTGATAATATTGGGAGTAATAAGTATAATTATTGTAGCTCTAGCGATAATAACTGCATAATATGGGCAATAATGCATGTTATATTGATAATATTGGGAGTAATTAGTATATTTATTATAGTTCTGACGATAATAACAGTATAATATGGGTAATAATGCATGTTATATTGATAATATTGGGATTAATAAGTATGTTTATTATAGTTCTGACGATAGTAACTGCATAATATGGGTAATAGTGCATGTTATATTGATAATAATAAAAGTAGTAAGTATAATTATTGTAGTTCCAGCGATAAGAACTGCATAATATGGGTAATAATGCATGTTATATTGATAATATTGGGAGTAACAAGCATATTTATTATAGTTCTGACGACAATAACAGTATAATATGGGTAATAATGCACTTTATATTGATAATATTGGGAGTAATAAGTATAATTATTATAGTTCGAGCGATAATAACTGCATAATATGGGTAATAGTGCATGTTATATTGATAATAATAAAAGTAATAAGTATAATTTTTGTAGTTCTAGCGATAATAACTGCATAATATGGGTAATAATGCATGTTAGATTGATAATATTGGGAGTAATGAGTATATTTATTATAGTTCTGACAATAATAACAGTATAATATGGGTAATAATGCATGTTATATTGATAATATTGGGAGTAATAAGTATAATTATTGTAGTTCTAGCGATAATAACTGCATAATATGGGTAATAATGCATGTTATAATGATAATAGTAAAAGTAATAAGTATAATTATTGTACTTCTAGCGATAATAACTGCATAATATGGGTAATAATGCATGTTATATTGATAATATTGGGAGTAATAAGTATATTTATTATAGTTCTGACGATAATAACAGTATAATATGGGTAATAATGCATGTTATATTGATAATATTGGGAGTAATAAGTATATTTATTATAGTTCTGACGATAATAACAGTATAATATGGGTAATAATGCATGTTATATTGATAATATTGGGATTAATAAGTATGTTTATTATAGTTCTGACGATAGTAGCTGCATAATATGGGTAATAGTGCATGTTATATTGATAATAATAAAAGTAGTAAGTATAATTATTGTAGTTCCAGCGATAAGAACTGCATAATATGGGTAATAATGCATGTTATATTGATAATATTGGGAGTAACAAGCATATTTATTATAGTTCTGACGACAATAACAGTATAATATGGGTAATAATGCATGTTATATTGATAATATTGGGAGTAATAAGTATAATTATTGTAGTTCTAGCGATAATAACTGCATAATAGGGGTAATAATGCATGTTATACTGATAATAATATAAGTAATAAGTATAACTATTATAGTTCTAGCGATAATAACTGTATAATATGGGTAATAATGCATGTTAGATTGATAATATTGGGAGTAATGAGTATATTTATTATAGTTCTGACAATAATAACAGTATAATATGGGTAATAATGCATGTTATATTGATAATATTGGGAGTAATAAGTATAATTATTGTAGTTCTAGCGATAATAACTGCATAATATGGGTAATAATGCATGTTATAATGATAATAGTAAAAGTAATAAGTATAATTATTGTACTTCTAGCGATAATAACTGCATAATATGGGTAATAATGCATGTTATATTGATAATATTGGGAGTAATAGGTATATTTATTATAGTTCTGACGATAATAACAGTATAATATGGGTAATAATGCATGTTATATTGATAATATTGGGAGTAATAAGTATATTTATTATAGTTCTGACGATAATAACAGTATAATATGGGTAATAATGCATGTTATATTGATAATATTGGGAGTAATAAGTATAATTATTGTAGTTCTAGCGATAATAACTGCATAATAGGGGTAATAATGCATGTTATACTGATAATAATATAAGTAATAAGTATAACTATTATAGTTCTAGCGATAATAACTGTATAATATGGGTAATAATGCATGTTATACTGATAATAATATAAGTAATAAGTATAACTATTATAGTTCTAGCGATAATAACTGTATAATAGGGGTAATAAAGCATGTTATACTGATAATAATATAAGTAATAAGTATAACTATTATAGTTCTAGCGATAATAACTGTATAATATGGGTAATAATGCATGTTATATTGATAATATTGGGAGTAATAAGTACAATTATTATAGTTCTAGCGATAATAGCTGCATAATAGGGGTAATAATGCATGTTATACTGATAATAATATAAGTAATAAGTATAACTATTATAGTTCTAGCGATAATAACTGCATAATATGGGTAATAATGCATGTTATTATGATAGTAATAAAAGTAATAAGTATAATTATTGTAGTTCTAGCGATAATAACTGCATAATATGGGTAATAGTGCATGTTATATTGATAATAATAAAAGTAATAAGTATAATTATTGTAGTTCTAGCGATAATAACTGCATAATATGGGTAATAATGCATGTTATATTGATAATATTGGGAGTAATAAGTATATTTATTATAGTTCTGACGATAATAACAGTATAATATGGGTAATAATGCATGTTATATTGATAATATTGGGAGTAATAAGTATAATTATTATAGTTCTAGCGATAATAGCTGCATAATAGGGGTAATAATGCATGTTATACTGATAATAATATAAGTAATAAGTATAACTATTATAGTTCTAGCGATAATAACTGTATAATATGGGTAATAATGCATGAAATATTGATAATATTAGGAGTTATAAGTATAATTATTATAGTTCCAGCGAGAACAAGTGCATAATATGGGTAATAGTGCATGTTATATTGATAATAATAAAAGTAATAAGTATAATTATTGTAGTTCTAGCGATAATAACTGCATAATATGGGTAATAATGCATGTTAGATTGATAATATTGGGAGTAATGAGTATATTTATTATAGTTCTGACAATAATAACAGTATAATATGGGTAATAATGCATGTTATATTGATAATATTGGGAGTAATAAGTATAATTATTGTAGTTCTAGCGATAATAACTGCATAATATGGGTAATAATGCATGTTATAATGATAATAGTAAAAGTAATAAGTATAATTATTGTACTTCTAGCGATAATAACTGCATAATATGGGTAATAATGCATGTTATATTGATAATATTGGGAGTAATAGGTATATTTATTATAGTTCTGACGATAATAACAGTATAATATGGGTAATAATGCATGTTATATTGATAATATTGGGAGTAATAAGTATATTTATTATAGTTCTGACGATAATAACAGTATAATATGGGTAATAATGCATGTTATATTGATAATATTGGGAGTAATAAGTATAATTATTGTAGTTCTAGCGATAATAACTGCATAATAGGGGTAATAATGCATGTTATACTGATAATAATATAAGTAATAAGTATAACTATTATAGTTCTAGCGATAATAACTGTATAATATGGGTAATAATGCATGTTATACTGATAATAATATAAGTAATAAGTATAACTATTATAGTTCTAGCGATAATAACTGTATAATAGGGGTAATAAAGCATGTTATACTGATAATAATATAAGTAATAAGTATAACTATTATAGTTCTAGCGATAATAACTGTATAATATGGGTAATAATGCATGTTATATTGATAATATTGGGAGTAATAAGTACAATTATTATAGTTCTAGCGATAATAGCTGCATAATAGGGGTAATAATGCATGTTATACTGATAATAATATAAGTAATAAGTATAACTATTATAGTTCTAGCGATAATAACTGCATAATATGGGTAATAATGCATGTTATTATGATAATAATAAAAGTAATAAGTATAATTATTGTAGTTCTAGCGATAATAACTGCATAATATGGGTAATAGTGCATGTTATATTGATAATAATAAAAGTAATAAGTATAATTATTGTAGTTCTAGCGATAATAACTGCATAATATGGGTAATAATGCATGTTATATTGATAATATTGGGAGTAATAAGTATATTTATTATAGTTCTGACGATAATAACAGTATAATATGGGTAATAATGCATGTTATATTGATAATATTGGGAGTAATAAGTATATTTATTATAGTTCTGACGATAATAACAGTATAATATGGGTAATAATGCATGTTATATTGATAATATTGGGAGTAATAAGTATAATTATTGTAGTTCTAGCGATAATAACTGCATAATAGGGGTAATAATGCATGTTATACTGATAATAATATAAGTAATAAGTATAACTATTATAGTTCTAGCGATAATAACTGTATAATATGGGTAATAATGCATGTTATACTGATAATAATATAAGTAATAAGTATAACTATTATAGTTCTAGCGATAATAACTGTATAATAGGGGTAATAAAGCATGTTATACTGATAATAATATAAGTAATAAGTATAACTATTATAGTTCTAGCGATAATAACTGTATAATAAGGGTAATAATGCATGTTATATTGATAATATTGGGAGTAATAAGTACAATTATTATAGTTCTAGCGATAATAGCTGCATAATAGGGGTAATAATGCATGTTATACTGATAATAATATAAGTAATAAGTATAACTATTATAGTTCTAGCGATAATAACTGCATAATATGGGTAATAATGCATGTTATTATGATAATAATAAAAGTAATAAGTATAATTATTGTAGTTCTAGCGATAATAACTGCATAATATGGGTAATAGTGCATGTTATATTGATAATAATAAAAGTAATAAGTATAATTATTGTAGTTCTAGCGATAATAACTGCATAATATGGGTAATAATGCATGTTATATTGATAATATTGGGAGTAATAAGTATATTTATTATAGTTCTGACGATAATAACAGTATAATATGGGTAATAATGCATGTTATATTGATAATATTGGGAGTAATAAGTATAATTATTATAGTTCTAGCGATAATAGCTGCATAATAGGGGTAATAATGCATGTTATACTGATAATAATATAAGTAATAAGTATAACTATTATAGTTCTAGCGATAATAACTGTATAATATGGGTAATAATGCATGAAATATTGATAATATTAGGAGTTATAGGTATAATTATTATAGTTCCAGCGAGAACAAGTGCATAATATGGGTAATAGTGCATGTTATATTGATAATAATAAAAGTAATAAGTATAATTATTGTAGTTCTAGCGATAATAACTGCATAATATGGGTAATAATGCATGTTATATTGATAATATTGGGAGTAATAAGTATATTTATTATAGTTCTGACGATAATAACAGTATAATATGGGTAATAATGCATGTTATATTGATAATATTGGGGGCAATAAGTATAATTATTACAGTTCTAGCGATAATAGCTGCATAATAGGGGTAATAATGCATGTTATACTGATAATAATATAAGTAATAAGTATAACTATTATAGGTCTAGCGATAATAACTGTATAATATGGGTAATAATGCATGAAATATTGATAATATTAGGAGTTATAAGTATAATTATTATAGTTCCAGCGATAATAAGTGCATAATATGGGTAATAGTGCATGTTATATTGATAATAATAAAAGTAGTAAGTATAATTATTGTAGTTCCAGCGATAAGAACTGCATAATATGGGTAATAATGCATGTTATATTGATAATATTGGGAGTAACAAGCATATTTATTATAGTTCTGACGATAATAACAGTATAATATGGGTAATAATGCACTTTATATTGATAATATTGGGAGTAATAAGTATAATTATTATAGTTCGAGCGATAATAACTGCATAATATGGGTAATAGTGCATGTTATATTGATAATAATAAAAGTAATAAGTATAATTATTGTAGTTCTAGCGATAATAACTGCATAATATGGGTAATAATGCATGTTAGATTGATAATATTGGGAGTAATGAGTATGTTTATTATAGTTCTGACAATAATAACAGTATAATATGGGTAATAATGCATGTTATATTGATAATATTGGGAGTAATAAGTATAATTATTGTAGTTCTAGCGATAATAACTGCATAATATGGGTAATAATGCATGTTATAATGATAATAGTAAAAGTAATAAGTATAATTATTGTACTTCTAGCGATAATAACTGCATAATATGGGTAATAATGCATGTTATATTGATAATATTGGGAGTAATAAGTATAATTATTATAGTTCTAGCGATAATAACTGCATAATAGGGGTAATAATGCATGTTATACTGATAATAATATAAGTAATAAGTATAACTATTATAGTTCTAGCGATAATAACCGTATAATATGGGTAATAATGCATGTTATACTGATAATATTGGGAGTAATAAGTATAATTATTATAGTTCTAGCGATAATAACTGCATAATAGGGGTAATAAAGCATGTTATACTGATAATATTAGGAGTTATAAGTATAATTATTATAGTTCCAGCGATAATAAGTGCATAATATGGGTAATAGTGCATGTTATATTGATAATAATAAAAGTAATGAGTATAACTGTTATAGTTCTAGCGATAATAACTGCATAATATGGGTAATAATGCATGTTATATTGATAATTTTGGGAGTAATGAGTATATTTATTATAGTTCTGCCGATAATAACAGTATAATATGGATAATAATGCATGTTATATTGATAATATTGGGAGTAATAAGTATAATTATTGTAGTTCTAGCGATAATAACTGCATAATATGGGCAATAATGCATGTTATATTGATAATATTGGGAGTAATAAGTATATTTATTATAGTTCTGACGATAATAACAGTATAATATGGGTAATAATGCATGTTATATTGATAATATTGGGAGTAATAAGTATAATTATTGTAGTTCTAGCGATAATAACTGCATAATAGGGGTAATAATGCATGTTATACTGATAATAATATAAGTAATCAGTATAAGTATTATAGTTCTAGCGATAATAACTGTATAATATGGGTAATAATGCATGTTATACTGATAATAATATAAGTAATAAGTATAACTATTATAGTTCTAGCGATAATAACTGTATAATATGGGTAATAATGCATGTTATATTGATAATATTGGGAGTAATAAGTATAATTATTATAGTTCTAGCGATAATAACTGCATAATAGGGGTAATAATGCATGTTATACTGATAATAATATAAGTAATAAGTATAACTATTATAGTTCTAGCGATAATAACTGTATAATATGGGTAATAATGCATCTTATATTGATAATATTGGGAGTAATAAGTATAATTATTATAGTTCTAGCGATAATAACTGCATAATAGGGGTAATAATGCATGTTATACTGATAATAATATAAGTAATAAGTATAACTATTATAGTTCTAGCGATAATAACTGTATAATATGGGTAATAATGCATGACATATTGATAATATTAGGTGTAATAAGTATAATTATTATAGTTCTAGCGATAATAACTGCATAATATGGGTAATAATGCATGTTATATTGATAATATTGGGAGTAATAAGTATAATTATTGTAGTTCTAGCGATAATAACTGCATAATATGGGTAATAATGCATGTTATATTGATAATATTGGGAGTAATTAGTATATATATTATAGTTCTGAGGATAATAACAGTATAATATGGGTAATAATGCATGTTATATTGATAATATTGGGAGTAATAAGTATAATTATTATAGTTCTAGCGATAATAACTGCATAATAGGGGTAATAATGCATGTTATACTGATAATAACATAAGTAATAAGTATAACTATTATAGGTCTAGCGATAATAACCGTATAATATGGGTAATAATGCATCTTATATTGATAATATTGGGAGTAATAAGTATAATTATTATAGTTCTAGCGATAATAACTGCATAATAGGGGTAATAATGCATGTTATACTGATAATAATATAAGTAATAAGTATAACTATTATAGTTCTAGCGATAATAACTGTATAATATGGGTAATAATGCATGTTATATTGATAATATTGGGAGTAATAAGTATAATTATTATAGTTCTAGCGATAATAACTGCATAATAGGGTTAATAATGCATGCTATACTGATAATAATATAAGTAATAAGTATAACTATTATAGTTCTAGCGATAATAACTGTATAATATGGGTAATAATGCATGACATATTGATAATATTAGGTGTAATAAGTATAATTATTATAGTTCTAGCGATAATAACTGCATAATATGGGTAATAATGCATGTTATATTGATAATATTGGGAGTAATAAGTATAATTATTGTAGTTCTAGCGATAATAACTGCATAATATGGGTAATAATGCATGTTATATTGATAATATTGGGAGTAATTAGTATATATATTATAGTTCTGAGGATAATAACAGTATAATATGGGTAATAATGCATGTTATATTGATAATATTGGGAGTAATAAGTATAATTATTATAGTTCTAGCGATAATAACTGCATAATAGGGGTAATAATGCATGTTATACTGATAATAATATAAGTAATAAGTATAACTATTATAGTTCTAGCGATAATAACTGTATAATATGGGTAATAATGCATCTTATATTGATAATATTGGGAGTAATAAGTGTAATTATTATAGTTCTAGCGATAATAACTGCATAATAGGGGTAATAATGCATGTTATACTGATAATAATATAAGTAATAAGTATAACTATTATAGTTCTAGCGATAATAACTGTATAATATGGGTAATAATGCATGTTATATTGATAATATTGGGAGTAATAAGTATAATTATTATAGTTCTAGCGATAATAACTGCATAATAGGGGTAATAAAGCATGTTATACTGATAATAATATAAGTAATAAGTATAACTATTATAGTTCTAGCGATAATAACTGTATAATATGGGTAATAATGCATGACATATTGATAATATTAGGTGTAATAAGTATATTTATTATAGTTCTGACGATAATAACAGTATAATATGGGTAATAATGCATGTTATATTGATAATATTGCGAGTAATAAGTATAATTATTGTAGTTCTTGCGATAATAACTGCATAATATGGGTAATAATGCATGTTATATTGATAATATTGGGAGTAATGGGTATATTTATTATAGTTCTGACGATAATAACAGTATAATATGGGTAATAATGCATGTTATATTGATAATATTGGGAGTAATAAGTATATTTATAATAGTTCTGACCATAATGACAGTACAATATGGGGAATATTGCATGTTATATTGATAATATTGGGAGTAAGAAGTATAATTATTATAGTTCTAGCGATAATAACTGCATAATAGGAGGAATAATGCATGTTATACTGATAATAATATAAGAAATAAGTATAACTATTATAGTTCTAGCGATAATAACTGTATAATATGGGTAATAGTGCATCTTATATTGATAATATTGGGAGTAATAAGTATAATTATTATAGTTCTAGCGATAATAACTGCATAATAGGGGTAATAATGCATGTTATAATGATAATAGTAAAAGTAATAAGTATAATTATTGTACTTCTAGCGATAATAACTGCATAATATGGGTAATAATGCATGTTATATTGATAATATTGGGAGTAATAAGTATATTTATTATAGTTCTGACGATAATAACAGTATAATATGGGTAATAATGCATGTTATATTGATAATATTGGGAGTAATAAGTATAATTATTGTAGTTCTAGCGATAATAACTGCATAATAGGGGTAATAATGCATGTTATACTGATAATAATATAAGTAATAAGTATAACTATTATAGTTCTAGCGATAATAACTGTATAATATGGGTAATAATGCATGTTATATTGATAATATTGGGAGTAATAAGTATATTTATAATAGTTCTGACCATAATGACAGTACAATATGGGGAATATTGCATGTTATATTGATAATATTGGGAGTAAGAAGTATAATTATTATAGTTCTAGCGATAATAACTGCATAATAGGAGGAATAATGCATGTTATACTGATAATAATATAAGAAATAAGTATAACTATTATAGTTCTAGCGATAATAACTGTATAATATGGGTAATAGTGCATCTTATATTGATAATATTGGGAGTAATAAGTATAATTATTATAGTTCTAGCGATAATAACTGCATAATAGGGGTAATAATGCATGTTATACTGATAATAATATAAGTAATAAGTATAACTATTATAGTTCTAGCGATAATAACTGTATAATATGGGTAATAATGCATGACATATTGATAATATTAGGTGTAATAAGTATAATTATTATAGTTCTAGCGATAATAACTGCATAATATGGGTAATAATGCATGTTATATTGATAATATTGGGAGTAATAAGTATATTTATTATAGTTCTGACAATAATAACTGCATAATATGGGTAATAATGCATGTTATATTGATAATATTGGGAGTAATTAGTATATTTATTATAGTTCTGACGATAATAACAGTATAATATGGGTAATAATGCATGTTATATTGATAATATTGGGAGTAATTAGTATATTTATTATAGTTCTGACGATAATAACAGTATAATATGGGTAATAATGCATGTTATATTGATAATATTGGGAGCAATAAGTATAATTATTATAGTTCTAGCGATAATAAATGCATAATAGGGGTAATAATGCATGTTATACTGATAATAATATAAGTAATAAGTATAACTAGTATAGTTCTAGCGATAATAACTGTATAATAGGGGTAATAAAGCATGTTATACTGATGATAATATAAGTAATAAGTATAACTATTATAGTTCTAGCGATAATAACTGTATAATATGGGTAATAATGCATGTTATATTGATAATATTGGGAGTAATAAGTATAATTATTATAGTTCTAGCGATAATAACTGCATAATAGGGGTAATAAAGCATGTTATACTGATAATAATATAAGTAATAAGTATAACTATTATAGTTCTAGCGATAATAACTGTATAATATGGGTAATAATGCATGTTATATTGATAATATTGGGAGTAATAAGTACAATTATTATAGTTCTAGCGATAATAGCTGCATAATAGGGGTAATAATGCATGTTATACTGATAATAGTATAAGTAATAAGTATAACTATTATAGTTCTAGCGATAATAACTGCATAATATGGGTAATAATGCATGTTATTATGATAATAATAAAAGTAATAAGTATAATTATTGTAGTTCTAGCGATAATAACTGCATAATATGGGTAATAGTGCATGTTATATTGATAATAATAAAAGTAATAAGTATAATTATTGTAGTTCTAGCGATAATAACTGCATAGTATGGGTAATAATGCATGTTATATTGATAATATTGGGAGTAATAAGTATATTTATTATAGTTCTGACGATAATAACAGTATAATATGGGTAATAATGCATGTTATATTGATAATATTGGGAGTAATAAGTATAATTATTATAGTTCTAGCGATAATAGCTGCATAATAGGGGTAATAATGCATGTTATACTGATAATAATATAAGTAATAAGTATAACTATTATAGTTCTAGCGATAATAACTGTATAATATGGGTAATAATGCATGAAATATTGATAATATTAGGAGTTATAAGTATAATTATTATAGTTCCAGCGAGAACAAGTGCATAATATGGGTAATAGTGCATGTTATATTGATAATAATAAAAGTAATAAGTATAATTATTGTAGTTCTAGCGATAATAACTGCATAATATGGGTAATAATGCATGTTATATTGATAATATTGGGAGTAATAAGTATATTTATTATAGTTCTGACGATAATAACAGTATAATATGGGTAATAATGCATGTTATATTGATAATATTGGGAGAAATAAGTATAATTATTATAGTTCTAGCGATAATAGCTGCATAATAGGGGTAATAATGCATGTTATACTGATAATAATATAAGTAATAAGTATAACTATTATAGTTCTAGCGATAATAACTGTATAATATGGGTAATAATGCATGAAATATTGATAATATTAGGAGTTATAAGTATAATTATTATAGTTCCAGCGATAATAAGTGCATAATATGGGTAATAGTGCATGTTATACTGATAATAATATAAGTAATAAGTATAACTATTATAGTTCTAGCGATAATAACTGTATAATATGGGTAATAATGCATGTTATATTGATAATATTGGGAGTAATAAGTACAATTATTATAGTTCTAGCGATAATAGCTGCATAATAGGGGTAATAATGCATGTTATACTGATAACAATATAAGTAATAAGTATAACTATTATAGTTCTAGCGATAATAACTGCATAATATGGGTAATAATGCATGTTATTATGATAATAATAAAAGTAATAAGTATAATTATTGTAGTTCTAGCGATAATAACTGCATAATATGGGTAATAGTGCATGTTATATTGATAATAATAAAAGTAATAAGTATAATTATTGTAGTTCTAGCGATAATAACTGCATAATATGGGTAATAATGCATGTTATATTGATAATATTGGGAGTAATAAGTATATTTATTATAGTTCTGACGATAATAACAGTATAATATGGGTAATAATGCATGTTATATTGATAATATTGGGAGTAATAAGTATAATTATTATAGTTCTAGCGATAATAGCTGCATAATAGGGGTAATAATGCATGTTATACTGATAATAATATAAGTAATAAGTATAACTATTATAGTTCTAGCGATAATAACTGTATAATATGGGTAATAATGCATGAAATATTGATAATATTTGGAGTTATAAGTATAATTATTATAGTTCCAGCGAGAACAAGTGCATAATATGGGTAATAGTGCATGTTATATTGATAATAATAAAAGTAATAAGTATAATTATTGTAGTTCTAGCGATAATAACTGCATAATATGGGTAATAATGCATGTTATATTGATAATATTGGGAGTAATAAGTATATTTATTATAGTTCTGACGATAATAACAGTATAATATGGGTAATAATGCATGTTATATTGATAATATTGGGAGTAATAAGTATAATTATTATAGTTCTAGCGATAATAGCTGCATAATAGGGGTAATAATGCATGTTATACTGATAATAATATAAGTAATAAGTATAACTATTATAGTTCTAGCGATAATAACTGTATAATATGGGTAATAATGCATGAAATATTGATAATATTAGGAGTTATAAGTATAATTATTATAGTTCCAGCGAGAACAAGTGCATAATATGGGTAATAGTGCATGTTATATTGATAATAATAAAAGTAATAAGTATAATTATTGTAGTTCTAGCGATAATAACTGCATAATATGGGTAATAATGCATGTTAGATTGATAATATTGGGAGTAATGAGTATATTTATTATAGTTCTGACAATAATAACAGTATAATATGGGTAATAATGCATGTTATATTGATAATATTGGGAGTAATAAGTATAATTATTGTAGCTCTAGCGATAATAACTGCATAATATGGGCAATAATGCATGTTATATTGATAATATTGGGAGTAATTAGTATATTTATTATAGTTCTGACGATAATAACAGTATAATATGGGTAATAATGCATGTTATATTGATAATATTGGGATTAATAAGTATGTTTATTATAGTTCTGACGATAGTAACTGCATAATATGGGTAATAGTGCATGTTATATTGATAATAATAAAAGTAGTAAGTATAATTATTGTAGTTCCAGCGATAAGAACTGCATAATATGGGTAATAATGCATGTTATATTGATAATATTGGGAGTAACAAGCATATTTATTATAGTTCTGACGATAATAACAGTATAATATGGGTAATAATGCACTTTATATTGATAATATTGGGAGTAATAAGTATAATTATTATAGTTCGAGCGATAATAACTGCATAATATGGGTAATAGTGCATGTTATATTGATAATAATAAAAGTAATAAGTATAATTATTGTAGTTCTAGCGATAATAACTGCATAATATGGGTAATAATGCATGTTAGATTGATAATATTGGGAGTAATGAGTATATTTATTATAGTTCTGACAATAATAACAGTATAATATGGGTAATAATACATGTTATATTGATAATATTGGGAGTAATAAGTATAATTATTGTAGTTCTAGCGATAATAACTGCATAATATGGGTAATAATGCATGTTATAATGATAATAGTAAAAGTAATAAGTATAATTATTGTACTTCTAGCGATAATAACTGCATAATATGGGTAATAATGCATGTTATATTGATAATATTGGGAGTAATAAGTATATTTATTATAGTTCTGACGATAATAACAGTATAATATGGGTAATAATGCATGTTATATTGATAATATTGGGAGTAATTAGTATATTTATTATAGTTCTGACGATAATAACAGTATAATATGGGTAATAATGCATGTTATATTGATAATATTGGGAGTAATAAGTATAATTATTGTAGTTCTAGCGATAATAACTGCATAATAGGGGTAATAATGCATGTTATACTGATAATAATATAAGTAATAAGTATAACTATTATAGTTCTAGCGATAATAACTGTATAATATGGGTAATAATGCATGTTGTACTGATAATAATATAAGTAATGAGTATAACTATTATAGTTCTAGCGATAATAACTGTATAATAGGGGTAATAAAGCATGTTATACTGATAATGATATAAGTAATAAGTATAACTATTATAGTTCTAGCGATAATAACTGTATAATATGGGTAATAATGCATGTTATATTGATAATATTGGGAGTAATAAGTACAATTATTATAGTTCTAGCGATAATAGCTGCATAATAGGGGTAATAATGCATGTTATACTGATAATAAAATAAGTAATAAGTATAACTATTATAGTTCTAGCGATAATAACTGCATAATATGGGTAATAATGCATGTTATTATGATAATAATAAAAGTAATAAGTATAATTATTGTAGTTCTAGCGATAATAACTGCATAATATGGGTAATAGTGCATGTTATATTGATAATAATAAAAGTAATAAGTATAATTATTGTAGTTCTAGCGATAATAACTGCATAATATGGGTAATAATGCATGTTATATTGATAATATTGGGAGTAATAAGTATATTTATTATAGTTCTGACGATAATAACAGTATAATATGGGTAATAATGCATGTTATATTGATAATATTGGGAGTAATAAGTATTATTATTATAGTTCTAGCGATAATAACTGCATAATAGGGGTAATAATGCATGTTATATTGATAATTTTGGGAGTAATGAGTATATTTATTATAGTTCTGCCGATAATAACAGTATAATATGGATAATAATGCATGTTATATTGATAATATTGGGAGTAATAAGTATAATTATTGTAGCTCTAGCGATAATAACTGCATAATATGGGCAATAATGCATGTTATATTGATAATATTGGGAGTAATTAGTATATTTATTATAGTTCTGACGATAATAACAGTATAATATGGGTAATAATGCATGTTATATTGATAATATTGGGATTAATAAGTATGTTTATTATAGTTCTGACGATAGTAACTGCATAATATGGGTAATAGTGCATGTTATATTGATAATAATAAAAGTAGTAAGTATAATTATTGTAGTTCCAGCGATAAGAACTGCATAATATGGGTAATAATGCATGTTATATTGATAATATTGGGAGTAACAAGCATATTTATTATAGTTCTGACGACAATAACAGTATAATATGGGTAATAATGCACTTTATATTGATAATATTGGGAGTAATAAGTATAATTATTGTAGTTCTAGCGATAATAACTGCATAATAGGGGTAATAATGCATGTTATACTGATAATAATATAAGTAATAAGTATAACTATTATAGTTCTAGCGATAATAACTGTATAATATGGGTAATAATGCATGTTAGATTGATAATATTGGGAGTAATGAGTATATTTATTATAGTTCTGACAATAATAACAGTATAATATGGGTAATAATGCATGTTATATTGATAATATTGGGAGTAATAAGTATATTTATTATAGTTCTGACGATAATAACAGTATAATATGGGTAATAATGCATGTTATATTGATAATATTGGGAGTAATAAGTATAATTATTGTAGTTCTAGCGATAACAACTGCATAATAGGGGTAATAATGCATGTTATACTGATAATAATATAAGTAATAAGTATAACTATTATAGTTCTAGCGATAATAACTGTATAATATGGGTAATAATGCATGTTATACTGATAATAATATAAGTAATAAGTATAACTATTATAGTTCTAGCGATAATAACTGTATAATAGGGGTAATAAAGCATGTTATACTGATAATAATATAAGTAATAAGTATAACTATTATAGTTCTAGCGATAATAACTGTATAATATGGGTAATAATGCATGTTATATTGATAATATTGGGAGTAATAAGTACAATTATTATAGTTCTAGCGATAATAGCTGCATAATAGGGGTAATAATGCATGTTATACTGATAATAATATAAGTAATAAGTATAACTATTATAGTTCTAGCGATAATAACTGCATAATATGGGTAATAATGCATGTTATTATGATAATAATAAAAGTAATAAGTATAATTATTGTAGTTCTAGCGATAATAACTGCATAATATGGGTAATAGTGCATGTTATATTGATAATAATAAAAGTAATAAGTATAATTATTGTAGTTCTAGCGATAATAACTGCATAATATGGGTAATAATGCATGTTATATTGATAATATTGGGAGTAATAAGTATATTTATTATAGTTCTGACGATAATAACAGTATAATATGGGTAATAATGCATGTTATATTGATAATATTGGGAGTAATAAGTATAATTATTATAGTTCTAGCGATAATAGCTGCATAATAGGGGTAATAATGCATGTTATACTGATAATAATATAAGTAATAAGTATAACTATTATAGTTCTAGCGATAATAACTGTATAATATGGGTAATAATGCATGAAATATTGATAATATTAGGTGCTATAAGTATAATTATTATAGTTCCAGCGAGAACAAGTGCATAATATGGGTAATAGTGCATGTTATATTGATAATAATAAAAGTAATAAGTATAATTATTGTAGTTCTAGCGATAATAACTGCATAATATGGGTAATAATGCATGTTAGATTGATAATATTGGGAGTAATGAGTATATTTATTATAGTTCTGACAATAATAACAGTATAATATGGGTAATAATGCATGTTATATTGATAATATTGGGAGTAATAAGTATAATTATTGTAGTTCTAGCGATAATAACTGCATAATATGGGTAATAGTGCATGTTATAATGATAATAGTAAAAGTAATAAGTATAATTATTGTACTTCTAGCGATAATAACTGCATAATATGGGTAATAATGCATGTTATATTGATAATATTGGGAGTAATAGGTATATTTATTATAGTTCTGACGATAATAACAGTATAATATGGGTAATAATGCATGTTATATTGATAATATTGGGAGTAATAAGTATATTTATTATAGTTCTGACGATAATAACAGTATAATATGGGTAATAATGCATGTTATATTGATAATATTGGGAGTAATAAGTATAATTATTGTAGTTCTAGCGATAATAACTGCATAATAGGGGTAATAATGCATGTTATACTGATAATAATATAAGTAATAAGTATAACTATTATAGTTCTAGCGATAATAACTGTATAATATGGGTAATAATGCATGTTATACTGATAATAATATAAGTAATAAGTATAACTATTATAGTTCTAGCGATAATAACTGTATAATAGGGGTAATAAAGCATGTTATACTGATAATAATATAAGTAATAAGTATAACTATTATAGTTCTAGCGATAATAACTGTATAATATGGGTAATAATGCATGTTATATTGATAATATTGGGAGTAATAAGTACAATTATTATAGTTCTAGCGATAATAGCTGCATAATAGGGGTAATAATGCATGTTATACTGATAATAATATAAGTAATAAGTATAACTATTATAGTTCTAGCGATAATAACTGCATAATATGGGTAATAATGCATGTTATTATGATAATAATAAAAGTAATAAGTATAATTATTGTAGTTCTAGCGATAATAACTGCATAATATGGGTAATAGTGCATGTTATATTGATAATAATAAAAGTAATAAGTATAATTATTGTAGTTCTAGCGATAATAACTGCATAATATGGGTAATAATGCATGTTATATTGATAATATTGGGAGTAATAAGTATATTTATTATAGTTCTGACGATAATAACAGTATAATATGGGTAATAATGCATGTTATATTGATAATATTGGGAGTAATAAGTATATTTATTATAGTTCTGACGATAATAACAGTATAATATGGGTAATAATGCATGTTATATTGATAATATTGGGAGTAATAAGTATAATTATTGTAGTTCTAGCGATAATAACTGCATAATAGGGGTAATAATGCATGTTATACTGATAATAATATAAGTAATAAGTATAACTATTATAGTTCTAGCGATAATAACTGTACAATATGGGTAATAATGCATGTTATACTGATAATAATATAAGTAATAAGTATAACTATTATAGTTCTAGCGATAATAACTGTATAATAGGGGTAATAAAGCATGTTATACTGATAATAATATAAGTAATAAGTATAACTATTATAGTTCTAGCGATAATAACTGTATAATATGGGTAATAATGCATGTTATATTGATAATATTGGGAGTAATAAGTACAATTATTATAGTTCTAGCGATAATAGCTGCATAATAGGGGTAATAATGCATGTTATACTGATAATAATATAAGTAATAAGTATAACTATTATAGTTCTAGCGATAATAACTGCATAATATGGGTAATAATGCATGTTATTATGATAATAATAAAAGTAATAAGTATAATTATTGTAGTTCTAGCGATAATAACTGCATAATATGGGTAATAGTGCATGTTATATTGATAATAATAAAAGTAATAAGTATAATTATTGTAGTTCTAGCGATAATAACTGCATAATATGGTTAATAATGCATGTTATATTGATAATATTGGGAGTAATAAGTATATTTATTATAGTTCTGACGATAATAACAGTATAATATGGGTAATAATGCATGTTATATTGATAATATTGGGAGTAATAAGTATAATTATTATAGTTCTAGCGATAATAGCTGCATAATAGGGGTAATAATGCATGTTATACTGATAATAATATAAGTAATAAGTATAACTATTATAGTTCTAGCGATAATAACTGTATAATATGGGTAATAATGCATGAAATATTGATAATATTAGGAGTTATAAGTATAATTATTATAGTTCCAGCGAGAACAAGTGCATAATATGGGTAATAGTGCATGTTATATTGATAATAATAAAAGTAATAAGTATAATTATTGTAGTTCTAGCGATAATAACTGCATAATATGGGTAATAATGCATGTTATATTGATAATATTGGGAGTAATAAGTATATTTATTATAGTTCTGACGATAATAACAGTATAATATGGGTAATAATGCATGTTATATTGATAATATTGGGAGCAATAAGTATAATTATTACAGTTCTAGCGATAATAGCTGCATAATAGGGGTAATAATGCATGTTATACTGATAATAATATAAGTAATAAGTATAACTATTATAGGTCTAGCGATAATAACTGTATAATATGGGTAATAATGCATGAAATATTGATAATATTAGGAGTTATAAGTATAATTATTATAGTTCCAGCGATAATAAGTGCATAATATGGGTAATAGTGCATGTTATATTGACAATAATAAAAGTAATGAGTATAACTATTATAGTTCTAGCGATAATAACTGCATAATATGGGTAATAATGCATGTTATATTAATAATTTTGGGAGTAATGAGTATATTTATTATAGTTCTGCCGATAATAACAGTATAATATGGATAATAATGCATGTTATATTGATAATATTGGGAGTAATAAGTATAATTATTGTAGCTCTAGCGATAATAACTGCATAATATGGGCAATAATGCATGTTATATTGATAATATTGGGAGTAATTAGTATATTTATTATAGTTCTGACGATAATAACAGTATAATATGGGTAATAATGCATGTTATATTGATAATATTGGGATTAATAAGTATGTTTATTATAGTTCTGACGATAGTAACTGCATAATATGGGTAATAGTGCATGTTATATTGATAATAATAAAAGTAGTAAGTATAATTATTGTAGTTCCAGCGATAAGAACTGCATAATATGGGTAATAATGCATGTTATATTGATAATATTGGGAGTAACAAGCATATTTATTATAGTTCTGACGATAATAACAGTATAATATGGGTAATAATGCACTTTATATTGATAATATTGGGAGTAATAAGTATAATTATTATAGTTCGAGCGATAATAACTGCATAATATGGGTAATAGTGCATGTTATATTGATAATAATAAAAGTAATAAGTATAATTATTGTAGTTCTAGCGATAATAACTGCATAATATGGGTAATAATGCATGTTAGATTGATAATATTGGGAGTAATGAGTATGTTTATTATAGTTCTGACAATAATAACAGTATAATATGGGTAATAATGCATGTTATATTGATAATATTGGGAGTAATAAGTATAATTATTGTAGTTCTAGCGATAATAACTGCATAATATGGGTAATAATGCATGTTATAATGATAATAGTAAAAGTAATAAGTATAATTATTGTACTTCTAGCGATAATAACTGCATAATATGGGTAATAATGCATGTTATATTGATAATATTGGGAGTAATAAGTATATTTATTAGAGTTCTGACGATAATAACAGTATAATATGGGTAATAATGCATGTTATATTGATAATATTGGGAGTAATAAGTATATTTATTATAGTTCTGACGATAATAACAGTATAATATGGGTAATAATGCATGTTATATTGATAATATTGGGAGTAATAAGTATAATTATTGTAGTTCTAGCGATAATAACTGCATAATAGGGGTAATAATGCATGTTATACTGATAATAATATAAGTAATAAGTATAACTATTATAGTTCTAGCGATAATAACTGTATAATATGGGTAATAATGCATGTTATACTGATAATAATATAAGTAATAAGTATAACTATTATAGTTCTAGCGATAATAACTGTATAATAGGGGTAATAAAGCATGTTATACTGATAATAATATAAGTAATAAGTATAACTATTATAGTTCTAGCGATAATAACTGTATAATATGGGTAATAATGCATGTTATATTGATAATATTGGGAGTAATAAGTACAATTATTATAGTTCTAGCGATAATAGCTGCATAATAGGGGTAATAATGCATGTTATACTGATAATAATATAAGTAATAAGTATAACTATTATAGTTCTAGCGATAATAATTGCATAATATGGGTAATAATGCATGTTATTATGATAATAATAAAAGTAATAAGTATAATTATTGTAGTTCTAGCGATAATAACTGCATAATATGGGTAATAGTGCATGTTATATTGATAATAATAAAAGTAATAAGTATAATTATTGTAGTTCTAGCGATAATAACTGCATAATATGGGTAATAATGCATGTTATATTGATAATATTGGGAGTAATAAGTATATTTATTATAGTTCTGACGATAATAACAGTATAATATGGGTAATAATGTATGTTATATTGATAATATTGGGAGTAATAAGTATAATTATTATAGTTCTAGCGATAATAGCTGCATAATAGGGGTAATAATGCATGTTATACTGATAATAATATAAGTAATAAGTATAACTATTATAGTTCTAGCGATAATAACTGTATAATATGGGTAATAATGCATGAAATATTGATAATATTAGGAGTTATAAGTATAATTATTATAGTTCCAGCGAGAACAAGTGCATAATATGGGTAATAGTGCATGTTATATTGATAATAATAAAAGTAATAAGTATAATTATTGTAGTTCTAGCGATAATAACTGCATAATATGGGTAATAATGCATGTTAGATTGATAATATTGGGAGTAATGAGTATATTTATTATAGTTCTGACAATAATAACAGTATAATATGGGTAATAATGCATGTTATATTGATAATATTGGGAGTAATAAGTATAATTATTGTAGTTCTAGCGATAATAACTGCATAATATGGGTAATAATGCATGTTATAATGATAATAGTAAAAGTAATAAGTATAATTATTGTACTTCTAGCGATAATAACTGCATAATATGGGTAATAATGCATGTTATATTGATAATATTGGGAGTAATAAGTATATTTATTATAGTTCTGACGATAATAACAGTATAATATGGGTAATAATGCATGTTATATTGATAATATTGGGAGTAATAAGTATAATTATTGTAGTTCTAGCGATAATAACTGCATAATAGGGGTAATAATGCATGTTATACTGATAATAATATAAGTAATAAGTATAACTATTATAGTTCTAGCGATAATAACTGTATAATATGGGTAATAATGCATGTTATACTGATAATAATATAAGTAATAAGTATAACTATTATAGTTCTAGCGATAATAACTGTATAATAGGGGTAATAAAGCATGTTATACTGATAATAATATAAGTAATAAGTATAACTATTATAGTTCTAGCGATAATAACTGTATAATATGGGTAATAATGCATGTTATATTGATAATATTGGGAGTAATAAGTACAATTATTATAGTTCTAGCGATAATAGCTGCATAATAGGGGTAATAATGCATGTTATACTGATAATAATATAAGTAATAAGTATAACTATTATAGTTCTAGCGATAATAACTGCATAATATGGGTAATAATGCATGTTATTATGATAATAATAAAAGTAATAAGTATAATTATTGTAGTTCTAGCGATAATAACTGCATAATATGGGTAATAGTGCATGTTATATTGATAATAATAAAAGTAATAAGTATAATTATTGTAGTTCTAGCGATAATAACTGCATAATATGGTTAATAATGCATGTTATATTGATAATATTGGGAGTAATAAGTATATTTATTATAGTTCTGACGATAATAACAGTATAATATGGGTAATAATGCATGTTATATTGATAATATTGGGAGTAATAAGTATAATTATTATAGTTCTAGCGATAATAGCTGCATAATAGGGGTAATAATGCATGTTATACTGATAATAATATAAGTAATAAGTATAACTATTATAGTTCTAGCGATAATAACTGTATAATATGGGTAATAATGCATGAAATATTGATAATATTAGGAGTTATAAGTATAATTATTATAGTTCCAGCGAGAACAAGTGCATAATATGGGTAATAGTGCATGTTATATTGATAATAATAAAAGTAATAAGTATAATTATTGTAGTTCTAGCGATAATAACTGCATAATATGGGTAATAATGCATGTTATATTGATAATATTGGGAGTAATAAGTATATTTATTATAGTTCTGACGATAATAACAGTATAATATGGGTAATAATGCATGTTATATTGATAATATTGGGAGCAATAAGTATAATTATTACAGTTCTAGCGATAATAGCTGCATAATAGGGGTAATAATGCATGTTATACTGATAATAATATAAGTAATAAGTATAACTATTATAGGTCTAGCGATAATAACTGTATAATATGGGTAATAATGCATGAAATATTGATAATATTAGGAGTTATAAGTATAATTATTATAGTTCCAGCGATAATAAGTGCATAATATGGGTAATAGTGCATGTTATATTGACAATAATAAAAGTAATGAGTATAACTATTATAGTTCTAGCGATAATAACTGCATAATATGGGTAATAATGCATGTTATATTAATAATTTTGGGAGTAATGAGTATATTTATTATAGTTCTGCCGATAATAACAGTATAATATGGATAATAATGCATGTTATATTGATAATATTGGGAGTAATAAGTATAATTATTGTAGCTCTAGCGATAATAACTGCATAATATGGGCAATAATGCATGTTATATTGATAATATTGGGAGTAATTAGTATATTTATTATAGTTCTGACGATAATAACAGTATAATATGGGTAATAATGCATGTTATATTGATAATATTGGGATTAATAAGTATGTTTATTATAGTTCTGACGATAGTAACTGCATAATATGGGTAATAGTGCATGTTATATTGATAATAATAAAAGTAGTAAGTATAATTATTGTAGTTCCAGCGATAAGAACTGCATAATATGGGTAATAATGCATGTTATATTGATAATATTGGGAGTAACAAGCATATTTATTATAGTTCTGACGATAATAACAGTATAATATGGGTAATAATGCACTTTATATTGATAATATTGGGAGTAATAAGTATAATTATTATAGTTCGAGCGATAATAACTGCATAATATGGGTAATAGTGCATGTTATATTGATAATAATAAAAGTAATAAGTATAATTATTGTAGTTCTAGCGATAATAACTGCATAATATGGGTAATAATGCATGTTAGATTGATAATATTGGGAGTAATGAGTATGTTTATTATAGTTCTGACAATAATAACAGTATAATATGGGTAATAATGCATGTTATATTGATAATATTGGGAGTAATAAGTATAATTATTGTAGTTCTAGCGATAATAACTGCATAATATGGGTAATAATGCATGTTATAATGATAATAGTAAAAGTAATAAGTATAATTATTGTACTTCTAGCGATAATAACTGCATAATATGGGTAATAATGCATGTTATATTGATAATATTGGGAGTAATAAGTATATTTATTAGAGTTCTGACGATAATAACAGTATAATATGGGTAATAATGCATGTTATATTGATAATATTGGGAGTAATAAGTATATTTATTATAGTTCTGACGATAATAACAGTATAATATGGGTAATAATGCATGTTATATTGATAATATTGGGAGTAATAAGTATAATTATTGTAGTTCTAGCGATAATAACTGCATAATAGGGGTAATAATGCATGTTATACTGATAATAATATAAGTAATAAGTATAACTATTATAGTTCTAGCGATAATAACTGTATAATATGGGTAATAATGCATGTTATACTGATAATAATATAAGTAATAAGTATAACTATTATAGTTCTAGCGATAATAACTGTATAATAGGGGTAATAAAGCATGTTATACTGATAATAATATAAGTAATAAGTATAACTATTATAGTTCTAGCGATAATAACTGTATAATATGGGTAATAATGCATGTTATATTGATAATATTGGGAGTAATAAGTACAATTATTATAGTTCTAGCGATAATAGCTGCATAATAGGGGTAATAATGCATGTTATACTGATAATAATATAAGTAATAAGTATAACTATTATAGTTCTAGCGATAATAATTGCATAATATGGGTAATAATGCATGTTATTATGATAATAATAAAAGTAATAAGTATAATTATTGTAGTTCTAGCGATAATAACTGCATAATATGGGTAATAGTGCATGTTATATTGATAATAATAAAAGTAATAAGTATAATTATTGTAGTTCTAGCGATAATAACTGCATAATATGGGTAATAATGCATGTTATATTGATAATATTGGGAGTAATAAGTATATTTATTATAGTTCTGACGATAATAACAGTATAATATGGGTAATAATGTATGTTATATTGATAATATTGGGAGTAATAAGTATAATTATTATAGTTCTAGCGATAATAGCTGCATAATAGGGGTAATAATGCATGTTATACTGATAATAATATAAGTAATAAGTATAACTATTATAGTTCTAGCGATAATAACTGTATAATATGGGTAATAATGCATGAAATATTGATAATATTAGGAGTTATAAGTATAATTATTATAGTTCCAGCGAGAACAAGTGCATAATATGGGTAATAGTGCATGTTATATTGATAATAATAAAAGTAATAAGTATAATTATTGTAGTTCTAGCGATAATAACTGCATAATATGGGTAATAATGCATGTTAGATTGATAATATTGGGAGTAATGAGTATATTTATTATAGTTCTGACAATAATAACAGTATAATATGGGTAATAATGCATGTTATATTGATAATATTGGGAGTAATAAGTATAATTATTGTAGTTCTAGCGATAATAACTGCATAATATGGGTAATAATGCATGTTATAATGATAATAGTAAAAGTAATAAGTATAATTATTGTACTTCTAGCGATAATAACTGCATAATATGGGTAATAATGCATGTTATATTGATAATATTGGGAGTAATAGGTATATTTATTATAGTTCTGACGATAATAACAGTATAATATGGGTAATAATGCATGTTATATTGATAATATTGGGAGTAATAAGTACAATTATTATAGTTCTAGCGATAATAGCTGCATAATAGGGGTAATAATGCATGTTATACTGATAATAATATAAGTAATAAGTATAACTATTATAGTTCTAGCGATAATAACTGCATAATATGGGTAATAATGCATGTTATATTGATAATATTGGGAGTAATAAGTATAATTATTATAGTTCTAGCGATAATAGCTGCATAATAGGGGTAATAATGCATGTTATACTGATAATAATATAAGTAATAAGTATAACTATTATAGTTCTAGCGATAATAACTGTATAATATGGGTAATAATGCATGAAATATTGATAATATTAGGAGTTATAAGTATAATTATTATAGTTCCAGCGAGAACAAGTGCATAATATGGGTAATAGTGCATGTTATATTGATAATAATAAAAGTAATAAGTATAATTATTGTAGTTCTAGCGATAATAACTGCATAATATGGGTAATAATGCATGTTATATTGATAATATTGGGAGTAATAAGTATATTTATTATAGTTCTGACGATAATAACAGTATAATAAGGGGAATAATGCATGTTATATTGATAATATTGGGAGTAATAAGTATAATTATTATAGTTCTAGCGATAATAGCTGCATAATAGGGGTAATAATGCATGTTATACTGATAATAATATAAGTAATAAGTATAACTATTATAGTTCTAGCGATAATAACTGTATAATATGGGTAATAATGCATGAAATATTGATAATATTAGGAGTTATAAGTATAATTATTATAGTTCCAGCGAGAACAAGTGCATAATATGGGTAATAGTGCATGTTATATTGATAATAATAAAAGTAATAAGTATAATTATTGTAGTTCTAGCGATAATAACTGCATAATATGGGTAATAATGCATGTTAGATTGATAATATTGGGAGTAATGAGTATATTTATTATAGTTCTGACAATAATAACAGTATAATATGGGTAATAATGCATGTTATATTGATAATATTGGGAGTAATAAGTATAATTATTGTAGTTCTAGCGATAATAACTGCATAATATGGGTAATAATGCATGTTATAATGATAATAGTAAAAGTAATAAGTATAATTATTGTACTTCTAGCGATAATAACTGCATAATATGGGTAACAATGCATGTTATATTGATAATATTGGGAGTAATAGGTATATTTATTATAGTTCTGACGATAATAACAGTATAATATGGGTAATAATGCATGTTATATTGATAATATTGGGAGTAATAAGTACAATTATTATAGTTCTAGCGATAATAGCTGCATAATAGGGGTAATAATGCATGTGATACTGATAATAATATAAGTAATAAGTATAACTATTATAGTTCTAGCGATAATAACTGCATAATATGGGTAATAATGCATGTTATATTGATAATATTGGGAGTAATAAGTATAATTATTATAGTTCTAGCGATAATAGCTGCATAATAGGGGTAATAATGCATGTTATACTGATAATAATATAAGTAATAAGTATAACTATTATAGTTCTAGCGATAATAACTGTATAATATGGGTAATAATGCATGAAATATTGATAATATTAGGAGTTATAAGTATAATTATTATAGTTCCAGCGAGAACAAGTGCATAATATGGGTAATAGTGCATGTTATATTGATAATAATAAAAGTAATAAGTATAATTATTGTAGTTCTAGCGATAATAACTGCATAATATGGGTAATAATGCATGTTATATTGATAATATTGGGAGTAATAAGTATATTTATTATAGTTCTGACGATAATAACAGTATAATATGGGTAATAATGCATGTTATATTGATAATATTGGGAGCAATAAGTATAATTATTACAGTTCTAGCGATAATAGCTGCATAATAGGGGTAATAATGCATGTTATACTGATAATAATATAAGTAATAAGTATAACTATTATAGGTCTAGCGATAATAACTGTATAATATGGGTAATAATGCATGAAATATTGATAATATTAGGAGTTATAAGTATAATTATTATAGTTCCAGCGATAATAAGTGCATAATATGGGTAATAATGCATGTTATTATGATAATAATAAAAGTAATAAGTATAATTATTGTAGTTCTAGCGATAATAACTGCATAATATGGGTAATAGTGCATGTTATATTGATAATAATAAAAGTAATAAGTATAATTATTGTAGTTCTAGCGATAATAACTGCATAATATGGGTAATAATGCATGTTATATTGATAATATTGGGAGTAATAAGTATATTTATTATAGTTCTGACGATAATAACAGTATAATATGGGTAATAATGCATGTTATATTGATAATATTGGGAGTAATAAGTATTATTATTATAGTTCTAGCGATAATAACTGCATAATAGGGGTAATAATGCATGTTATATTGATAATTTTGGGAGTAATGAGTATATTTATTATAGTTCTGCCGATAATAACAGTATAATATGGATAATAATGCATGTTATATTGATAATATTGGGAGTAATAAGTATAATTATTGTAGCTCTAGCGATAATAACTGCATAATATGGGCAATAATGCATGTTATATTGATAATATTGGGAGTAATTAGTATATTTATTATAGTTCTGACGATAATAACAGTATAATATGGGTAATAATGCATGTTATATTGATAATATTGGGATTAATAAGTATGTTTATTATAGTTCTGACGATAGTAACTGCATAATATGGGTAATAGTGCATGTTATATTGATAATAATAAAAGTAGTAAGTATAATTATTGTAGTTCCAGCGATAAGAACTGCATAATATGGGTAATAATGCATGTTATATTGATAATATTGGGAGTAACAAGCATATTTATTATAGTTCTGACGACAATAACAGTATAATATGGGTAATAATGCACTTTATATTGATAATATTGGGAGTAATAAGTATAATTATTATAGTTCGAGCGATAATAACTGCATAATATGGGTAATAGTGCATGTTATATTGATAATAATAAAAGTAATAAGTATAATTATTGTAGTTCTAGCGATAATAACTGCATAATATGGGTAATAATGCATGTTAGATTGATAATATTGGGAGTAATGAGTATATTTATTATAGTTCTGACAATAATAACAGTATAATATGGGTAATAATGCATGTTATATTGATAATATTGGGAGTAATAAGTATAATTATTGTAGTTCTAGCGATAATAACTGCATAATATGGGTAATAATGCATGTTATAATGATAATAGTAAAAGTAATAAGTATAATTATTGTACTTCTAGCGATAATAACTGCATAATATGGGTAATAATGCATGTTATATTGATAATATTGGGAGTAATAAGTATATTTATTATAGTTCTGACGATAATAACAGTATAATATGGGTAATAATGCATGTTATATTGATAATATTGGGAGTAATAAGTATATTTATTATAGTTCTGACGATAATAACAGTATAATATGGGTAATAATGCATGTTATATTGATAATATTGGGATTAATAAGTATGTTTATTATAGTTCTGACGATAGTAACTGCATAATATGGGTAATAGTGCATGTTATATTGATAATAATAAAAGTAGTAAGTATAATTATTGTAGTTCCAGCGATAAGAACTGCATAATATGGGTAATAATGCATGTTATATTGATAATATTGGGAGTAACAAGCATATTTATTATAGTTCTGACGACAATAACAGTATAATATGGGTAATAATGCACTTTATATTGATAATATTGGGAGTAATAAGTATAATTATTATAGTTCGAGCGATAATAACTGCATAATATGGGTAATAGTGCATGTTATATTGATAATAATAAAAGTAATAAGTATAATTATTGTAGTTCTAGCGATAATAACTGCATAATATGGGTAATAATGCATGTTAGATTGATAATATTGGGAGTAATGAGTATATTTATTATAGTTCTGACAATAATAACAGTATAATATGGGTAATAATGCATGTTATATTGATAATATTGGGAGTAATAAGTATAATTATTGTAGTTCTAGCGATAATAACTGCATAATATGGGTAATAATGCATGTTATAATGATAATAGTAAAAGTAATAAGTATAATTATTGTACTTCTAGCGATAATAACTGCATAATATGGGTAATAATGCATGTTATATTGATAATATTGGGAGTAATAGGTATATTTATTATAGTTCTGACGATAATAACAGTATAATATGGGTAATAATGCATGTTATATTGATAATATTGGGAGTAATAAGTATATTTATTATAGTTCTGACGATAATAACAGTATAATATGGGTAATAATGCATGTTATATTGATAATATTGGGAGTAATAAGTATAATTATTGTAGTTCTAGCGATAATAACTGCATAATAGGGGTAATAATGCATGTTATACTGATAATAATATAAGTAATAAGTATAACTATTATAGTTCTAGCGATAATAACTGTATAATATGGGTAATAATGCATGAAATATTGATAATATTAGGAGTTATAAGTATAATTATTATAGTTCCAGCGAGAACAAGTGCATAATATGGGTAATAGTGCATGTTATATTGATAATAATAAAAGTAATAAGTATAATTATTGTAGTTCTAGCGATAATAACTGCATAATATGGGTAATAATGCATGTTATATTGATAATATTGGGAGTAATAAGTATATTTATTATAGTTCTGACGATAATAACAGTATAATATGGGTAATAATGCATGTTATATTGATAATATTGGGAGCAATAAGTATAATTATTACAGTTCTAGCGATAATAGCTGCATAATAGGGGTAATAATGCATGTTATACTGATAATAATATAAGTAATAAGTATAACTATTATAGGTCTAGCGATAATAACTGTATAATATGGGTAATAATGCATGAAATATTGATAATATTAGGAGTTATAAGTATAATTATTATAGTTCCAGCGATAATAAGTGCATAATATGGGTAATAGTGCATGTTATATTGATAATAATAAAAGTAATGAGTATAACTATTATAGTTCTAGCGATAATAACTGCATAATATGGGTAATAATGCATGTTATATTAATAATTTTGGGAGTAATGAGTATATTTATTATAGTTCTGCCGATAATAACAGTATAATATGGATAATAATGCATGTTATATTGATAATATTGGGAGTAATAAGTATAATTATTGTAGCTCTAGCGATAATAACTGCATAATATGGGCAATAATGCATGTTATATTGATAATATTGGGAGTAATTAGTATATTTATTATAGTTCTGACGATAATAACAGTATAATATGGGTAATAATGCATGTTATATTGATAATATTGGGATTAATAAGTATGTTTATTATAGTTCTGACGATAGTAACTGCATAATATGGGTAATAGTGCATGTTATATTGATAATAATAAAAGTAGTAAGTATAATTATTGTAGTTCCAGCGATAAGAACTGCATAATATGGGTAATAATGCATGTTATATTGATAATAGTAAAAGTAATAAGTATAATTATTGTACTTCTAGCGATAATAACTGCATAATATGGGTAATAATGCATGTTATATTGATAATATTGGGAGTAATAAGTATATTTATTAGAGTTCTGACGATAATAACAGTATAATATGGGTAATAATGCATGTTATATTGATAATATTGGGAGTAACAAGCATATTTATTATAGTTCTGACGATAATAACAGTATAATATGGGTAATAATGCACTTTATATTGATAATATTGGGAGTAATAAGTATAATTATTATAGTTCGAGCGATAATAACTGCATAATATGGGTAATAGTGCATGTTATATTGATAATAATAAAAGTAATAAGTATAATTATTGTAGTTCTAGCGATAATAACTGCATAATATGGGTAATAATGCATGTTAGATTGATAATATTGGGAGTAATGAGTATGTTTATTATAGTTCTGACAATAATAACAGTATAATATGGGTAATAATGCATGTTATATTGATAATATTGGGAGTAATAAGTATAATTATTGTAGTTCTAGCGATAATAACTGCATAATATGGGTAATAATGCATGTTATAATGATAATAGTAAAAGTAATAAGTATAATTATTGTACTTCTAGCGATAATAACTGCATAATATGGGTAATAATGCATGTTATATTGATAATATTGGGAGTAATAAGTATATTTATTAGATTTCTGACGATAATAACAGTATAATATGGGTAATAATGCATGTTATATTGATAATATTGGGAGTAATAAGTATATTTATTATAGTTCTGACGATAATAACAATATAATATGGGTAATAATGCATGTTATATTGATAATATTGGGAGTAATAAGTATAATTATTGTAGTTCTAGCGATAATAACTGCATAATAGGGGTAATAATGCATGTTATACTGATAATAATATAAGTAATAAGTATAACTATTATAGTTCTAGCGATAATAACTGTATAATATGGGTAATAATGCATGTTATACTGATAATAATATAAGTAATAAGTATAACTATTATAGTTCTAGCGATAATAACTGTATAATAGGGGTAATAAAGCATGTTATACTGATAATAATATAAGTAATAAGTATAACTATTATAGTTCTAGCGATAATAACTGTATAATATGGGTAATAATGCATGTTATACTGATAATATTGGGAGTAATAAGTACAATTATTATAGTTCTAGCGATAATAGCTGCATAATAGGGGTAATAATGCATGTTATACTGATAATAATATAAGTAATAAGTATAACTATTATAGTTCTAGCGATAATAACTGCATAATATGGGTAATAATGCATGTTATTATGATAATAATAAAAGTAATAAGTATAATTATTGTAGTTCTAGCGATAATAACTGCATAATATGGGTAATAGTGCATGTTATATTGATAATAATAAAAGTAATAAGTATAATTATTGTAGTTCTAGCGATAATAACTGCATAATATGGGTAATAATGCATGTTATATTGATAATATTGGGAGTAATAAGTATATTTATTATAGTTCTGACGATAATAACAGTATAATATGGGTAATAATGCATGTTATATTGATAATATTGGGAGTAATAAGTATAATTATTATAGTTCTAGCGATAATAGCTGCATAATAGGGGTAATAATGCATGTTATACTGATAATAATATAAGTAATAAGTATAACTATTATAGTTCTAGCGATAATAACTGTATAATATGGGTAATAATGCATGAAATATTGATAATATTAGGAGTTATAAGTATAATTATTATAGTTCCAGCGAGAACAAGTGCATAATATGGGTAATAGTGCATGTTATATTGATAATAATAAAAGTAATAAGTATAATTATTGTAGTTCTAGCGATAATAACTGCATAATATGGGTAATAATGCATGTTAGATTGATAATATTGGGAGTAATGAGTATATTTATTATAGTTCTGACAATAATAACAGTATAATATGGGTAATAATGCATGTTATATCGATAATATTGGGAGTAATAAGTATAATTATTGTAGTTCTAGCGATAATAACTGCATAATATGGGTAATAATGCATGTTATAATGATAATAGTAAAAGTAATAAGTATAATTATTGTACTTCTAGCGATAATAACTGCATAATATGGGTAATAATGCATGTTATATTGATAATATTGGGAGTAATAGGTATATTTATTATAGTTCTGACGATAATAACAGTATAATATGGGTAATAATGCATGTTATATTGATAATATTGGGAGTAATAAGTACAATTATTATAGTTCTAGCGATAATAGCTGCATAATAGGGGTAATAATGCATGTTATACTGATAATAATATAAGTAATAAGTATAACTATTATAGTTCTAGCGATAATAACTGCATAATATGGGTAATAATGCATGTTATATTGATAATATTGGGAGTAATAAGTATAATTATTATAGTTCTAGCGATAATAGCTGCATAATAGGGGTAATAATGCATGTTATACTGATAATAATATAAGTAATAAGTATAACTATTATAGTTCTAGCGATAATAACTGTATAATATGGGTAATAATGCATGAAATATTGATAATATTAGGAGTTATAAGTATAATTATTATATTTCCAGCGAGAACAAGTGCATAATATGGGTAATAGTGCATGTTATATTGATAATAATAAAAGTAATAAGTATAATTATTGTAGTTCTAGCGATAATAACTGCATAATATGGGTAATAATGCATGTTATATTGATAATATTGGGAGTAATAAGTATATTTATTATAGTTCTGACGATAATAACAGTATAATATGGGTAATAATGCATGTTATATTGATAATATTGGGAGCAATAAGTATAATTATTACAGTTCTAGCGATAATAGCTGCATAATAGGGGTAATAATGCATGTTATACTGATAATAATATAAGTAATAAGTATAACTATTATAGGTCTAGCGATAATAACTGTATAATATGGGTAATAATGCATGAAATATTGATAATATTAGGAGTTATAAGTATAATTATTATAGTTCCAGCGATAATAAGTGCATAATATGGGTAATAGTGCATGTTATATTGATAATAATAAAAGTAATGAGTATAACTATTATAGTTCTAGCGATAATAACTGCATAATATGGGTAATAATGCATGTGTTTATTGATAATTTTGGGAGTAATGAGTATATTTATTATAGTTCTGCCGATAATAACAGTATAATATGGATAATAATGCATGTTATATTGATAATATTGGGAGTAATAAGTATAATTATTGTAGCTCTAGCGATAATAACTGCATAATATGGGCAATAATGCATGTTATATTGATAATATTGGGAGTAATTAGTATATTTATTATAGTTCTGACGATAATAACAGTATAATATGGGTAATAATGCATGTTATATTGATAATATTGGGATTAATAAGTATGTTTATTATAGTTCTGACGATAGTAACTGCATAATATGGGTAATAGTGCATGTTATATTGATAATAATAAAAGTAGTAAGTATAATTATTGTAGTTCCAGCGATAAGAACTGCATAATATGGGTAATAATGCATGTTATATTGATAATATTGGGAGTAACAAGCATATTTATTATAGTTCTGACGACAATAACAGTATAATATGGGTAATAATGCACTTTATATTAATAATATTGGGAGTAATAAGTATAATTATTATAGTTCGAGCGATAATAACTGCATAATATGGGTAATAGTGCATGTTATATTGATAATAATAAAAGTAATAAGTATAATTATTGTAGTTCTAGCGATAATAACTGCATAATATGGGTAATAATGCATGTTAGATTGATAATATTGGGAGTAATGAGTATATTTATTATAGTTCTGACAATAATAACAGTATAATATGGGTAATAATGCATGTTATATTGATAATATTGGGAGTAATAAGTATAATTATTGTAGTTCTAGCGATAATAACTGCATAATATGGGTAATAATGCATGTTATAATGATAAAAGTAAAAGTAATAAGTATAATTATTGTACTTCTAGCGATAATAACTGCATAATATGGGTAATAATGCATGTTATATTGATAATATTGGGAGTAATAAGTATATTTATTATAGTTCTGACGATAATAACAGTATAATATGGGTAATAATGCATGTTATATTGATAATATTGGGAGTAATAAGTATAATTATTGTAGTTCTAGCGATAATAACTGCATAATAGGGGTAATAATGCATGTTATACTGATAATAATATAAGTAATAAGTATAACTATTATAGTTCTAGCGATAATAACTGTATAATATGGGTAATAATGCATGTTATACTGATAATAATATAAGTAATAAGTATAACTATTATAGTTCTAGCGATAATAACTGTATAATAGGGGTAATAAAGCATGTTATACTGATAATAATATAAGTAATAAGTATAACTATTATAGTTCTAGCGATAATAACTGTATAATATGGGTAATAATGCATGTTATATTGATAATATTGGGAGTAATAAGTACAATTATTATAGTTCTAGCGATAATAGCTGCATAATAGGGGTAATAATGCATGTTATACTGATAATAATATAAGTAAAAAGTATAACTATTATAGTTCTAGCGATAATAACTGCATAATATGGGTAATAATGCATGTTATTATGATAATAATAAAAGTAATAAGTATAATTATTGTAGTTCTAGCGATAATAACTGCATAATATGGGTAATAGTGCATGTTATATTGATAATAATAAAAGTAATAAGTATAATTATTGTAGTTCTAGCGATAATAACTGCATAATATGGGTAATAATGCATGTTATATTGATAATATTGGGAGTAATAAGTATATTTATTATAGTTCTGACGATAATAACAGTATAATATGGGTAATAATGCATGATATATTGATAATATTGGGAGTAATAAGTATAATTATTATAGTTCTAGCGATAATAGCTGCATAATAGGGGTAATAATGCATGTTATACTCATAATAATATAAGTAATAAGTATAACTATTATAGTTCTAGCGATAATAACTGTATAATATGGGTAATAATGCATGTTATACTGATAATAATATAAGTAATAAGTATAACTATTATAGTTCTAGCGATAATAACTGTATAATAGGGGTAATAAAGCATGTTATACTGATAATAATATAAGTAATAAGTATAACTATTATAGTTCTAGCGATAATAACTGTATAATATGGGTAATAATGCATGTTATATTGATAATATTGGGAGTAATAAGTACAATTATTATAGTTCTAGCGATAATAGCTGCATAATAGGGGTAATAATGCATGTTATACTGATAATAATATAAGTAAAAAGTATAACTATTATAGTTCTAGCGATAATAACTGCATAATATGGGTAATAATGCATGTTATTATGATAATAATAAAAGTAATAAGTATAATTATTGTAGTTCTAGCGATAATAACTGCATAATATGGGTAATAGTGCATGTTATATTGATAATAATAAAAGTAATAAGTATAACTATTATAGTTCTAGCGATAATAACTGTATAATATGGGTAATAATGCATGAAATATTGATAATATTAGGAGTTATAAGTATAATTATTAAAGTTCCAGCGAGAACAAGTGCATAATATGGGTAATAGTACCATGTTATATTGATAATAATAAAAGTAATAAGTACTATTATTGTAGTTCTAGCGATAATAACTGCATAATATGGGTAATAATGCATGTTATATTGATAATATTGGGAGTAATAAGTATATTTATTATAGTTCTGACGATAATAACAGTATAATATGGGTAATAATGCATGTTATATTGATAATATTGGGAGCAATAAGTATAATTATTACAGTTCTAGCGATAATAGCTGCATAATAGGGGTAATAATGCATGTTATACTGATAATAATATAAGTAATAAGTATAACTATTATAGGTCTAGCGATAATAACTGTATAATATGTGTAATAATGCATGAAATATTGATAATATTAGGAGTTATAAGTATAATTATTATAGTTCCAGCGATAATAAGTGCATAATATGGGTAATAGTGCATGTTATATTGATAATAATAAAAGTAATGAGTATAACTATTATAGTTCTAGCGATAATAACTGCATAATATGGGTAATAATGCATGTTATATTGATAATTTTGGGAGTAATGAGTATATTTATTATAGTTCTGCCGATAATAACAGTATAATATGGATAATAATGCATGTTATATTGATAATATTGGGAGTAATAAGTATAATTATTGTAGCTCTAGCGATAATAACTGCATAATATGGGCAATAATGCATGTTATATTGATAATATTGGGAGTAATTAGTATATTTATTATAGTTCTGACGATAATAACAGTATAATATGGGTAATAATGCATGTTATATTGATAATATTGGGATTAATAAGTATGTTTATTATAGTTCTGACGATAGTAACTGCATAATGTGGGTAATAGTGCATGTTATATTGATAATAATAAAAGTAGTAAGTATAATTATTGTAGTTCTAGCGATAATAACTGCATAATATGGGTAATAATGCATGTTAGATTGATAATATTGGGAGTAATGAGTATATTTATTATAGTTCTGACAATAATAACAGTATAATATGGGTAATAATGCATGTTATATTGATAATATTGGGAGTAATAAGTATAATTATTGTAGTTCTAGCGATAATAACTGCATAATATGGGTAATAATGCATGTTATAATGATAATAGTAAAAGTAATAAGTATAATTATTGTACTTCTAGCGATAATAACTGCATAATATGGGTAATAATGCATGTTATATTGATAATATTGGGAGTAATAAGTATATTTATTATAGTTCTGACGATAATAACAGTATAATATGGGTAATAATGCATGTTATATTGATAATATTGGGAGTAATAAGTATATTTATTATAGTTCTGACGATAATAACAGTATAATATGGGTAATAATGCATGTTATATTGATAATATTGGGAGTAATAAGTATAATTATTGTAGTTCTAGCGATAATAACTGCATAATAGGGGTAATAATGCATGTTATACTGATAATAATATAAGTAATAAGTATAACTATTATAGTTCTAGTGATAATAACTGCATAATATGGGTAATAATGCATGTTATTATGATAATAATAAAAGTAATAAGTATAATTATTGTAGTTCTAGCGATAATAACTGCATAATATGGGTAATAGTGCATGTTATATTGATAATAATAAAAGTAATAAGTATAATTATTGTAGTTCTAGCGATAATAACTGCATAATATGGGTAATAATGCATGTTATATTGATAATATTGGGAGTAATAAGTATATTTATTATAGTTCTGACGATAATAACAGTATAATATGGGTAATAATGCATGTTATATTGATAATATTGGGAGTAATAAGTATAATTATTATAGTTCTAGCGATAATAGCTGCATAATAGGGGTAATAATGCATGTTATACTGATAATAATATAAGTAATAAGTATAACTATTATAGTTCTAGCGATAATAACTGTATAATATGGGTAATAATGCATGAAATATTGATAATATTAGGAGTTATAAGTATAATTATTATAGTTCCAGCGAGAACAAGTGCATAATATGGGTAATAGTGCATGTTATATTGATAATAATAAAAGTAATAAGTATAATTATTGTAGTTCTAGCGATAATAACTGCATAATATGGGTAATAATGCATGTTATATTGATAATATTGGGAGTAATAAGTATATTTATTATAGTTCTGACGATAATAACAGTATAATATGGGTAATAATGCATGTTATATTGATAATATTGGGAGTAATAAGCATATTTATTATAGTTCTGACGACAATAACAGTATAATATGGGTAATAATGCATGTTATATTGATAATATTGGGAGTAATAAGTATATTTATTATAGTTCTGACGATAATAACAGTATAATATGGGTAATAATGCATGTTATATTGATAATATTGGGAGTAATAAGTATAATTATTGTAGTTCTAGCGATAATAACTGCATAATAGGGGTAATAATGCATGTTATACTGATAATAATATAAGTAATAAGTATAACTATTATAGTTCTAGTGATAATAACTGCATAATATGGGTAATAATGCATGTTATTATGATAATAATAAAAGTAATAAGTATAATTATTGTAGTTCTAGCGATAATAACTGCATAATATGGGTAATAGTGCATGTTATATTGATAATAATAAAAGTAATAAGTATAATTATTGTAGTTCTAGCGATAATAACTGCATAATATGGGTAATAATGCATGTTATATTGATAATATTGGGAGTAATAAGTATATTTATTATAGTTCTGACGATAATAACAGTATAATATGGGTAATAATGCATGTTATATTGATAATAATAAAAGTAATAAGTATAATTATTGTAGTTCTAGCGATAATAACTGCATAATATGGGTAATAATGCATGTTATATTGATAATATTGGGAGTAATAAGTATAATTATTATAGTTCTAGCGATAATAGCTGCATAATAGGGGTAATAATGCATGTTATACTGATAATAATATAAGTAATAAGTATAACTATTATAGTTCTAGCGATAATAACTGTATAATATGGGTAATAATGCATGAAATATTGATAATATTAGGAGTTATAAGTATAATTATTATAGTTCCAGCGAGAACAAGTGCATAATATGGGTAATAGTGCATGTTATATTGATAATAATAAAAGTAATAAGTATAATTATTGTAGTTCTAGCGATAATAACTGCATAATATGGGTAATAATGCATGTTATATTGATAATATTGGGAGTAATAAGTATATTTATTATAGTTCTGACGATAATAACAGTATAATATGGGTAATAATGCATGTTATATTGATAATATTGGGAGTAATAAGTATAATTATTGTAGCTCTAGCGATAATAACTGCATAATATGGGCAATAATGCATGTTATATTGATAATATTGGGAGTAATTAGTATATTTATTATAGTTCTGACGATAATAACAGTATAATATGGGTAATAATGCATGTTATAATGATAATAGTAAAAGTAATAAGTATAATTATTGTACTTCTAGCGATAATAACTGCATAATATGGGTAATAATGCATGTTATATTGATAATATTGGGAGTAATAAGTATATTTATTATAGTTCTGACGATAATAACAGTATAATATGGGTAATAATGCATGTTATATTGATAATATTGGGAGTAATAAGTATAATTATTGTAGTTCTAGCGATAATAACTGCATAATATGGGTAATAGTGCATGTTATATTGATAATAATAAAAGTAATAAGTATAATTATTGTAGTTCTAGCGATAATAACTGCATAATATGGGTAATAATGCATGTTATATTGATAATATTGGGAGTAATAAGTATATTTATTATAGTTCTGACGATAATAACAGTATAATATGGGTAATAATGCATGATATATTGATAATATTGGGAGTAATAAGTATAATTATTATAGTTCTAGCGATAATAGCTGCATAATAGGGGTAATAATGCATGTTATACTGATAATAATATAAGTAATAAGTATAACTATTATAGTTCTAGCGATAATAACTGTATAATATGGGTAATAATGCATGAAATATTGATAATATTAGGAGTTATAAGTATAATTATTATAGTTCCAGCGAGAACAAGTGCATAATATGGGTAATAGTGCATGTTATATTGATAATAATAAAAGTAATAAGTATAATTATTGTAGTTCTAGCGATAATAACTGCATAATATGGGTAATAATGCATGTTATATTGATAATATTGGGAGTAATAAGTATATTTATTATAGTTCTGACGATAATAACAGTATAATATGGGTAATAATGCATGTTATATTGATAATATTGGGAGCAATAAGTATAATTATTACAGTTCTAGCGATAATAGCTGCATAATAGGGGTAATAATGCATGTTATACTGATAATAATATAAGTAATAAGTATAACTATTATAGTTCTAGCGATAATAACTGTATAATATGGGTAATAATGCACTTTATATTGATAATATTGGGAGTAATAAGTATAATTATTATAGTTCGAGCGATAATAACTGCATAATATGGGTAATAGTGCATGTTATATTGATAATAATAAAAGTAATAAGTATAATTATTGTAGTTCTAGCGATAATAACTGCATAATATGGGTAATAATGCATGTTAGATTGATAATATTGGGAGTAATGAGTATATTTATTATAGTTCTGACAATAATAACAGTATAATATGGGTAATAATGCATGTTATATTGATAATATTGGGAGTAATAAGTATAATTATTGTAGTTCTAGCGATAATAACTGCATAATATGGGTAATAATGCATGTTATAATGATAATAGTAAAAGTAATAAGTATAATTATTGTACTTCTAGCGATAATAACTGCATAATATGGGTAATAATGCATGTTATATTGATAATATTGGGAGTAATAAGTATATTTATTATAGTTCTGACGATAATAACAGTATAATATGGATAATAATGCATGTTATATTGATAACATTGGGAGTAATAAGTATATTTATTATAGTTCTGACGATAATAACAGTATAATATGGGTAATAATGCATGTTATATTGATAATATTGGGAGTAATAAGTATAATTATTGTAGTTCTAGCGATAATAGCTGCATAATAGGGGTAATAATGCATGTTATACTGATAATAATATAAGTAATAAGTATAACTATTATAGTTCTAGCGATAATAACTGCATAATATGGGTAATAATGCATGTTATTATGATAATAATAAAAGTAATAAGTATAATTATTGTAGTTCTAGCGATAATAACTGCATAATATGGGTAATAGTGCATGTTATATTGATAATAATAAAAGTAATAAGTATAATTATTGTAGTTCTAGCGATAATAACTGCATAATATGGGTAATAATGCATGTTATATTGATAATATTGGGAGTAATAAGTATATTTATTATAGTTCTGACGATAATAACAGTATAATATGGGTAATAATGCATGATATATTGATAATATTGGGAGTAATAAGTATAATTATTATAGTTCTAGCGATAATAGCTGCATAATAGGGGTAATAATGCATGTTATACTGATAATAATATAAGTAATAAGTATAACTATTATAGTTCTAGCGATAATAACTGTATAATATGGGTAATAATGCATGAAATATTGATAATATTAGGAGTTATAAGTATAATTATTATAGTTCCAGCGAGAACAAGTGCATAATATGGGTAATAGTGCATGTTATATTGACAATAATAAAAGTAATAAGTATAATTATTGTAGTTCTAGCGATAATAACTGCATAATATGGGTAATAATGCATGTTATATTGATAATATTGGGAGTAATAAGTATATTTATTATAGTTCTGACGATAATAACAGTATAATATGGGTAATAATGCATGTTATATTGATAATATTGGGAGCAATAAGTATAATTATTACAGTTCTAGCGATAATAGCTGCATAATAGGGGTAATAATGCATGTTATACTGATAATAATATAAGTAATAAGTATAACTATTATAGTTCTAGCGATAATAACTGTATAATATGGGTAATAATGCATGAAATATTGATAATATTAGGAGTTATAAGTATAATTATTATAGTTCCAGCGATAATAAGTGCATAATATGGGTAATAGTGCATGTTATATTGATAATAATAAAAGTAATGAGTATAACTATTATAGTTCTAGCGATAATAACTGCATAATATGGGTAATAATGCATGTTATATTGATAATTTTGGGAGTAATGAGTATATTTATTATAGTTCTGCCGATAATAACAGTATAATATGGATAATAATGCATGTTATATTGATAATATTGGGAGTAATAAGTATAATTATTGTAGCTCTAGCGATAATAACTGCATAATATTGTCAATAATGCATGTTATATTGATAATATTGGGAGTAATTAGTATATTTATTATAGTTCTGACGATAATAACAGTATAATATGGGTAATAATGCATGTTATATTGATAATATTGGGATTAATAAGTATGTTTATTATAGTTCTGACGATAGTAACTGCATATTATGGGTAATAGTGCATGTTATATTGATAATAATAAAAGTAGTAAGTATAATTATTGTAGTTCCAGCGATAAGAACTGCATAATATGGGTAATAATGCATGTTATATTGATAATATTGGGAGTAACAAGCATATTTATTATAGTTCTGACGATAATAACAGTATAATATGGGTAATAATGCACTTTATATTGATAATATTGGGAGTAATAAGTATAATTATTATAGTTCGAGCGATAATAACTGCATAATATGGGTAATAGTGCATGTTATATTGATAATAATAAAAGTAATAAGTATAATTATTGTAGTTCTAGCGATAATAACTGCATAATATGGGTAATAATGCATGTTAGATTGATAATATTGGGAGTAATGAGTATATTTATTATAGTTCTGACAATAATAACAGTATAATATGGGTAATAATGCATGTTATATTGATAATATTGGGAGTAATAAGTATAATTATTGTAGTTCTAGCGATAATAACTGCATAATATGGGTAATAATGCATGTTATAATGATAATAGTAAAAGTAATAAGTATAATTATTGTACTTCTAGCGATAATAACTGCATAATATGGGTAATAATGCATGTTATATTGATAATATTGGGAGTAATAAGTATATTTATTATAGTTCTGACGATAATAACAGTATAATATGGATAATAATGCATGTTATATTGATAACATTGGGAGTAATAAGTATATTTATTATAGTTCTGACGATAATAACAGTATAATATGGGTAATAATGCATGTTATATTGATAATATTGGGAGTAATAAGTATAATTATTGTAGTTCTAGCGATAATAACTGCATAATAGGGGTAATAATGCATGTTATACTGATAATAATATAAGTAATAAGTATAACTATTATAGTTCTAGCGATAATAACTGTATAATATGGGTAATAATGCATGTTATACTGATAATAATATAAGTAATAAGTATAACTATTATAGTTCTAGCGATAATAACTGTATAATAGGGGTAATAAAGCATGTTATACTGATAATAATATAAGTAATAAGTATAACTATTATAGTTCTAGCGATAATAACTGTATAATATGGATAATAATGCATGTTATATTGATAATATTGGGAGTAATAAGTACAATTATTATAGTTCTAGCGATAATAGCTGCATAATAGGGGTAATAATGCATGTTATACTGATAATAATATAAGTAATAAGTATAACTATTATAGTTCTAGCGATAATAACTGCATAATATGGGTAATAATGCATGTTATTATGATAATAATAAAAGTAATAAGTATAATTATTGTAGTTCTAGCGATAATAACTGCATAATATGGGTAATAGTGCATGTTATATTGATAATAATAAAAGTAATAAGTATAATTATTGTAGTTCTAGCGATAATAACTGCATAATATGGGTAATAATGCATGTTATATTGATAATATTGGGAGTAATAAGTATATTTATTATAGTTCTGACGATAATAACAGTATAATATGGGTAATAATGCATGATATATTGATAATATTGGGAGTAATAAGTATAATTATTATAGTTCTAGCGATAATAGCTGCATAATAGGGGTAATAATGCATGTTATACTGATAATAATATAAGTAATAAGTATAACTATTATAGTTCTAGCGATAATAACTGTATAATATGGGTAATAATGCATGAAATATTGATAATATTAGGAGTTATAAGTATAATTATTATAGTTCCAGCGAGAACAAGTGCATAATATGGGTAATAGTGCATGTTATATTGATAATAATAAAAGTAATAAGTATAATTATTGTAGTTCTAGCGATAATAACTGCATAATATGGGTAATAATGCATGTTATATTGATAATATTGGGAGTAATAAGTATATTTATTATAGTTCTGACGATAATAACAGTATAATATGGGTAATAATGCATGTTATATTGATAATATTGGGAGCAATAAGTATAATTATTACAGTTCTAGCGATAATAGCTGCATAATAGGGGTAATAATGCATGTTATACTGATAATAATATAAGTAATAAGTATAACTATTATAGTTCTAGCGATAATAACTGTATAATATGGGTAATAATGCATGAAATATTGATAATATTAGGAGTTATAAGTATAATTATTATAGTTCCAGCGATAATAAGTGCATAATATGGGTAATAGTGCATGTTATATTGATAATAATAAAAGTAATGAGTATAACTATTATAGTTCTAGCGATAATAACTGCATAATATGGGTAATAATGCATGTTATATTGATAATTTTGGGAGTAATGAGTATATTTATTATAGTTCTGCCGATAATAACAGTATAATATGGATAATAATGCATGTTATATTGATAATATTGGGAGTAATAAGTATAATTATTGTAGCTCTAGCGATAATAACTGCATAATATTGTCAATAATGCATGTTATATTGATAATATTGGGAGTAATTAGTATATTTATTATAGTTCTGACGATAATAACAGTATAATATGGGTAATAATGCATGTTATATTGATAATATTGGGAGTAACAAGCATATTTATTATAGTTCTGACGATAATAACAGTATAATATGGGTAATAATGCACTTTATATTGATAATATTGGGAGTAATAAGTATAATTATTATAGTTCGAGCGATAATAACTGCATAATATGGGTAATAGTGCATGTTATATTGATAATAATAAAAGTAATAAGTATAATTATTGTAGTTCTAGCGATAATAACTGCATAATATGGGTAATAATGCGTGTTAGATTGATAATATTGGGAGTAATGAGTATATTTATTATAGTTCTGACAATAATAACAGTATAATATGGGTAATAATGCATGTTATATTGATAATATTGGGAGCAATAAGTATAATTATTACAGTTCTAGCGATAATAGCTGCATAATAGGGGTTAAAATGCATGTTATACTGATAATAATATAAGTAATAAGTATAACTATTATAGTTCTAGCGATAATAACTGTATAATATGGGTAATAATGCATGAAATATTGATAATATTAGGAGTAATAAGTATAATTATTGTAGCTCTAGCGATAATAACTGCATAATATTGTCAATAATGCATGTTATATTGATAATATTGGGAGTAATTAGTATATTTATTATAGTTCTGACGATAATAACAGTATAATATGGGTAATAATGCATGTTATATTGATAATATTGGGATTAATAGGTATGTTTATTATAGTTCTGACGATAGTAACTGCATAATATGGGTAATAGTGCATGTTATATTGATAATATTAAAAGTAGTAAGTATAATTATTGTAGTTCCAGCGATAAGAACTGCATAATATGGGTAATAATGCATGTTATATTGATAATATTGGGAGTAACAAGCATATTTATTATAGTTCTGACGATAATAACAGTATAATATGGGTAATAATGCACTTTATATTGATAATATTGGGAGTAATAAGTATAATTATTATAGTTCGAGCGATAATAGCTGCATAATAGGGGTAATAATGCATGTTATACAGATAATAATATAAGTAATAAGTATAACTATTATAGGTCTAGCGATAATAACTGTATAATATGGGTAATAATGCATGAAATATTGATAATATTAGGAGTTATAAGTATAATTATTATAGTTCCAGCGATAATAAGTGCATAATATGGGTAATAGTGCATGTTATATTGATAATAATAAAAGTAATGAGTATAACTATTATAGTTCTAGCGATAATAACTGCATAATATGGGTAATAATGCATGTTATATTGATAATTTTGGGAGTAATGAGTATATTTATTATAGTTCTGCCGATAATAACAGTATAATATGGATAATAATGCATGTTATATTGATAATATTGGGAGTAATAAGTATAATTATTGTAGCTCTAGCGATAATAACTGCATAATATGGGCAATAATGCATGTTATATTGATAATATTGGGAGTAATTAGTATATTTATTATAGTTCTGACGATAATAACAGTATAATATGGGTAATAATGCATGTTATATTGATAATATTGGGATTAATAAGTATGTTTATTATAGTTCTGACGATAGTAACTGCATATTATGGGTAATAGTGCATGTTATATTGATAATAATAAAAGTAGTAAGTATAATTATTGTAGTTCCAGCGATAAGAACTGCATAATATGGGTAATAATGCATGTTATATTGATAATATTGGGAGTAACAAGCATATTTATTATAGTTCTGACGATAATAACAGTATAATATGGGTAATAATGCACTTTATATTGATAATATTGGGAGTAATAAGTATAATTATTATAGTTCGAGCGATAATAACTGCATAATATGGGTAATAGTGCATGTTATATTGATAATAATAAAAGTAATAAGTATAATTATTGTAGTTCTAGCGATAATAACTGCATAATATGGGTAATAATGCATGTTAGATTGATAATATTGGGAGTAATGAGTATATTTATTATAGTTCTGACAATAATAACAGTATAATATGGGTAATAATGCATGTTATATTGATAATATTGGGAGTAATAAGTATAATTATTGTAGTTCTAGCGATAATAACTGCATAATATGGGTAATAATGCATGTTATAATGATAATAGTAAAAGTAATAAGTATAATTATTGTACTTCTAGCGATAATAACTGCATAATATGGGTAATAATGCATGTTATATTGATAATATTGGGAGTAATAAGTATATTTATTATAGTTCTGACGATAATAACAGTATAATATGGATAATAATGCATGTTATATTGATAACATTGGGAGTAATAAGTATATTTATTATAGTTCTGACGATAATAACAGTATAATATGGGTAATAATGCATGTTATATTGATAATATTGGGAGTAATAAGTATAATTATTGTAGTTCTAGCGATAATAACTGCATAATAGGGGTAATAATGCATGTTATACTGATAATAATATAAGTAATAAGTATAACTATTATAGTTCTAGCGATAATAACTGTATAATATGGGTAATAATGCATGTTATACTGATAATAATATAAGTAATAAGTATAACTATTATAGTTCTAGCGATAATAACTGTATAATAGGGGTAATAAAGCATGTTATACTGATAATAATATAAGTAATAAGTATAACTATTATAGTTCTAGCGATAATAACTGTATAATATGGATAATAATGCATGTTATATTGATAATATTGGGAGTAATAAGTACAATTATTATAGTTCTAGCGATAATAGCTGCATAATAGGGGTAATAATGCATGTTATACTGATAATAATATAAGTAATAAGTATAACTATTATAGTTCTAGCGATAATAACTGCATAATATGGGTAATAATGCATGTTATTATGATAATAATAAAAGTAATAAGTATAATTATTGTAGTTCTAGCGATAATAACTGCATAATATGGGTAATAGTGCATGTTATATTGATAATAATAAAAGTAATAAGTATAATTATTGTAGTTCTAGCGATAATAACTGCATAATATGGGTAATAATGCATGTTATACTGATAATATTGGGAGTAATAAGTATATTTATTATAGTTCTGACGATAATAACAGTATAATATGGGTAATAATGCATGATATATTGATAATATTGGGAGTAATAAGTATAATTATTATAGTTCTAGCGATAATAGCTGCATAATAGGGGTAATAATGCATGTTATACTGATAATAATATAAGTAATAAGTATAACTATTATAGTTCTAGCGATAATAACTGTATAATATGGGTAATAATGCATGAAATATTGATAATATTAGGAGTTATAAGTATAATTATTATAGTTCCAGCGAGAACAAGTGCATAATATGGGTAATAGTGCATGTTATATTGATAATAATAAAAGTAATAAGTATAATTATTGTAGTTCTAGCGATAATAACTGCATAATATGGGTAATAATGCATGTTATATTGATAATATTGGGAGTAATAAGTATATTTATTATAGTTCTGACGATAATAACAGTATAATATGGGTAATAATGCATGTTATATTGATAATATTGGGAGCAATAAGTATAATTATTACAGTTCTAGCGATAATAGCTGCATAATAGGGGTAATAATGCATGTTATACTGATAATAATATAAGTAATAAGTATAACTATTATAGTTCTAGCGATAATAACTGTATAATATGGGTAATAATGCATGAAATATTGATAATATTAGGAGTTATAAGTATAATTATTATAGTTCCAGCGATAATAAGTGCATAATATGGGTAATAGTGCATGTTATATTGATAATAATAAAAGTAATGAGTATAACTATTATAGTTCTAGCGATAATAACTGCATAATATGGGTAATAATGCATGTTATATTGATAATTTTGGGAGTAATGAGTATATTTATTATAGTTCTGCCGATAATAACAGTATAATATGGATAATAATGCATGTTATATTGATAATATTGGGAGTAATAAGTATAATTATTGTAGCTCTAGCGATAATAACTGCATAATATTGTCAATAATGCATGTTATATTGATAATATTGGGAGTAATTAGTATATTTATTATAGTTCTGACGATAATAACAGTATAATATGGGTAATAATGCATGTTATATTGATAATATTGGGATTAATAAGTATGTTTATTATAGTTCTGACGATAGTAACTGCATAATATGGGTAATAGTGCATGTTATATTGATAATAATAAAAGTAGTAAGTATAATTATTGTAGTTCCAGCGATAAGAACTGCATAATATGGGTAATAATGCATGTTATATTGATAATATTGGGAGTAACAAGCATATTTATTATAGTTCTGACGATAATAACAGTATAATATGGGTAATAATGCACTTTATATTGATAATATTGGGAGTAATAAGTATAATTATTATAGTTCGAGCGATAATAACTGCATAATATGGGTAATAGTGCATGTTATATTGATAATAATAAAAGTAATAAGTATAATTATTGTAGTTCTAGCGATAATAACTGCATAATATGGGTAATAATGCATGTTAGATTGATAATATTGGGAGTAATGAGTATATTTATTATAGTTCTGACAATAATAACAGTATAATATGGGTAATAATGCATGTTATATTGATAATATTGGGAGCAATAAGTATAATTATTACAGTTCTAGCGATAATAGCTGCATAATAGGGGTAATAATGCATGTTATACTGATAATAATATAAGTAATAAGTATAACTATTATAGTTCTAGCGATAATAACTGTATAATATGGGTAATAATGCATGAAATATTGATAATATTAGGAGTTATAAGTATAATTATTATAGTTCCAGCGCTAATAAGTGCATAATATGGGTAATAGTGCATGTTATATTGATAATAATAAAAGTAATGAGTATAACTATTATAGTTCTAGCGATAATAACTGCATAATATGGGTAATAATGCATGTTATATTGATAATATTGGGAGTAATAAGTATAATTATTGTAGCTCTAGCGATAATAACTGCATAATATTGTCAATAATGCATGTTATATTGATAATATTGGGAGTAATTAGTATATTTATTATAGTTCTGACGATAATAACAGTATAATATGGGTAATAATGCATGTTATATTGATAATATTGGGATTAATAGGTATGTTTATTATAGTTCTGACGATAGTAACTGCATAATATGGGTAATAGTGCATGTTATATTGATAATAATAAAAGTAGTAAGTATAATTCTTGTAGTTCCAGCGATAAGAACTGCATAATATGGGTAATAATGCATGTTATATTGATAATATTGGGAGTAACAAGCATATTTATTATAGTTCTGACGATAATAACAGTATAATATGGGTAATAATGCACTTTATATTGATAATATTGGGAGTAATAAGTATAATTATTATAGTTCGAGCGATAATAACTGCATAATATGGGTAATAGTGCATGTTATATTGATAATAATAAAAGTAATAAGTATAATTATTGTAGTTCTAGCGATAATAACTGCATAATATGGGTAATAATGCATGTTAGATTGATAATATTGGGAGTAATGAGTATATTTATTATAGTTCTGACAATAATAACAGTATAATATGGGTAATAATGCATGTTATATTGATAATATTGGGAGTAATAAGTATAATTATTGTAGTTCTAGCGATAATAACTGCATAATATGGGTAATAATGCATGTTATAATGATAATAGTAAAAGTAATAAGTATAATTATTGTACTTCTAGCGATAATAACTGCATAATATGGGTAATAATGCATGTTATATTGATAATATTGGGAGTAATAAGTATATTTATTATAGTTCTGACGATAATAACAGTATAATATGGATAATAATGCATGTTATATTGATAACATTGGGAGTAATAAGTATATTTATTATAGTTCTGACGATAATAACAGTATAATATGGGTAATAATGCATGTTATATTGATAATATTGGGAGTAATAAGTATAATTATTGTAGTTCTAGCGATAATAACTGCATAATAGGGGTAATAATGCATGTTATACTGATAATAATATAAGTAATAAGTATAACTATTATAGTTCTAGCGATAATAACTGTATAATATGGGTAATAATGCATGTTATACTGATAATAATATAAGTAATAAGTATAACTATTATAGTTCTAGCGATAATAACTGTATAATAGGGGTAATAAAGCATGTTATACTGATAATAATATAAGTAATAAGTATAACTATTATAGTTCTAGCGATAATAACTGTATAATATGGATAATAATGCATGTTATATTGATAATATTGGGAGTAATAAGTACAATTATTATAGTTCTAGCGATAATAGCTGCATAATAGGGGTAATAATGCATGTTATACTGATAATAATATAAGTAATAAGTATAACTATTATAGTTCTAGCGATAATAACTGCATAATATGGGTAATAATGCATGTTATTATGATAATAATAAAAGTAATAAGTATAATTATTGTAGTTCTAGCGATAATAACTGCATAATATGGGTAATAGTGCATGTTATATTGATAATAATAAAAGTAATAAGTATAATTATTGTAGTTCTAGCGATAATAACTGCATAATATGGGTAATAATGCATGTTATATTGATAATATTGGGAGTAATAAGTATATTTATTATAGTTCTGACGATAATAACAGTATAATATGGGTAATAATGCATGATATATTGATAATATTGGGAGTAATAAGTATAATTATTATAGTTCTAGCGATAATAGCTGCATAATAGGGGTAATAATGCATGTTATACTGATAATAATATAAGTAATAAGTATAACTATTATAGTTCTAGCGATAATAACTGTATAATATGGGTAATAATGCATGAAATATTGATAATATTAGGAGTTATAAGTATAATTATTATAGTTCCAGCGATAATAAGTGCATAATATGGGTAATAGTGCATGTTATATTGATAATAATAAAAGTAATGAGTATAACTATTATAGTTCTAGCGATAATAACTGCATAATATGGGTAATAATGCATGTTATATTGATAATTTTGGGAGTAATGAGTATATTTATTATAGTTCTGCCGATAATAACAGTATAATATGGATAATAATGCATGTTATATTGATAATATTGGGAGTAATAAGTATAATTATTGTAGCTCTAGCGATAATAACTGCATAATATTGTCAATAATGCATGTTATATTGATAATATTGGGAGTAATTAGTATATTTATTATAGTTCTGACGATAATAACAGTATAATATGGGTAATAATGCATGTTATATTGATAATATTGGGATTAATAAGTATGTTTATTATAGTTCTGACGATAGTAACTGCATAATATGGGTAATAGTGCGTGTTATATTGATAATAATAAAAGTAGTAAGTATAATTATTGTAGTTCCAGCGATAAGAACTGCATAATATGGGTAATAATGCATGTTATATTGATAATATTGGGAGTAACAAGCATATTTATTATAGTTCTGACGATAATAACAGTATAATATGGGTAATAATGCACTTTATATTGATAATATTGGGAGTAATAAGTATAATTATTATAGTTCGAGCGATAATAACTGCATAATATGGGTAATAGTGCATGTTATATTGATAATAATAAAAGTAATAAGTATAATTATTGTAGTTCTAGCGATAATAACTGCATAATATGGGTAATAATGCATGTTAGATTGATAATATTGGGAGTAATGAGTATATTTATTATAGTTCTGACAATAATAACAGTATAATATGGGTAATAATGCATGTTATATTGATAATATTGGGAGCAATAAGTATAATTATTACAGTTCTAGCGATAATAGCTGCATAATAGGGGTAATAATGCATGTTATACTGATAATAATATAAGTAATAAGTATAACTATTATAGTTCTAGCGATAATAACTGTATAATATGTGTAATAATGCATGAAATATTGATAATATTAGGAGTTATAAGTATAATTATTATAGTTCCAGCGATAATAAGTGCATAATATGGGTAATAGTGCATGTTATATTGATAATAATAAAAGTAATGAGTATAACTATTATAGTTGTAGCGATAATAACTGCATAATATGGGTAATAATGCATGTTATATTGATAATATTGGGAGTAATAAGTATAATTATTGTAGCTCTAGCGATAATAACTGCATAATATTGTCAATAATGCATGTTATATTGATAATATTGGGAGTAATTAGGATATTCATTATAGTTCTGACGATAATAACAGTATAATATGGGTAATAATGCATGTTATATTGATAATATTGGGATTAATAGGTATGTTTATTATAGTTCTGACGATAGTAACTGCATAATATGGGTAATAGTGCATGTTATATTGATAATAATAAAAGTAGTAAGTATAATTATTGTAGTTCCAGCGATAAGAACTGCATAATATGGGTAATAATGGATGTTATATTGATAATATTGGGAGTAACAAGCATATTTATTATAGTTCTGACGATAATAACAGTATAATATGGGTAATAATGCACTTTATATTGATAATATTGGGAGTAATAAGTATAATTATTATAGTTCGAGCGATAATAACTGCATAATATGGGTAATAGTGCATGTTATATTGATAATAATAAAAGTAATAAGTATAATTATTGTAGTTCTAGCGATAATAACTGCATAATATGGGTAATAATGCATGTTAGATTGATAATATTGGGAGTAATGAGTATATTTATTATAGTTCTGACAATAATAACAGTATAATATGGGTAATAATGCATGTTATATTGATAATATTGGGAGTAATAAGTATAATTATTGTAGTTCTAGCGATAATAACTGCATAATATGGGTAATAATGCATGTTATAATGATAATAGTAAAAGTAATAAGTATAATTATTGTACTTCTAGCGATAATAACTGCATAATATGGGTAATAATGCATGTTATATTGATAATATTGGGAGTAATAAGTATATTTATTATAGTTCTGACGATAATAACAGTATAATATAGGTAATAATGCATGTTATATTGATAATATTGGGAGTAATAAGTATATTTATTATAGTTCTGACGATAATAACAGTATAATATGGGTAATAATGCATGTTATATTGATAATATTGGGAGTAATTAGTATATATATTATAGTTCTGAGGATAATAACAGTATAATATGGGTAATAATGCATGTTATATTGATAATATTGGGAGTAATAAGTATAATTATTATAGTTCTAGCGATAATAACTGCATAATAGGGGTAATAATGCATGTTATACTGATAATAATATAAGTAATAAGTATAACTATTATAGTTCTAGCGATAATAACTGTATAATATGGGTAATAATGCATTTATATTGGTAATATTGGGAGTAATAAGTATAATTATTATAGTTCTAGCGATAATAACTGTATAATAGGGGTAATAAAGCATGTTATACTGATAATAATATAAGTAATAAGTATAACTATTATAGTTCTAGCGATAATAACTGTATAATATGGATAATAATGCATGTTATATTGATAATATTGGGAGTAATAAGTACAATTATTATAGTTCTAGCGATAATAGCTGCATAATAGGGGTAATAATGCATGTTATACTGATAATAATATAAGTAATAAGTATAACTATTATAGTTCTAGCGATAATAACTGCATAATATGGGTAATAATGCATGTCATTATGATAATAATAAAAGTAATAAGTATAATTATTGTAGTTCTAGCGATAATAACTGCATAATATGGGTAATAGTGCATGTTATATTGATAATAATAAAAGTAATAAGTATAATTATTGTAGTTCTAGCGATAATAACTGCATAATATGGGTAATAATGCATGTTATATTGATAATATTGGGAGTAATAAGTATATTTATTATAGTTCTGACGATAATAACAGTATAATATGGGTAATAATGCATGATATATTGATAATATTGGGAGTAATAAGTATAATTATTATAGTTCTAGCGATAATAGCTGCATAATAGGGGTAATAATGCATGTTATACTGATAATAATATAAGTAATAAGTATAACTATTATAGTTCTAGCGATAATAACTGTATAATATGGGTAATAATGCATGAAATATTGATAATATTAGGAGTTATAAGTATAATTATTATAGTTCCAGCGAGAACAAGTGCATAATATGGGTAATAGTGCATGTTATATTGATAATAATAAAAGTAATAAGTATAATTATTGTAGTTCTAGCGATAATAACTGCATAATATGGGTAATAATGCATGTTATATTGATAATATTGGGAGTAATAAGTATATTTATTATAGTTCTGACGATAATAACAGTATAATATGGGTAATAATGCATGTTATATTGATAATATTGGGAGCAATAAGTATAATTATTACAGTTCTAGCGATAATAGCTGCATAATAGGGGTAATAATGCATGTTATACTGATAATAATATAAGTAATAAGTATAACTATTATAGTTCTAGCGATAATAACTGTATAATATGGGTAATAATGCATGAAATATTGATAATATTAGGAGTTATAAGTATAATTATTATAGTTCCAGCGATAATAAGTGCATAATATGGGTAATAGTGCATGTTATATTGATAATAATAAAAGTAATGAGTATAACTATTATAGTTCTAGCGATAATAACTGCATAATATGGGTAATAATGCATGTTATATTGATAATTTTGGGAGTAATGAGTATATTTATTATAGTTCTGCCGATAATAACAGTATAATATGGATAAGAATGCATGTTATATTGATAATATTGGGAGTAATAAGTATAATTATTGTAGCTCTAGCGATAATAACTGCATAATATTGTCAATAATGCATGTTATATTGATAATATTGGGAGTAATTAGTATATTTATTATAGTTCTGACGATAATAACAGTATAATATGGGTAATAATGCATGTTATATTGATAATATTGGGATTAATAAGTATGTTTATTATAGTTCTGACGATAGTAACTGCATAATATGGGTAATAGTGCATGTTATATTGATAATAATAAAAGTAGTAAGTATAATTATTGTAGTTCCAGCGATAAGAACTGCATAATATGGGTAATAATGCATGTTATATTGATAATATTGGGAGTAACAAGCATATTTATTATAGTTCTGACGATAATAACAGTATAATATGGGTAATAATGCACTTTATATTGATAATATTGGGAGTAATAAGTATAATTATTATAGTTCGAGCGATAATAACTGCATAATATGGGTAATAGTGCATGTTATATTGATAATAATAAAAGTAATAAGTATAATTATTGTAGTTCTAGCGATAATAACTGCATAATATGGGTAATAATGCATGTTAGATTGATAATATTGGGAGTAATGAGTATATTTATTATAGTTCTGACAATAATAACAGTATAATATGGGTAATAATGCATGTTATATTGATAATATTGGGAGCAATAAGTATAATTATTACAGTTCTAGCGATAATAGCTGCATAATAGGGGTAATAATGCATGTTATACTGATAATAATATAAGTAATAAGTACAACTATTATAGTTCTAGCGATAATAACTGTATAATATGGGTAATAATGCATGAAATATTGATAATATTAGGAGTTATAAGTATAATTATTATAGTTCCAGCGATAATAAGTGCATAATATGGGTAATAGTGCATGTTATATTGATAATAATAAAAGTAATGAGTATAACTATTATAGTTCTAGCGATAATAACTGCATAATATGGGTAATAATGCATGTTATATTGATAATATTGGGAGTAATAAGTATAATTATTGTAGCTCTAGCGATAATAACTGCATAATATTGTCAATAATGCATGTTATATTGATAATATTGGGAGTAATTAGTATATTTATTATAGTTCTGACGATAATAACAGTATAATATGGGTAATAATGCATGTTATATTGATAATATTGGGATTAATAAGTATGTTTATTATAGTTCTGACGATAGTAACTGCATAATATGGGTAATAGTGCATGTTATATTGATAATAATAAAAGTAGTAAGTATAATTATTGTAGTTCCAGCGATAAGAACTGCATAATATGGGTAATAATGCATGTTATATTGATAATATTGGGAGTAACAAGCATATTTATTATAGTTCTGACGATAATAACAGTATAATATGGGTAATAATGGACTTTATATTGATAATATTGGGAGTAATAAGTATAATTATTATAGTTCGAGCGATAATAACTGCATAATATGGGTAATAGTGCATGTTATATTGATAATAATAAAAGTAATAAGTATAATTATTGTAGTTCTAGCGATAATAACTGCATAATATGGGTAATAATGCATGTTAGATTGATAATATTGGGAGTAATGAGTATATTTATTATAGTTCTGACAATAATAACAGTATAATATGGGTAATAATGCATGTTATATTGATAATATTGGGAGTAATAAGTATAATTATTGTAGTTCTAGCGATAATAACTGCATAATATGGGTAATAATGCATGTTATAATGATAATAGTAAAAGTAATAAGTATAATTATTGTACTTCTAGCGATAATAACTGCATAATATGGGTAATAATGCATGTTATATTGATAATATTGGGAGTAATAAGTATATTTATTATAGTTCTGACGATAATAACAGTATAATATAGGTAATAATGCATGTTATATTGATAATATTGGGAGTAATAAGTATATTTATTATAGTTCTGACGATAATAACAGTATAATATGGGTAATAATGCATGTTATATGGATAATATTGGGAGTAATAAGTATAATTATTGTAGTTCTAGCGATAATAACTGCATAATAGGGGTAATAATGCATGTTAAACTGATAATAATATAAGTAATAAGTATAACTATTATAGTTCTAGCGATAATAACTGTATAATATGGGAATAATGCATGTTATACTGATAATAACATAAGTAATAAGTATAACTATTATAGTTCTAGCGATAATAACTGTATAATATGGGTAATAATGCATGTTATATTGATAATATTGGGAGTAATAAGTATAATTATTATAGTTCTAGCGATAATAACTGCATAATATTGTCAATAATGCATGTTATATTGATAATATTGGGAGTAATTAGTATATTTATTATAGTTCTGACGATAATAACAGTATAATATGGGTAATAATGCATGTTATATTGATAATATTGGGATTAATAAGTATGTTTATTATAGTTCTGACGATAGTAACTGCATAATATGGGTAATAGTGCATGTTATATTGATAATAATAAAAGTAGTAAGTATAATTATTGTAGTTCCAGCGATAAGAACTGCATAATATGGGTAATAATGCATGTTATATTGATAATATTGGGAGTAACAAGCATATTTATTATAGTTCTGACGATAATAACAGTATAATATGGGTAATAATGCACTTTATATTGATAATATTGGGAGTAATAAGTATAATTATTATAGTTCGAGCGATAATAACTGCATAATATGGGTAATAGTGCATGTTATATTGATAATAATAAAAGTAATAAGTATAATTATTGTAGTTCTAGCGATAATAACTGCATAATATGGGTAATAATGCATGTTAGATTGATAATATTGGGAGTAATGAGTATATTTATTATAGTTCTGACAATAATAACAGTATAATATGGGTAATAATGCATGTTATATTGATAATATTGGGAGCAATAAGTATAATTATTACAGTTCTAGCGATAATAGCTGCATAATAGGGGTAATAATGCATGTTATACTGATAATAATATAAGTAATAAGTACAACTATTATAGTTCTAGCGATAATAACTGTATAATATGGGTAATAATGCATGAAATATTGATAATATTAGGAGTTATAAGTATAATTATTATAGTTCCAGCGATAATAAGTGCATAATATGGGTAATAGTGCATGTTATATTGATAATAATAAAAGTAATGAGTATAACTATTATAGTTCTAGCGATAATAACTGCATAATATGGGTAATAATGCATGTTATATTGATAATATTGGGAGTAATAAGTATAATTATTGTAGCTCTAGCGATAATAACTGCATAATATTGTCAATAATGCATGTTATATTGATAATATTGGGAGTAATTAGTATATTTATTATAGTTCTGACGATAATAACAGTATAATATGGGTAATAATGCATGTTATATTGATAATATTGGGATTAATAAGTATGTTTATTATAGTTCTGACGATAGTAACTGCATAATATGGGTAATAGTGCATGTTATATTGATAATAATAAAAGTAGTAAGTATAATTATTGTAGTTCCAGCGATAAGAACTGCATAATATGGGTAATAATGCATGTTATATTGATAATATTGGGAGTAACAAGCATATTTATTATAGTTCTGACGATAATAACAGTATAATATGGGTAATAATGGACTTTATATTGATAATATTGGGAGTAATAAGTATAATTATTATAGTTCGAGCGATAATAACTGCATAATATGGGTAATAGTGCATGTTATATTGATAATAATAAAAGTAATAAGTATAATTATTGTAGTTCTAGCGATAATAACTGCATAATATGGGTAATAATGCATGTTAGATTGATAATATTGGGAGTAATGAGTATATTTATTATAGTTCTGACAATAATAACAGTATAATATGGGTAATAATGCATGTTATATTGATAATATTGGGAGTAATAAGTATAATTATTGTAGTTCTAGCGATAATAACTGCATAATATGGGCAATAATGCATGTTATAATGATAATAGTAAAAGTAATAAGTATAATTATTGTACTTCTAGCGATAATAACTGCATAATATGGGTAATAATGCATGTTATATTGATAATATTGGGAGTAATAAGTATATTTATTATAGTTCTGACGATAATAACAGTATAATATAGGTAATAATGCATGTTATATTGATAATATTGGGAGTAATAAGTATATTTATTATAGTTCTGACGATAATAACAGTATAATATGGGTAATAATGCATGTTATATGGATAATATTGGGAGTAATAAGTATAATTATTGTAGTTCTAGCGATAATAACTGCATAATAGGGGTAATAATGCATGTTAAACTGATAATAATATAAGTAATAAGTATAACTATTATAGTTCTAGCGATAATAACTGTATAATATGGGAATAATGCATGTTATACTGATAATAACATAAGTAATAAGTATAACTATTATAGTTCTAGCGATAATAACTGTATAATATGGGTAATAATGCATGTTATATTGATAATATTGGGAGTAATAAGTATAATTATTATAGTTCTAGCGATAATAACTGCATAATAGGGGTAATAATGCATGTTATACTGATAATAATATAAGTAATAAGTATAACTATTATAGTTCTAGCGATAATAACTGTATAATATGGGTAATAATGCATTTATATTGGTAATATTGGGAGTAATAAGTATAATTATTATAGTTCTAGCGATAATAACTGCATAATATGGGTAATAATGCATGTTATAATGATAATAGTAAAAGTAATAAGTATAATTATTGTACTTCTAGCGATAATAACTGCATAATATGGGTAATAATGCATGTTATATTGATAATATTGGGAGTAATAAGTATATTTATTATAGTTCTGACGATAATAACAGTATAATATAGGTAATAATGCATGTTATATTGATAATATTGGGAGTAATAAGTATATTTATTATAGTTCTGACGATAATAACAGTATAATATGGGTAATAATGCATGTTATATGGATAATATTGGGAGTAATAAGTATAATTATTGTAGTTCTAGCGATAATAACTGCATAATAGGGGTAATAATGCATGTTAAACTGATAATAATATAAGTAATAAGTATAACTATTATAGTTCTAGCGATAATAACTGTATAATATGGGAATAATGCATGTTATACTGATAATAACATAAGTAATAAGTATAACTATTATAGTTCTAGCGATAATAACTGTATAATATGGGTAATAATGCATGTTATATTGATAATATTGGGAGTAATAAGTATAATTATTATAGTTCTAGCGATAATAACTGCATAATATTGTCAATAATGCATGTTATATTGATAATATTGGGAGTAATTAGTATATTTATTATAGTTCTGACGATAATAACAGTATAATATGGGTAATAATGCATGTTATATTGATAATATTGGGATTAATAAGTATGTTTATTATAGTTCTGACGATAGTAACTGCATAATATGGGTAATAGTGCATGTTATATTGATAATAATAAAAGTAGTAAGTATAATTATTGTAGTTCCAGCGATAAGAACTGCATAATATGGGTAATAATGCATGTTATATTGATAATATTGGGAGTAACAAGCATATTTATTATAGTTCTGACGATAATAACAGTATAATATGGGTAATAATGCACTTTATATTGATAATATTGGGAGTAATAAGTATAATTATTATAGTTCGAGCGATAATAACTGCATAATATGGGTAATAGTGCATGTTATATTGATAATAATAAAAGTAATAAGTATAATTATTGTAGTTCTAGCGATAATAACTGCATAATATGGGTAATAATGCATGTTAGATTGATAATATTGGGAGTAATGAGTATATTTATTATAGTTCTGACAATAATAACAGTATAATATGGGTAATAATGCATGTTATATTGATAATATTGGGAGCAATAAGTATAATTATTACAGTTCTAGCGATAATAGCTGCATAATAGGGGTAATAATGCATGTTATACTGATAATAATATAAGTAATAAGTACAACTATTATAGTTCTAGCGATAATAACTGTATAATATGGGTAATAATGCATGAAATATTGATAATATTAGGAGTTATAAGTATAATTATTATAGTTCCAGCGATAATAAGTGCATAATATGGGTAATAGTGCATGTTATATTGATAATAATAAAAGTAATGAGTATAACTATTATAGTTCTAGCGATAATAACTGCATAATATGGGTAATAATGCATGTTATATTGATAATATTGGGAGTAATAAGTATAATTATTGTAGCTCTAGCGATAATAACTGCATAATATTGTCAATAATGCATGTTATATTGATAATATTGGGAGTAATTAGTATATTTATTATAGTTCTGACGATAATAACAGTATAATATGGGTAATAATGCATGTTATATTGATAATATTGGGATTAATAAGTATGTTTATTATAGTTCTGACGATAGTAACTGCATAATATGGGTAATAGTGCATGTTATATTGATAATAATAAAAGTAGTAAGTATAATTATTGTAGTTCCAGCGATAAGAACTGCATAATATGGGTAATAATGCATGTTATATTGATAATATTGGGAGTAACAAGCATATTTATTATAGTTCTGACGATAATAACAGTATAATATGGGTAATAATGGACTTTATATTGATAATATTGGGAGTAATAAGTATAATTATTATAGTTCGAGCGATAATAACTGCATAATATGGGTAATAGTGCATGTTATATTGATAATAATAAAAGTAATAAGTATAATTATTGTAGTTCTAGCGATAATAACTGCATAATATGGGTAATAATGCATGTTAGATTGATAATATTGGGAGTAATGAGTATATTTATTATAGTTCTGACAATAATAACAGTATAATATGGGTAATAATGCATGTTATATTGATAATATTGGGAGTAATAAGTATAATTATTGTAGTTCTAGCGATAATAACTGCATAATATGGGCAATAATGCATGTTATAATGATAATAGTAAAAGTAATAAGTATAATTATTGTACTTCTAGCGATAATAACTGCATAATATGGGTAATAATGCATGTTATATTGATAATATTGGGAGTAATAAGTATATTTATTATAGTTCTGACGATAATAACAGTATAATATAGGTAATAATGCATGTTATATTGATAATATTGGGAGTAATAAGTATATTTATTATAGTTCTGACGATAATAACAGTATAATATGGGTAATAATGCATGTTATATGGATAATATTGGGAGTAATAAGTATAATTATTGTAGTTCTAGCGATAATAACTGCATAATAGGGGTAATAATGCATGTTAAACTGATAATAATATAAGTAATAAGTATAACTATTATAGTTCTAGCGATAATAACTGTATAATATGGGAATAATGCATGTTATACTGATAATAACATAAGTAATAAGTATAACTATTATAGTTCTAGCGATAATAACTGTATAATATGGGTAATAATGCATGTTATATTGATAATATTGGGAGTAATAAGTATAATTATTATAGTTCTAGCGATAATAACTGCATAATAGGGGTAATAATGCATGTTATACTGATAATAATATAAGTAATAAGTATAACTATTATAGTTCTAGCGATAATAACTGTATAATATGGGTAATAATGCATTTATATTGGTAATATTGGGAGTAATAAGTATAATTATTATAGTTCTAGCGATAATAACTGCATAATAGGGGTAATAATGCATGTTATACTGATAATAATATAAGTAATAAGTATAACTATTATAGTTCTAGCGATAATAACTGTATAATATGGGTAATAATGCATGACATATTGATAATATTAGGTGTAATAAGTATAATTATTATAGTTCTAGCGATAATAACTGCATAATATGGGTAATAATGCATGTTATATTGATAATATTGGGAGTAATAAGTATAATTATTGTAGTTCTAGCGATAATAACTGCATAATATGGGTAATAATGCATGTTATATTGATAATATTGGGAGTAATTAGTATATATATTATAGTTCTGAGGATAATAACAGTATAATATGGGTAATAATGCATGTTATATTGATAATATTGGGAGTAATAAGTATAATTATTATAGTTCTAGCGATAATAACTGCATAATAGGGGTAATAATGCATGTTATACTGATAATAATATAAGTAATAAGTATAACTATTATAGTTCTAGCGATAATAACTGTATAATATGGGTAATAATGCATTTATATTGGTAATATTGGGAGTAATAAGTATAATTATTATAGTTCTAGCGATAATAACTGCATAATAGGGGTAATAATGCATGTTATACTGATAATAATATAAGTAATAAGTATAACTATTATAGTTCTAGCGATAATAACTGTATAATATGGGTAATAATGCATGACATATTGATAATATTAGGTGTAATAAGTATAATTATTATAGTTCTAGCGATAATAACTGCATAATATGGGTAATAATGCATGTTATATTGATAATATTGGGAGTAATAAGTATAATTATTGTAGTTCTAGCGATAATAACTGCATAATATGGGTAATAATGCATGTTATATTGATAATATTGGGAGTAATTAGTATATATATTATAGTTCTGAGGATAATAACAGTATAATATGGGTAATAATGCATGTTATATTGATAATATTGGGAGTAATAAGTATAATTATTATAGTTCTAGCGATAATAACTGCATAATAGGGGTAATAATGCATGTTATACTGATAATAATATAAGTAATAAGTATAACTATTATAGTTCTAGCGATAATAACTGTATAATATGGGTAATAATGCATTTATATTGGTAATATTGGGAGTAATAAGTATAATTATTATAGTTCTAGCGATAATAACTGCATAATAGGGGTAATACTGCATGTTATACTGATAATAATATAAGTAATAAGTATAACTATTATAGTTCTAGCGATAATAACTGTATAATATGGGTAATAATGCATGACATATTGATAATATTAGGTGTAATAAGTATAATTATTATAGTTCTAGCGATAATAACTGCATAATATGGGTAATAATGCATGTTATATTGATAATATTGGGAGTAATAAGTATAATTATTGTAGTTCTAGCGATAATAACTGCATAATATGGGTAATAATGCATGTTATATTGATAATATTGGGAGTAATTAGTATATATATTATAGTTCTGAGGATAATAACAGTATAATATGGGTAATAATGCATGTTATATTGATAATATTGGGAGTAATAAGTATAATTATTATAGTTCTAGCGATAATAACTGCATAATAGGGGTAATAATGCATGTTATACTGATAATAATATAAGTAAGAAGTATAACTATTACAGTTCTAGCGATAATAACTGTATAATATTGGTCATAATGCATCTTATATTGATAATATTGGGAGTAATAAGTGTAATTATTATAGTTCTAGCGATAATAACTGCATAATAGGGGTAATAATGCATGTTATACTGATAATAATATAAGTAATTAGTATAACTATTATAGTTCTAGCGATAATAACTGTATAATATGGGTAATAATGCATGTTATATTGATAATATTGGGAGTAATAAGTATAATTATTATAGTTCTAGCGATAATAACTGCATAATAGGGGTAATAAAGCATGTTATACTGATAATAATATAAGTAATAAGTATAACTATTATAGTTCTAGCGATAATAACTGTATAATATGGGTAATAATGCATGACATATTGATAATATTAGGTGTAATAAGTATATTTATTATAGTTCTGACGATAATAACAGTATAATATGGGTAATAATGCATGTTATATTGATAACATTGGGAGTAATAAGTATATTTATTATAGTTCTGACGATAATAACAGTATAATATGGGTAATAATGCATGTTATATGGATAATATTGGGAGTAATAAGTATAATTATTGTAGTTCTAGCGATAATAACTGCATAATAGGGGTAATAATGCATGTTAAACTGATAATAATATAAGTAATAAGTATAACTATTATAGTTCTAGCGATAATAACTGTATAATATGGGTAATAATGCATGTTATACTGATAATAACATAAGTAATAAGTATAACTATTATAGTTCTAGCGATAATAACTGCATAATATGGGTAATAATGCATGTTATATTGATAATATTGGGAGTAATGCGTATATTTATTATAGTTCTGACTATAATAACAGTATAATATGGGTAATAATGCATGTTATATTGATAATATTGGGAGTAATAAGTATATTTATTATAGTTCTGACGATAATAACAGTATAATATGGGTAATAATGCATGTTATATTGATAATATTGGGAGTAATAAGTATAATTATTATAGTTCTAGCGATAATAACTGCATAATAGGGGTAATAATGCATGTTATACTGATAATAATATAAGTAATAAGTATAACTATTATAGTTCTAGCGATAATAACTGTATAATATGGGTAATAATGCATTTATATTGGTAATATTGGGAGTAATAAGTATAATTATTATAGTTCTAGCGATAATAACTGCATAATAGGGGTAATAATGCATGTTATACTGATAATAATATAAGTAATAAGTATAACTATTATAGTTCTAGCGATAATAACTGTATAATATGGGTAATAATGCATGACATATTGATAATATTAGGTGTAATAAGTATAATTATTATAGTTCTAGCGATAATAACTGCATAATATGGGTAATAATGCATGTTATATTGATAATATTGGGAGTAATAAGTATAATTATTGTAGTTCTAGCGATAATAACTGCATAATATGGGTAATAATGCATGTTATATTGATAATATTGGGAGTAATTAGTATATATATTATAGTTCTGAGGATAATAACAGTATAATATGGGTAATAATGCATGTTATATTGATAATATTGGGAGTAATAAGTATAATTATTATAGTTCTAGCGATAATAACTGCATAATAGGGGTAATAATGCATGTTATACTGATAATAATATAAGTAAGAAGTATAACTATTACAGTTCTAGCGATAATAACTGTATAATATTGGTCATAATGCATCTTATATTGATAATATTGGGAGTAATAAGTGTAATTATTATAGTTCTAGCGATAATAACTGCATAATAGGGGTAATAATGCATGTTATACTGATAATAATATAAGTAATTAGTATAACTATTATAGTTCTAGCGATAATAACTGTATAATATGGGTAATAATGCATGACATATTGATAATATTAGGTGTAATAAGTATAATTATTATAGTTCTAGCGATAATAACTGCATAATATGGGTAATAATGCATGTTATATTGATAATATTGGGAGTAATAAGTATAATTATTGTAGTTCTAGCGATAATAACTGCATAATATGGGTAATAATGCATGTTATATTGATAATATTGGGAGTAATTAGTATATATATTATAGTTCTGAGGATAATAACAGTATAATATGGGTAATAATGCATGTTATATTGATAATATTGGGAGTAATTAGTATATTTATTATAGTTCTGACGATAATAACAGTATAATATGGGTAATAATGCATGTTATATTGATAATATTGGGAGTAATAAGTATAATTATTATAGTTCTAGCGATAATAACTGCATAATAGGGGTAATAATGCATGTTATATTGATAATAATAAAAGTAATGAGTATAACTATTATAGTTCTAGCGATAATAACTGCATAATATGGGTAATAATGCATGTTATATTGATAATATTGGGAGTAATGTGTATATTTATTATAGTTCTGACGATAATAACAGTATAATATGGGTAATAATGCATGTTATATTGATAATATTGGGAGTAATAAGTATAATTATTGTAGTTCTAGCGATAATAACTGCATAATATGGGTAATAGTGCATGTTATATTGATAATAATAAAAGTAATGAGTATAACTATTATAGTTCTAGCGATAATAACTGCATAATATGGGTAATAATGCATGTTATATTGATAATATTGGGAGTAATGCGTATATTTATTATAGTTCTGACTATAATAACAGTATAATATGGGTAATAATGCATGTTATATTGATAATATTGGGAGTAATAAGTATATTTATTATAGTTCTGACGATAATAACAGTATAATATGGGTAATAATGCATGTTATATTGATAATATTGGGAGTAATAGGTATAATTATTATAGTTCCAGCGATAATAACTGCATAATAGGGGTAATAATGCATGTTATACTGATAATAATATAAGTAATAAGTATAACTATTATAGTTCTAGCGATAATAACCGTATAATATGGGTCATAATGCATCTTATATTGATAATATTGGGAGTAATAAGTGTAATTATTATAGTTCTAGCGATAATAACTGCATAATAGGGGTAATAATGCATGTTATACTGATAATAATATAAGTAATTAGTATAACTATTATAGTTCTAGCGATAATAACTGTATAATATGGGTAATAATGCATGTTATATTGATAATATTGGGAGTAATAAGTATAATTATTATAGTTCTAGCGATAATAACTGCATAATAGGGGTAATAAAGCATGTTATACTGATAATAATATAAGTAATAAGTATAACTATTATAGTTCTAGCGATAATAACTGTATAATATGGGTAATAATGCATGACATATTGATAATATTAGGTGTAATAAGTATATTTATTATAGTTCTGACGATAATAACAGTATAATATGTGTAATAATGCATGTTATATTGATAATATTGGGAGTAATAAGTATATTTATTATAGTTCTGACGATAATAACAGTATAATATGGGTAATAATGCATGTTATATGGATTATATTGGGAGTAATAAGTATAATTATTGTAGTTCTAGCGATAATAACTGCATAATAGGGGTAATAATGCATGTTAAACTGATAATAATATAAGTAATAAGTATAACTATTATAGTTCTAGCGATAATAACTGTATAATATGGGTAATAATGCATGTTATACTGATAATAACATAAGTAATAAGTATAACTATTATAGTTCTAGCGATAATAACTGTATAATATGGGTAATAATGCATGTTATATTGATAATATTGGGAGTAATAAGTATAATTATTATAGTTCTAGCGATAATAACTGCATAATAGGGGTAATAATGCATGTTATATTGATAATATTGGGAGTAATAAGTATAATTATTATAGTTCTAGCGATAATAACTGCATAATAGGGGTAATAAAGCATGTTATACTGATAATAATATAAGTAATAAGTATAACTATTATAGTTCTAGCGATAATAACTGTATAATATGGGTAATAATGCATGACATATTGATAATATTAGGTGTAATAAGTATATTTATTATAGTTCTGACGATAATAACAGTATAATATGTGTAATAATGCATGTTATATTGATAATATTGGGAGTAATAAGTATATTTATTATAGTTCTGACGATAATAACAGTATAATATGGGTAATAATGCATGTTATATGGATTATATTGGGAGTAATAAGTATAATTATTGTAGTTCTAGCGATAATAACTGCATAATAGGGGTAATAATGCATGTTATATTGATAATATTGGGAGTAATGCGTATATTTATTATAGTTCTGACTATAATAACAGTATAATATGGGTAATAATGCATGTTATATTGATAATATTGGGAGTAATAAGTATATTTATTATAGTTCTGACGATAATAACAGTATAATATGGGTAATAATGCATGTTATATTGATAATATTGGGAGTAATAAGTATAATTATTATAGTTCCAGCGATAATAACTGCATAATAGGGGTAATAATGCATGTTAAACTGATAATAATATAAGTAATAAGTATAACTATTATAGTTCTAGCGATAATAACTGTATAATATGGGTAATAATGCATGTTATACTGATAATAACATAAGTAATAAGTATAACTATTATAGTTCTAGCGATAATAACTGTATAATATGGGTAATAATGCATGTTATATTGATAATATTGGGAGTAATAAGTATAATTATTATAGTTCTAGCGATAATAACTGCATAATAGGGGTAATAATGCATGTTATACTGATAATAATATAAGTAATAAGTATAACTATTATAGTTCTAGCGATAATAACTGTATAATATGGGTAATAATGCATTTATATTGGTAATATTGGGAGTAATAAGTATAATTATTATAGTTCTAGCGATAATAACTGCATAATAGGGGTAATAATGCATGTTATACTGATAATAATATAAGTAATAAGTATAACTATTATAGTTATAGCGATAATAACTGTATAATATGGGTAATAATGCATGACATATTGATAATATTAGGTGTAATAAGTATAATTATTATAGTTCTAGCGATAATAACTGCATAATATGGGTAATAATGCATGTTATATTGATAATATTGGGAGTAATAAGTATAATTATTGTAGTTCTAGCGATAATAACTGCATAATATGGGTAATAATGCATGTTATATTGATAATATTGGGAGTAATTAGTATATATATTATAGTTCTGAGGATAATAACAGTATAATATGGGTAATAATGCATGTTATATTGATAATATTGGGAGTAATAAGTATAATTATTATAGTTCTAGCGATAATAACTGCATAATAGGGGTAATAATGCATGTTATATTGATAATAATATAAGTAATAAGTATAACTATTATAGTTCTAGCGATAATAACTGTATAATATGGGTAATAATGCATCTTATATTGATAATATTGGGAGTAATAAGTGTAATTATTATAGTTCTAGCGATAATAACTGCATAATAGGGGTAATAATGCATGTTATACTGATAATAATATAAGTAATTAGTATAACTATTATAGTTCTAGCGATAATAACTGCATAATATGGGTAATAATGCATGTTATATTGATAATATTGGGAGTAATGTGTATATTTATTATAGTTCTGACGATAATAACAGTATAATATGGGTAATAATGCATGTTATATTGATAATATTGGGAGTAATAAGTATATTTTTAATAGTTCTGACCATAATGACAGTACAATATGGGGAATATTGCATGTTATATTGATAATATTGGGAGTAAGAAGTATAATTATTATAGTTCTAGCGATAATAACTGCATAATAGGAGGAATAATGCATGTTATACTGATAATAATATAAGAAATAAGTATAACTATTATAGTTCTAGCGATAATAACTGTATAATATGGGTAATAATGCATCTTATATTGATAATATTGGGAGTAATAAGTATTTTTATTATAGTTCTGACAATAATAACTGCATAATATGGGTAATAATGCATGTTATATTGATAATATTGGGAGTAATTAGTATATTTATTATAGTTCTGACGATAATAACAGTATAATATGGGTAATAATGCATGTTATATTGATAATATTGGGAGTAATTAGTATATTTATTATAGTTCTGACGATAATAACAGTATAATATGGGTAATAATGCATGTTATATTGATAATATTGGGAGTAATAAGTATAATTATTATAGTTCTAGCGATAATAACTGCATAATAGGGGTAATAATGCATGTTATATTGATAATAATAAAAGTAATGAGTATAACTATTATAGTTCTAGCGATAATAACTGCATAATATGGGTAATAATGCATGTTATATTGATAATATTGGGAGTAATGTGTATATTTATTATAGTTCTGACGATAATAACAGTATAATATGGGTAATAATGCATGTTATATTGATAATATTGGGAGTAATAAGTATAATTATTGTAGTTCTAGCGATAATAACTGCATAATATGGGTAATAGTGCATGTTATATTGATAATAATAAAAGTAATGAGTATAACTATTATAGTTCTAGCGATAATAACTGCATAATATGGGTAATAATGCATGTTATATTGATAATATTGGGAGTAATGCGTATATTTATTATAGTTCTGACTATAATAACAGTATAATATGGGTAATAATGCATGTTATATTGATAATATTGGGAGTAATAAGTATATTTATTATAGTTCTGACGATAATAACAGTATAATATGGGTAATAATGCATGTTATATTGATAATATTGGGAGTAATAAGTATAATTATTATAGTTCCAGCGATAATAACTGCATAATAGGGGTAATAATGCATGTTATACTGATAATAATATAAGTCATAAGTATAACTATTATAGTTCTAGCGATAATAACCGTATAATATGGGTAATAATGCATGTTATACTGATAATATTGGGAGTAATAAGTATAATTATTATAGTTCTAGCGATAATAACTGCATAATAGGGGTAATAAAGCATGTTATACTGATAATAATATAAGTAATAAGTATAACTATTATACTTCTAGCGATAATAACTGTATAATATGGGTAATAATGCATGTTATATTGATAATATTGGGAGTAATAAGTATAATTATTATAGTTCTAGCGATAATAACTGCATAATAGGGGTAATAAAGCATGTTATACTCATAATAATATAAGTAATAAGTATAACTATTATAGTTCTAGCGATAATAACTGTATAATATGGGTAATAATGCATGACATATTGATAAAATTAGGTGTAATAAGTATAACTATTATAGTTCTAGCGATAATAACTGTATAATATGGGTAATAATGCATGAAATATTGATAATATTAGGAGTTATAAGTATAATTATTATAGTTCCAGCGATAATAAGTGCATAATATGGGTAATAGTGCATGTTATATTGATAATAATAAATGTAATGAGTATAACTATTATAGTTCTAGCGATAATAACTGCATAATATGGGTAATAATGCATGTTATATTGATAATATTGGGAGTAATGTGTATATTTATTATAGTTCTGACGATAATAACAGTATAATATGGGTAATAATGCATGTTATATTGATAATATTGGGAGTAATAAGTATATTTATTATAGTTCTGACGATAATAACAGTATAATATGGGTAATAATGCATGTTATATTGATAATATTGGGAGTAATAAGTATATTTATTATAGTTCTGACGATAATAACAGTATAATATGGGTAATAATGCATGTTATACTGATAATAATATAAGTAATAAGTATAAATATTATAGTTCTAGCGATAATAACTGTATAATATGGGTAATAATGCATGTTATATTGATAATATTGGGAGTAATAAGTATAATTATTATAGTTCTAGCGATAATAACTGCATAATAGGGGTAATAATGCATGTTATACTGATAATAATATAAGTAATAAGTATAACTATTATAGTTCTAGCGATAATAACTGTATAATATGGGTAATAATGCATTTATATTGGTAATATTGGGAGTAATAAGTATAATTATTATAGTTCTAGCGATAATAACTGCATAATAGGGGTAATAATGCATGTTATACTGATAATAATATAAGTAATAAGTATAACTATTATAGTTATAGCGATAATAACTGTATAATATGGGTAATAATGCATGACATATTGATAATATTAGGTGTAATAAGTATAATTATTATAGTTCTAGCGATAATAACTGCATAATATGGGTAATAATGCATGTTATATTGATAATATTGGGAGTAATAAGTATAATTATTGTAGTTCTAGCGATAATAACTGCATAATATGGGTAATAATGCATGTTATATTGATAATATTGGGAGTAATTAGTATATATATTATAGTTCTGAGGATAATAACAGTATAATATGGGTAATAATGCAGGTTATATTGATAATATTGGGAGTAATAAGTATAATTATTATAGTTCTAGCGATAATAACTGCATAATAGGGGTAATAATGCATGTTATATTGATAATAATATAAGTAATAAGTATAACTATTATAGTTCTAGCGATAATAACTGTATAATATGGGTAATAATGCATCTTATATTGATAATATTGGGAGTAATAAGTGTAATTATTATAGTTCTAGCGATAATAACTGTATAATATGGGTAATAATGCATGTTATATTGATAATATTGGGAGTAATAAGTATAATTATTGTAGTTCTTGCGATAATAACTGCATAATATGGGTAATAATGCATGTTATATTGATAATATTGGGAGTAATGGGTATATTTATTATAGTTCTGACGATAATAACAGTATAATATGGGTAATAATGCATGTTATATTGATAATATTGGGAGTAATAAGTATATTTTTAATAGTTCTGACCATAATGACAGTACAATATGGGGAATATTGCATGTTATATTGATAATATTGGGAGTAAGAAGTATAATTATTATAGTTCTAGCGATAATAACTGCATAATAGGAGGAATAATGCATGTTATACTGATAATAATATAAGAAATAAGTATAACTATTATAGTTCTAGCGATAATAACTGTATAATATGGGTAATAATGCATCTTATATTGATAATATTGGGAGTAATAAGTATTTTTATTATAGTTCTGACAATAATAACTGCATAATATGGGTAATAATGCATGTTATATTGATAATATTGGGAGTAATTAGTATATTTATTATAGTTCTGACGATAATAACAGTATAATATGGGTAATAATGCATGTTATATTGATAATATTGGGAGTAATTAGTATATTTATTATAGTTCTGACGATAATAACAGTATAATATGGGTAATAATGCATGTTATATTGATAATATTGGGAGTAATAAGTATAATTATTATAGTTCTAGCGATAATAACTGCATAATAGGGGTAATAATGCATGTTATATTGATAATAATAAAAGTAATGAGTATAACTATTATAGTTCTAGCGATAATAACTGCATAATATGGGTAATAATGCATGTTATATTGATAATATTGGGAGTAATGCGTATATTTATTATAGTTCTGAATATAATAACAGTATAATATGGGTAATAATGCATGTTATATTGATAATATTGGGAGTAATAAGTATATTTATTATAGTTCTGACGATAATAACAGTATAATATGGGTAATAATGCATGTTATATTGATAATATTGGGAGTAATAAGTATAATTATTATAGTTCCAGCGATAATAACTGCATAATAGGGGTAATAATGCATGTTATACTGATAATAATATAAGTAATAAGTATAACTATTATAGTTCTAGCGATAATAACCGTATAATATGGGTAATAATGCATGTTATACTGATAATATTGGGAGTAATAAGTATAATTATTATAGTTCTAGCGATAATAACTGCATAATAGGGGTAATAAAGCATGTTATACTGATAATAATATAAGTAATAAGTATAACTATTATAGTTCTAGCGATAATAACTGTATAATATGGGTAATAATGCATGTTATATTGATAATATTGGGAGTAATAAGTATAATTATTATAGTTCTAGCGATAATAACTGCATAATAGGGGTAATAAAGCATGTTATACTGATAATAATATAAGTAATAAGTATAACTATTATAGTTCTAGCGATAATAACTGTATAATATGGGTAATAATGCATGACATATTGATAAAATTAGGTGTAATAAGTATAACTATTATAGTTCTAGCGATAATAACTGTATAATATGGGTAATAATGCATGAAATATTGATAATATTAGGAGTTATAAGTATAATTATTATAGTTCCAGCGATAATAAGTGCATAATATGGGTAATAGTGCATGTTATATTGATAATAATAAATGTAATGAGTATAACTATTATAGTTCTAGCGATAATAACTGCATAATATGGGTAATAATGCATGTTATATTGATAATATTGGGAGTAATGTGTATATTTATTATAGTTCTGACGATAATAACAGTATAATATGGGTAATAATGCATGTTATATTGATAATATTGGGAGTAATAAGTATATTTATTATAGTTCTGACGATAATAACAGTATAATATGGGTAATAATGCATGTTATATTGATAATATTGGGAGTAATAAGTATATTTATTATAGTTCTGACGATAATAACAGTATAATATGGGTAATAATGCATGTTATACTGATAATAATATAAGTAATAAGTATAAATATTATAGTTCTAGCGATAATAACTGTATAATATGGGTAATAATGCATGTTATATTGATAATATTGGGAGTAATAAGTATAATTATTATAGTTCTAGCGATAATAACTGCATAATAGGGGTAATAATGCATGTTATACTGATAATAATATAAGTAATAAGTATAACTATTATAGTTCTAGCGATAATAACTGTATAATATGGGTAATAATGCATCTTATATTGATAATATTGGGAGTAATAAGTATAATTATTATAGTTCTAGCGATAATAACTGCATAATAGGGGTAATAATGCATGTTATATTGATAATAATATAAGTAATAAGTATAACTATTATAGTTCTAGCGATAATAACTGTATAATATGGGTAATAATGCATCTTATATTGATAATATTGGGAGTAATAAGTGTAATTATTATAGTTCTAGCGATAATAACTGTATAATATGGGTAATAATGCATGTTATATTGATAATATTGGGAGTAATAAGTATAATTATTGTAGTTCTTGCGATAATAACTGCATAATATGGGTAATAATGCATCTTATATTGATAATATTGGGAGTAATGGGTATATTTATTATAGTTCTGACGATAATAACAGTATAATATGGGTAATAATGCATGTTATATTGATAATATTGGGAGTAATAAGTATATTTTTAATAGTTCTGACCATAATGACAGTACAATATGGGGAATATTGCATGTTATATTGATAATATTGGGAGTAAGAAGTATAATTATTATAGTTCTAGCGATAATAACTGCATAATAGGAGGAATAATGCATGTTATACTGATAATAATATAAGAAATAAGTATAACTATTATAGTTCTAGCGATAATAACTGTATAATATGGGTAATAATGCATCTTATATTGATAATATTGGGAGTAATAAGTATTTTTATTATAGTTCTGACAATAATAACTGCATAATATGGGTAATAATGCATGTTATATTGATAATATTGGGAGTAATTAGTATATTTATTATAGTTCTGACGATAATAACAGTATAATATGGGTAATAATGCATGTTATATTGATAATATTGGGAGTAATTAGTATATTTATTATAGTTCTGACGATAATAACAGTATAATATGGGTAATAATGCATGTTATATTGATAATATTGGGAGTAATAAGTATAATTATTATAGTTCTAGCGATAATAACTGCATAATAGGGGTAATAATGCATGTTATATTGATAATAATAAAAGTAATGAGTATAACTATTATAGTTCTAGCGATAATAACTGCATAATATGGGTAATAATGCATGTTATATTGATAATATTGGGAGTAATGCGTATATTTATTATAGTTCTGAATATAATAACAGTATAATATGGGTAATAATGCATGTTATATTGATAATATTGGGAGTAATAAGTATATTTATTATAGTTCTGACGATAATAACAGTATAATATGGGTAATAATGCATGTTATATTGATAATATTGGGAGTAATAAGTATAATTATTATAGTTCCAGCGATAATAACTGCATAATAGGGGTAATAATGCATGTTATACTGATAATAATATAAGTAATAAGTATAACTATTATAGTTCTAGCGATAATAACCGTATAATATGGGTAATAATGCATGTTATACTGATAATATTGGGAGTAATAAGTATAATTATTATAGTTCTAGCGATAATAACTGCATAATAGGGGTAATAAAGCATGTTATACTGATAATAATATAAGTAATAAGTATAACTATTATAGTTCTAGCGATAATAACTGTATAATATGGGTAATAATGCATGTTATATTGATAATATTGGGAGTAATAAGTATAATTATTATAGTTCTAGCGATAATAACTGCATAATAGGGGTAATAAAGCATGTTATACTGATAATAATATAAGTAATAAGTATAACTATTATAGTTCTAGCGATAATAACTGTATAATATGGGTAATAATGCATGACATATTGATAAAATTAGGTGTAATAAGTATAACTATTATAGTTCTAGCGATAATAACTGTATAATATGGGTAATAATGCATGAAATATTGATAATATTAGGAGTTATAAGTATAATTATTATAGTTCCAGCGATAATAAGTGCATAATATGGGTAATAGTGCATGTTATATTGATAATAATAAATGTAATGAGTATAACTATTATAGTTCTAGCGATAATAACTGCATAATATGGGTAATAATGCATGTTATATTGATAATATTGGGAGTAATGTGTATATTTATTATAGTTCTGACGATAATAACAGTATAATATGGGTAATAATGCATGTTATATTGATAATATTGGGAGTAATAAGTATATTTATTATAGTTCTGACGATAATAACAGTATAATATGGGTAATAATGCATGTTATATTGATAATATTGGGAGCAATAAGTATATTTATTATAGTTCTGACGATAATAACAGTATAATAGGGGTAATAATGCATGTTATACTGATAATAATATAAGTAATAAGTATAACTATTATAGTTCTAGCGATAATAACTGTATAATATGGGTAATAATGCATGACATATTGATAATATTAGGTGTAATAAGTATAATTATTATAGTTCTAGCGATAATAACTGCATAATATGGGTAATAATGCATGTTATATTGATAATATTGGGAGTTATAAGTATAATTATTATAGTTCCAGCGATAATAAGTGCATAATATGGGTAATAGTGCATGTTATATTGATAATAATAAATGTAATGAGTATAACTATTATAGTTCCAGCGATAATAACTGCATAATATGGGTAATAATGCATGTTATATTGATAATATTGGGAGTAATGTGTATATTTATTATAGTTCTGACGATAATAACAGTATAATATGGGTAATAATGCATGTTATATTGATAATATTGGGAGTAATAAGTATATTTATTATAGTTCTGACGATAATAACAGTATAATATGGGTAATAATGCATGTTATATTGATAATATTGGGAGTAATAAGTATAATTATTATAGTTCTAGCGATAATAACTGCATAATAGGGGTAATAATGCATGTTATACTGATAATAATATAAGTAATAAGTATAACTATTATAGTTCTAGCGATAATAACTGTATAATATGGGTAATAATGCATCTTATATTGATAATATTGGGAGTAATAAGTATAATTATTATAGTTCTAGCGATAATAACTGCATAATAGGGGTAATAATGCATGTTATACTGATAATAATATAAGTAATAAGTATAACTAGTATAGTTCTAGCGATAATAACTGTATAATATGGGTAATAATGCATGACATATTGATAATATTAGGTGTAATAAGTATAATTATTATAGTTCTAGCGATAATAACTGCATAATATGGGTAATAATGCATGTTATATTGATAATATTGGGAGTAATAAGTATATTTATTATAGTTCTGACGATAATAACAGTATAATATGGGTAATAATGCATGTTATATTGATAATATTGGGAGTAATAAGTATAATTATTATAGTTCTAGCGATAATAGCTGCATAATAGGGGTAATAATGCATGTTATACTGATAATAATATAAGTAATAAGTATAACTATTATAGTTCTAGCGATAATAACTGTATAATATGGGTAATAATGCATGAAATATTGATAATATTAGGAGTTATAAGTATAATTATTATAGTTCCAGCGAGAACAAGTGCATAATATGGGTAATAGTGCATGTTATATTGATAATAATAAAAGTAATAAGTATAATTATTGTAGTTCTAGCGATAATAACTGCATAATATGGGTAATAATGCATGTTATATTGATAATATTGGGAGTAATAAGTATATTTATTATAGTTCTGACGATAATAACAGTATAATATGGGTAATAATGCATGTTATATTGATAATATTGGGAGTAATAAGTATATTTATTATAGTTCTGACGATAATAACAGTATAATATGGGTAATAATGCATGTTATATTGATAATATTGGGAGTAATAAGTATATTTATTATAGTTCTGACGATAATAACAGTATAATATGGGTAATAATGCATGTTATACTGATAATAATATAAGTAATAAGTATAACTATTATAGTTCTAGCGATAATAACTGTATAATATGGGTAATAATGCATGTTATATTGATAATATTGGGAGTAATAAGTATAATTATTATAGTTCTAGCGATAATAACTGCATAATAGGGGTAATAATGCATGTTATACTGATAATAATATAAGTAATAAGTATAACTATTATAGTTCTAGCGATAATAACTGTATAATATGGGTAATAATGCATCTTATATTGATAATATTGGGAGTAATAAGTATAATTATTATAGTTCTAGCGATAATAACTGCATAATAGGGGTAATAATGCATGTTATACTGATAATAATATAAGTAATAAGTATAACTATTATAGTTCTAGCGATAATAACTGTATAATATGGGTAATAATGCATGACATATTGATAATATTAGGTGTAATAAGTATAATTATTATAGTTCTAGCGATAATAACTGCATAATATGGGTAATAATGCATGTTATATTGATAATATTGGGAGTTATAAGTATAATTATTATAGTTCCAGCGATAATAAGTGCATAATATGGGTAATAGTGCATGTTATATTGATAATAATAAATGTAATGAGTATAACTATTATAGTTCTAGCGATAATAACTGCATAATATGGGTAATAATGCATGTTATATTGATAATATTGGGAGTAATGTGTATATTTATTATAGTTCTGACGATAATAACAGTATAATATGGGTAATAATGCATGTTATATTGATAATATTGGGAGTAATAAGTATATTTATTATGGTTCTGACGATAATAACAGTATAATATGGGTAATAATGCATGTTATATTGATAATATTGGGAGTAATAAGTATATTTATTATAGTTCTGACGATAATAACAGTATAATATGGGTAATAATGCATGTTATATTGATAATATTGGGAGTAATGTGTATATTTATTATAGTTCTGACGATAATAACAGTATAATATGGGTAATAATGCATGTTATATTGATAATATTGGGAGTAATAAGTATATTTTTAATAGTTCTGACCATAATGACAGTACAATATGGGGAATATTGCATGTTATATTGATAATATTGGGAGTAAGAAGTATAATTATTATAGTTCTAGCGATAATAACTGCATAATAGGAGGAATAATGCATGTTATACTGATAATAATATAAGAAATAAGTATAACTATTATAGTTCTAGCGATAATAACTGTATAATATGGGTAATAATGCATCTTATATTGATAATATTGGGAGTAATAAGTATTTTTATTATAGTTCTGACAATAATAACTGCATAATATGGGTAATAATGCATGTTATATTGATAATATTGGGAGTAATTAGTATATTTATTATAGTTCTGACGATAATAACAGTATAATATGGGTAATAATGCATGTTATATTGATAATATTGGGAGTAATTAGTATATTTATTATAGTTCTGACGATAATAACAGTATAATATGGGTAATAATGCATGTTATATTGATAATATTGGGAGTAATAAGTATAATTATTATAGTTCTAGCGATAATAACTGCATAATAGGGGTAATAATGCATGTTATATTGATAATAATAAAAGTAATGAGTATAACTATTATAGTTCTAGCGATAATAACTGCATAATATGGGTAATAATGCATGTTATATTGATAATATTGGGAGTAATGTGTATATTTATTATAGTTCTGACGATAATAACAGTATAATATGGGTAATAATGCATGTTATATTGATAATATTGGGAGTAATAAGTATAATTATTGTAGTTCTAGCGATAATAACTGCATAATATGGGTAATAGTGCATGTTATATTGATAATAATAAAAGTAATGAGTATAACTATTATAGTTCTAGCGATAATAACTGCATAATATGGGTAATAATGCATGTTATATTGATAATATTGGGAGTAATGCGTATATTTATTATAGTTCTGACTATAATAACAGTATAATATGGGTAATAATGCATGTTATATTGATAATATTGGGAGTAATAAGTATATTTATTATAGTTCTGACGATAATAACAGTATAATATGGGTAATAATGCATGTTATATTGATAATATTGGGAGTAATAAGTATAATTATTATAGTTCCAGCGATAATAACTGCATAATAGGGGTAATAATGCATGTTATACTGATAATAATATAAGTAATACGTATAACTATTATAGTTCTAGCGATAATAACCGTATAATATGGGTAATAATGCATGTTATACTGATAATATTGGGAGTAATAAGTATAATTATTATAGTTCTAGCGATAATAACTGCATAATAGAGGTAATAAAGCATGTTATACTGATAATAATATAAGTAATAAGTATAACTATTATAGTTCTAGCGATAATAACTGTATAATATGGGTAATAATGCATGTTATATTGATAATATTGGGAGTAATAAGTATAATTATTATAGTTCTAGCGATAATAACTGCATAATAGGGGTAATAAAGCATGTTATACTCATAATAATATAAGTAATAAGTATAACTATTATAGTTCTAGCGATAATAACTGTATAATATGGGTAATAATGCATGACATATTGATAAAATTAGGTGTAATAAGTATAACTATTATAGTTCTAGCGATAATAACTGTATAATATGGGTAATAATGCATGAAATATTGATAATATTAGGAGTTATAAGTATAATTATTATAGTTCCAGCGATAATAAGTGCATAATATGGGTAATAGTGCATGTTATATTGATAATAATAAATGTAATGAGTATAACTATTATAGTTCTAGCGATAATAACTGCATAATATGGGTAATAATGCATGTTATATTGATAATATTGGGAGTAATGTGTATATTTATTATAGTTCTGACGATAATAACAGTATAATATGGGTAATAATGCATGTTATATTGATAATATTGGGAGTAATAAGTATATTTATTATAGTTCTGACGATAATAACAGTATAATATGGGTAATAATGCATGTTATATTGATAATATTGGGAGTAATAAGTATATTTATTATAGTTCTGACGATAATAACAGTATAATATGGGTAATAATGCATGTTATACTGATAATAATATAAGTAATAAGTATAAATATTATAGTTCTAGCGATAATAACTGTATAATATGGGTAATAATGCATGTTATATTGATAATATTGGGAGTAATAAGTATAATTATTATAGTTCTAGCGATAATAACTGCATAATAGGGGTAATAATGCATGTTATACTGATAATAATATAAGTAATAAGTATAACTATTATAGTTCTAGCGATAATAACTGTATAATATGGGTAATAATGCATTTATATTGGTAATATTGGGAGTAATAAGTATAATTATTATAGTTCTAGCGATAATAACTGCATAATAGGGGTAATAATGCATGTTATACTGATAATAATATAAGTAATAAGTATAACTATTATAGTTATAGCGATAATAACTGTATAATATGGGTAATAATGCATGACATATTGATAATATTAGGTGTAATAAGTATAATTATTATAGTTCTAGCGATAATAACTGCATAATATGGGTAATAATGCATGTTATATTGATAATATTGGGAGTAATAAGTATAATTATTGTAGTTCTAGCGATAATAACTGCATAATATGGGTAATAATGCATGTTATATTGATAATATTGGTAGTAATTAGTATATATATTATAGTTCTGAGGATAATAACAGTATAATATGGGTAATAATGCAGGTTATATTGATAATATTGGGAGTAATAAGTATAATTATTATAGTTCTAGCGATAATAACTGCATAATAGGGGTAATAATGCATGTTATATTGATAATAATATAAGTAATAAGTATAACTATTATAGTTCTAGCGATAATAACTGTATAATATGGGTAATAATGCATCTTATATTGATAATATTGGGAGTAATAAGTGTAATTATTATAGTTCTAGCGATAATAACTGTATAATATGGGTAATAATGCATGTTATATTGATAATATTGGGAGTAATAAGTATAATTATTGTAGTTCTTGCGATAATAACTGCATAATATGGGTAATAATGCATGTTATATTGATAATATTGGGAGTAATGGGTATATTTATTATAGTTCTGACGATAATAACAGTATAATATGGGTAATAATGCATGTTATATTGATAATATTGGGAGTAATAAGTATATTTTTAATAGTTCTGACCATAATGACAGTACAATATGGGGAATATTGCATGTTATATTGATAATATTGGGAGTAAGAAGTATAATTATTATAGTTCTAGCGATAATAACTGCATAATAGGAGGAATAATGCATGTTATACTGATAATAATATAAGAAATAAGTATAACTATTATAGTTCTAGCGATAATAACTGTATAATATGGGTAATAATGCATCTTATATTGATAATATTGGGAGTAATAAGTATTTTTATTATAGTTCTGACAATAATAACTGCATAATATGGGTAATAATGCATGTTATATTGATAATATTGGGAGTAATTAGTATATTTATTATAGTTCTGACGATAATAACAGTATAATATGGGTAATAATGCATGTTATATTGATAATATTGGGAGTAATTAGTATATTTATTATAGTTCTGACGATAATAACAGTATAATATGGGTAATAATGCATGTTATATTGATAATATTGGGAGTAATAAGTATAATTATTATAGTACTAGCGATAATAAGTGCATAATAGGGGTAATAATGCATGTTATATTGATAATAATAAAAGTAATGAGTATAACTATTATAGTTCTAGCGATAATAACTGCATAATATGGGTAATAATGCATGTTATATTGATAATATTGGGAGTAATGTGTATATTTATTATAGTTCTGACGATAATAACAGTATAATATGGGTAATAATGCATGTTATATTCATAATATTGGGAGTAATAAGTATAATTATTGTAGTTCTAGCGATAATAACTGCATAATATGGGTAATAGTGCATGTTATATTGATAATAATAAAAGTAATGAGTATAACTATTATAGTTCTAGCGATAATAACTGCATAATATGGGTAATAATGCATGTTATATTGATAATATTGGGAGTAATGCGTATATTTATTATAGTTCTGACTATAATAACAGTATAATATGGGTAATAATGCATGTTATATTGATAATATTGGGAGTAATAAGTATATTTATTATAGTTCTGACGATAATAACAGTATAATGTGGGTAATAATGCATGTTATATTGATAATATTGGGAGTAATAAGTATAATTATTATAGTTCCAGCGATAATAACTGCATAATAGGGGTAATAATGCATGTTATACTGATAATAATATAAGTAATAAGTATAACTATTATAGTTCTAGCGATAATAACCGTATAATATGGGTAATAATGCATGTTATACTGATAATATTGGGAGTAATAAGTATAATTATTATAGTTCTAGCGATAATAACTGCATAATAGGGGTAATAAAGCATGTTATACTGATAATAATATAAGTAATAAGTATAACTATTATAGTTCTAGCGATAATAACTGTATAATATGGGTAATAATGCATGTTATATTGATAATATTGGGAGTAATAAGTATAATTATTATAGTTCTAGCGATAATAACTGCATAATAGGGGTAATAAAGCATGTTATACTGATAATAATATAAGTAATAAGTATAACTATTATAGTTCTAGCGATAATAACTGTATAATATGGGTAATAATGCATGACATATTGATAATATTAGGTGTAATAAGTATAATTATTATAGTTCTAGCGATAATAACTGCATAATATGGGTAATAATGCATGTTATATTGATAATATTGGGAGTAATAAGTATATTTATTATAGTTCTGACGATAATAACAGTATAATATGGGTAATAATGCATGTTATATTGATAATATTGGGAGTAATAAGTATAATTATTATAGTTCTAGCGATAATAGCTGCATAATAGGGGTAATAATGCATGTTATACTGATAATAATATAAGTAATAAGTATAACTATTATAGTTCTAGCGATAATAACTGTATAATATGGGTAATAATGCATGAAATATTGATAATATTAGGAGTTATAAGTATAATTATTATAGTTCCAGCGATAATAAGTGCATAATATGGGTAATAGTGCATGTTATATTGATAATAATAAATGTAATGAGTACAACTATTATAGTTCTAGCGATAATAACTGCATAATATGGGTAATAATGCATGTTATATTGATAATATTGGGAGTAATGTGTATATTTATTATAGTTCTGACGATAATAACAGTATAATATGGGTAATAATGCATGTTATATTGATAATATTGGGAGTAATAAGTATATTTATTATAGTTCTGACGATAATAACAGTATAATATGGGTAATAATGCATGTTATATTGATAATATTGGGAGTAATAAGTATATTTATTATAGTTCTGACGATAATAACAGTATAATATGGGTAATAATGCATGTTATACTGATAATAATATAAGTAATAAGTATAAATATTATAGTTCTAGCGATAATAACTGTATAATATGGGTAATAATGCATGTTATATTGATAATATTGGGAGTAATAAGTATAATTATTATAGTTCTAGCGATAATAACTGCATAATAGGGGTAATAATGCATGTTATACTGATAATAATATAAGTAATAAGTATAACTATTATAGTTCTAGCGATAATAACTGTATAATATGGGTAATAATGCATTTATATTGGTAATATTGGGAGTAATAAGTATAATTATTATAGTTCTAGCGATAATAACTGCATAATAGGGGTAATAATGCATGTTATACTGATAATAATATAAGTAATAAGTATAACTATTATAGTTATAGCGATAATAACTGTATAATATGGGTAATAATGCATGACATATTGATAATATTAGGTGTAATAAGTATAATTATTATAGTTCTAGCGATAATAACTGCATAATATGGGTAATAATGCATGTTATATTGATAATATTGGGAGTAATAAGTATAATTATTGTAGTTCTAGCGATAATAACTGCATAATATGGGTAATAATGCATGTTATATTGATAATATTGGTAGTAATTAGTATATATATTATAGTTCTGAGGATAATAACAGTATAATATGGGTAATAATGCAGGTTATATTGATAATATTGGGAGTAATAAGTATAATTATTATAGTTCTAGCGATAATAACTGCATAATAGGGGTAATAATGCATGTTATATTGATAATAATATAAGTAATAAGTATAACTATTATAGTTCTAGCGATAATAACTGTATAATATGGGTAATAATGCATCTTATATTGATAATATTGGGAGTAATAAGTGTAATTATTATAGTTCTAGCGATAATAACTGTATAATATGGGTAATAATGCATGTTATATTGATAATATTGGGAGTAATAAGTATAATTATTGTAGTTCTTGCGATAATAACTGCATAATATGGGTAATAATGCATGTTATATTGATAATATTGGGAGTAATGGGTATATTTATTATAGTTCTGACGATAATAACAGTATAATATGGGTAATAATGCATGTTATATTGATAATATTGGGAGTAATAAGTATATTTTTAATAGTTCTGACCATAATGACAGTACAATATGGGGAATATTGCATGTTATATTGATAATATTGGGAGTAAGAAGTATAATTATTATAGTTCTACCGATAATAACTGCATAATAGGAGGAATAATGCATGTTATACTGATAATAATATAAGAAATAAGTATAACTATTATAGTTCTAGCGATAATAACTGTATAATATGGGTAATAATGCATCTTATATTGATAATATTGGGAGTAATAAGTATTTTTATTATAGTTCTGACAATAATAACTGCATAATATGGGTAATAATGCATGTTATATTGATAATATTGGGAGTAATTAGTATATTTATTATAGTTCTGACGATAATAACAGTATAATATGGGTAATAATGCATGTTATATTGATAATATTGGGAGTAATTAGTATATTTATTATAGTTCTGACGATAATAACAGTATAATATGGGTAATAATGCATGTTATATTGATAATATTGGGAGTAATAAGTATAATTATTATAGTTCTAGCGATAATAACTGCATAATAGGGGTAATAATGCATGTTATATTGATAATAATAAAAGTAATGAGTATAACTATTATAGTTCTAGCGATAATAACTGCATAATATGGGTAATAATGCATGTTATATTGATAATATTGGGAGTAATGTGTATATTTATTATAGTTCTGACGATAATAACAGTATAATATGGGTATTAATGCATGTTATATTGATAATATTGGGAGTAATAAGTATAATTATTGTAGTTCTAGCGATAATAACTGCATAATATGGGTAATAGTGCATGTTATATTGATAATAATAAAAGTAATGAGTATAACTATTATAGTTCTAGCGATAATAACTGTATAATATGGGTAATAATGCATGAAATATTGATAATATTAGGAGTTATAAGTATAATTATTATAGTTCCAGCGATAATAAGTGCATAATATGGGTAATAGTGCATGTTATATTGATAATAATAAATGTAATGAGTATAACTATTATAGTTCTAGCGATAATAACTGCATAATATGGGTAATAATGCATGTTATATTGATAATATTGGGAGTAATGTGTATATTTATTATAGTTCTGACGATAATAACAGTATAATATGGGTAATAATGCATGTTATATTGATAATATTGGGAGTAATAAGTATATTTATTATAGTTCTGACGATAATAACAGTATAATATGGGTAATAATGCATGTTATATTGATAATATTGGGAGTAATAAGTATATTTATTATAGTTCTGACGATAATAACAGTATAATATGGGTAATAATGCATGTTATACTGATAATAATATAAGTAATAAGTATAAATATTATAGTTCTAGCGATAATAACTGTATAATATGGGTAATAATGCATGTTATATTGATAATATTGGGAGTAATAAGTATAATTATTATAGTTCTAGCGATAATAACTGCATAATAGGGGTAATAATGCATGTTATACTGATAATAATATAAGTAATAAGTATAACTATTATAGTTCTAGCGATAATAACTGTATAATATGGGTAATAATGCATCTTATATTGATAATATTGGGAGTAATAAGTATAATTATTATAGTTCTAGCGATAATAACTGCATAATAGGGGTAATAATGCATGTTATATTGATAATAATATAAGTAATAAGTATAACTATTATAGTTCTAGCGATAATAACTGTATAATATGGGTAATAATGCATCTTATATTGATAATATTGGGAGTAATAAGTGTAATTATTATAGTTCTAGCGATAATAACTGTATAATATGGGTAATAATGCATGTTATATTGATAATATTGGGAGTAATAAGTATAATTATTGTAGTTCTTGCGATAATAACTGCATAATATGGGTAATAATGCATCTTATATTGATAATATTGGGAGTAATGGGTATATTTATTATAGTTCTGACGATAATAACAGTATAATATGGGTAATAATGCATGTTATATTGATAATATTGGGAGTAATAAGTATATTTTTAATAGTTCTGACCATAATGACAGTACAATATGGGGAATATTGCATGTTATATTGATAATATTGGGAGTAAGAAGTATAATTATTATAGTTCTAGCGATAATAACTGCATAATAGGAGGAATAATGCATGTTATACTGATAATAATATAAGAAATAAGTATAACTATTATAGTTCTAGCGATAATAACTGTATAATATGGGTAATAATGCATCTTATATTGATAATATTGGGAGTAATAAGTATTTTTATTATAGTTCTGACAATAATAACTGCATAATATGGGTAATAATGCATGTTATATTGATAATATTGGGAGTAATTAGTATATTTATTATAGTTCTGACGATAATAACAGTATAATATGGGTAATAATGCATGTTATATTGATAATATTGGGAGTAATTAGTATATTTATTATAGTTCTGACGATAATAACAGTATAATATGGGTAATAATGCATGTTATATTGATAATATTGGGAGTAATAAGTATAATTATTATAGTTCTAGCGATAATAACTGCATAATAGGGGTAATAATGCATGTTATATTGATAATAATAAAAGTAATGAGTATAACTATTATAGTTCTAGCGATAATAACTGCATAATATGGGTAATAATGCATGTTATATTGATAATATTGGGAGTAATGCGTATATTTATTATAGTTCTGAATATAATAACAGTATAATATGGGTAATAATGCATGTTATATTGATAATATTGGGAGTAATAAGTATATTTATTATAGTTCTGACGATAATAACAGTATAATATGGGTAATAATGCATGTTATATTGATAATATTGGGAGTAATAAGTATAATTATTATAGTTCCAGCGATAATAACTGCATAATAGGGGTAATAATGCATGTTATACTGATAATAATATAAGTAATAAGTATAACTATTATAGTTCTAGCGATAATAACCGTATAATATGGGTAATAATGCATGTTATACTGATAATATTGGGAGTAATAAGTATAATTATTATAGTTCTAGCGATAATAACTGCATAATAGGGGTAATAAAGCATGTTATACTGATAATAATATAAGTAATAAGTATAACTATTATAGTTCTAGCGATAATAACTGTATAATATGGGTAATAATGCATGTTATATTGATAATATTGGGAGTAATAAGTATAATTATTATAGTTCTAGCGATAATAACTGCATAATAGGGGTAATAAAGCATGTTATACTGATAATAATATAAGTAATAAGTATAACTATTATAGTTCTAGCGATAATAACTGTATAATATGGGTAATAATGCATGACATATTGATAAAATTAGGTGTAATAAGTATAACTATTATAGTTCTAGCGATAATAACTGTATAATATGGGTAATAATGCATGAAATATTGATAATATTAGGAGTTATAAGTATAATTATTATAGTTCCAGCGATAATAAGTGCATAATATGGGTAATAGTGCATGTTATATTGATAATAATAAATGTAATGAGTATAACTATTATAGTTCTAGCGATAATAACTGCATAATATGGGTAATAATGCATGTTATATTGATAATATTGGGAGTAATGTGTATATTTATTATAGTTCTGACGATAATAACAGTATAATATGGGTAATAATGCATGTTATATTGATAATATTGGGAGTAATAAGTATATTTATTATAGTTCTGACGATAATAACAGTATAATATGGGTAATAATGCATGTTATATTGATAATATTGGGAGCAATAAGTATATTTATTATAGTTCTGACGATAATAACAGTATAATATGGGTAATAATGCATGTTATACTGATAATAATATAAGTAATAAGTATAAATATTATAGTTCTAGCGATAATAACTGTATAATATGGGTAATAATGCATGTTATATTGATAATATTGGGAGTAATAAGTATAATTATTATAGTTCTAGCGATAATAACTGCATAATAGGGGTAATAATGCATGTTATACTGATAATAATATAAGTAATAAGTATAACTATTATAGTTCTAGCGATAATAACTGTATAATATGGGTAATAATGCATCTTATATTGATAATATTGGGAGTAATAAGTATAATTATTATAGTTCTAGCGATAATAACTGCATAATAGGGGTAATAATGCATGTTATACTGATAATAATATAAGTAATAAGTATAACTATTATAGTTCTAGCGATAATAACTGTATAATATGGGTAATAATGCATGACATATTGATAATATTAGGTGTAATAAGTATAATTATTATAGTTCTAGCGATAATAACTGCATAATATGGGTAATAATGCATGTTATATTGATAATATTGGGAGTTATAAGTATAATTATTATAGTTCCAGCGATAATAAGTGCATAATATGGGTAATAGTGCATGTTATATTGATAATAATAAATGTAATGAGTATAACTATTATAGTTCCAGCGATAATAACTGCATAATATGGGTAATAATGCATGTTATATTGATAATATTGGGAGTAATGTGTATATTTATTATAGTTCTGACGATAATAACAGTATAATATGGGTAATAATGCATGTTATATTGATAATATTGGGAGTAATAAGTATATTTATTATAGTTCTGACGATAATAACAGTATAATATGGGTAATAATGCATGTTATATTGATAATATTGGGAGTAATAAGTATAATTATTATAGTTCTAGCGATAATAACTGCATAATAGGGGTAATAATGCATGTTATACTGATAATAATATAAGTAATAAGTATAACTATTATAGTTCTAGCGATAATAACTGTATAATATGGGTAATAATGCATGACATATTGATAATATTAGGTGTAATAAGTATAATTATTATAGTTCTAGCGATAATAACTGCATAATATGGGTAATAATGCATGTTATATTGATAATATTGGGAGTTATAAGTATAATTATTATAGTTCCAGCGATAATAAGTGCATAATATGGGTAATAGTGCATGTTATATTGATAATAATAAATGTAATGAGTATAACTATTATAGTTCCAGCGATAATAACTGCATAATATGGGTAATAATGCATGTTATATTGATAATATTGGGAGTAATGTGTATATTTATTATAGTTCTGACGATAATAACAGTATAATATGGGTAATAATGCATGTTATATTGATAATATTGGGAGTAATAAGTATATTTATTATAGTTCTGACGATAATAACAGTATAATATGGGTAATAATGCATGTTATACTGATAATAATATAAGTAATAAGTATAACTAGTATAGTTCTAGCGATAATAACTGTATAATATGGGTAATAATGCATGACATATTGATAATATTAGGTGTAATAAGTATAATTATTATAGTTCTAGCGATAATAACTGCATAATATGGGTAATAATGCATGTTATATTGATAATATTGGGAGTAATAAGTATATTTATTATAGTTCTGACGATAATAACAGTATAATATGGGTAATAATGCATGTTATATTGATAATATTGGGAGTAATAAGTATAATTATTATAGTTCTAGCGATAATAGCTGCATAATAGGGGTAATAATGCATGTTATACTGATAATAATATAAGTAATAAGTATAACTATTATAGTTCTAGCGATAATAACTGTATAATATGGGTAATAATGCATGAAATATTGATAATATTAGGAGTTATAAGTATAATTATTATAGTTCCAGCGAGAACAAGTGCATAATATGGGTAATAGTGCATGTTATATTGATAATAATAAAAGTAATAAGTATAATTATTGTAGTTCTAGCGATAATAACTGCATAATATGGGTAATAATGCATGTTATATTGATAATATTGGGAGTAATAAGTATATTTATTATAGTTCTGACGATAATAACAGTATAATATGGGTAATAATGCATGTTATATTGATAATATTGGGAGTAATAAGTATATTTATTATAGTTCTGACGATAATAACAGTATAATATGGGTAATAATGCATGTTATATTGATAATATTGGGAGTAATAAGTATATTTATTATAGTTCTGACGATAATAACAGTATAATATGGGTAATAATGCATGTTATACTGATAATAATATAAGTAATAAGTATAACTATTATAGTTCTAGCGATAATAACTGTATAATATGGGTAATAATGCATGTTATATTGATAATATTGGGAGTAATAAGTATAATTATTATAGTTCTAGCGATAATAACTGCATAATAGGGGTAATAATGCATGTTATACTGATAATAATATAAGTAATAAGTATAACTATTATAGTTCTAGCGATAATAACTGTATAATATGGGTAATAATGCATCTTATATTGATAATATTGGGAGTAATAAGTATAATTATTATAGTTCTAGCGATAATAACTGCATAATAGGGGTAATAATGCATGTTATACTGATAATAATATAAGTAATAAGTATAACTATTATAGTTCTAGCGATAATAACTGTATAATATGGGTAATAATGCATGACATATTGATAATATTAGGTGTAATAAGTATAATTATTATAGTTCTAGCGATAATAACTGCATAATATGGGTAATAATGCATGTTATATTGATAATATTGGGAGTTATAAGTATAATTATTATAGTTCCAGCGATAATAAGTGCATAATATGGGTAATAGTGCATGTTATATTGATAATAATAAATGTAATGAGTATAACTATTATAGTTCTAGCGATAATAACTGCATAATATGGGTAATAATGCATGTTATATTGATAATATTGGGAGTAATGTGTATATTTATTATAGTTCTGACGATAATAACAGTATAATATGGGTAATAATGCATGTTATATTGATAATATTGGGAGTAATAAGTATATTTATTATGGTTCTGACGATAATAACAGTATAATATGGGTAATAATGCATGTTATATTGATAATATTGGGAGTAATAAGTATATTTATTATAGTTCTGACGATAATAACAGTATAATATGGGTAATAATGCATGTTATATTGATAATATTGGGAGTAATGTGTATATTTATTATAGTTCTGACGATAATAACAGTATAATATGGGTAATAATGCATGTTATATTGATAATATTGGGAGTAATAAGTATATTTTTAATAGTTCTGACCATAATGACAGTACAATATGGGGAATATTGCATGTTATATTGATAATATTGGGAGTAAGAAGTATAATTATTATAGTTCTAGCGATAATAACTGCATAATAGGAGGAATAATGCATGTTATACTGATAATAATATAAGAAATAAGTATAACTATTATAGTTCTAGCGATAATAACTGTATAATATGGGTAATAATGCATCTTATATTGATAATATTGGGAGTAATAAGTATTTTTATTATAGTTCTGACAATAATAACTGCATAATATGGGTAATAATGCATGTTATATTGATAATATTGGGAGTAATTAGTATATTTATTATAGTTCTGACGATAATAACAGTATAATATGGGTAATAATGCATGTTATATTGATAATATTGGGAGTAATTAGTATATTTATTATAGTTCTGACGATAATAACAGTATAATATGGGTAATAATGCATGTTATATTGATAATATTGGGAGTAATAAGTATAATTATTATAGTTCTAGCGATAATAACTGCATAATAGGGGTAATAATGCATGTTATATTGATAATAATAAAAGTAATGAGTATAACTATTATAGTTCTAGCGATAATAACTGCATAATATGGGTAATAATGCATGTTATATTGATAATATTGGGAGTAATGTGTATATTTATTATAGTTCTGACGATAATAACAGTATAATATGGGTAATAATGCATGTTATATTGATAATATTGGGAGTAATAAGTATAATTATTGTAGTTCTAGCGATAATAACTGCATAATATGGGTAATAGTGCATGTTATATTGATAATATTGGTAGTAATTAGTATATATATTATAGTTCTGAGGATAATAACAGTATAATATGGGTAATAATGCAGGTTATATTGATAATATTGGGAGTAATAAGTATAATTATTATAGTTCTAGCGATAATAACTGCATAATAGGGGTAATAATGCATGTTATATTGATAATAATATAAGTAATAAGTATAACTATTATAGTTCTAGCGATAATAACTGTATAATATGGGTAATAATGCATCTTATATTGATAATATTGGGAGTAATAAGTGTAATTATTATAGTTCTAGCGATAATAACTGTATAATATGGGTAATAATGCATGTTATATTGATAATATTGGGAGTAATAAGTATAATTATTGTAGTTCTTGCGATAATAACTGCATAATATGGGTAATAATGCATGTTATATTGATAATATTGGGAGTAATGGGTATATTTATTATAGTTCTGACGATAATAACAGTATAATATGGGTAATAATGCATGTTATATTGATAATATTGGGAGTAATAAGTATATTTTTAATAGTTCTGACCATAATGACAGTACAATATGGGGAATATTGCATGTTATATTGATAATATTGGGAGTAAGAAGTATAATTATTATAGTTCTAGCGATAATAACTGCATAATAGGAGGAATAATGCATGTTATACTGATAATAATATAAGAAATAAGTATAACTATTATAGTTCTAGCGATAATAACTGTATAATATGGGTAATAATGCATCTTATATTGATAATATTGGGAGTAATAAGTATTTTTATTATAGTTCTGACAATAATAACTGCATAATATGGGTAATAATGCATGTTATATTGATAATATTGGGAGTAATTAGTATATTTATTATAGTTCTGACGATAATAACAGTATAATATGGGTAATAATGCATGTTATATTGATAATATTGGGAGTAATTAGTATATTTATTATAGTTCTGACGATAATAACAGTATAATATGGGTAATAATGCATGTTATATTGATAATATTGGGAGTAATAAGTATAATTATTATAGTACTAGCGATAATAACTGCATAATAGGGGTAATAATGCATGTTATATTGATAATAATAAAAGTAATGAGTATAACTATTATAGTTCTAGCGATAATAACTGCATAATATGGGTAATAATGCATGTTATATTGATAATATTGGGAGTAATGTGTATATTTATTATAGTTCTGACGATAATAACAGTATAATATGGGTAATAATGCATGTTATATTCATAATATTGGGAGTAATAAGTATAATTATTGTAGTTCTAGCGATAATAACTGCATAATATGGGTAATAGTGCATGTTATATTGATAATAATAAAAGTAATGAGTATAACTATTATAGTTCTAGCGATAATAACTGCATAATATGGGTAATAATGCATGTTATATTGATAATATTGGGAGTAATGCGTATATTTATTATAGTTCTGACTATAATAACAGTATAATATGGGTAATAATGCATGTTATATTGATAATATTGGGAGTAATAAGTATATTTATTATAGTTCTGACGATAATAACAGTATAATGTGGGTAATAATGCATGTTATATTGATAATATTGGGAGTAATAAGTATAATTATTATAGTTCCAGCGATAATAACTGCATAATAGGGGTAATAATGCATGTTATACTGATAATAATATAAGTAATAAGTATAACTATTATAGTTCTAGCGATAATAACCGTATAATATGGGTAATAATGCATGTTATACTGATAATATTGGGAGTAATAAGTATAATTATTATAGTTCTAGCGATAATAACTGCATAATAGGGGTAATAAAGCATGTTATACTGATAATAATATAAGTAATAAGTATAACTATTATAGTTCTAGCGATAATAACTGTATAATATGGGTAATAATGCATGTTATATTGATAATATTGGGAGTAATAAGTATAATTATTATAGTTCTAGCGATAATAACTGCATAATAGGGGTAATAAAGCATGTTATACTGATAATAATATAAGTAATAAGTATAACTATTATAGTTCTAGCGATAATAACTGTATAATATGGGTAATAATGCATGACATATTGATAATATTAGGTGTAATAAGTATAATTATTATAGTTCTAGCGATAATAACTGCATAATATGGGTAATAATGCATGTTATATTGATAATATTGGGAGTAATAAGTATATTTATTATAGTTCTGACGATAATAACAGTATAATATGGGTAATAATGCATGTTATATTGATAATATTGGGAGTAATAAGTATAATTATTATAGTTCTAGCGATAATAGCTGCATAATAGGGGTAATAATGCATGTTATACTGATAATAATATAAGTAATAAGTATAACTATTATAGTTCTAGCGATAATAACTGTATAATATGGGTAATAATGCATGAAATATTGATAATATTAGGAGTTATAAGTATAATTATTATAGTTCCAGCGATAATAAGTGCATAATATGGGTAATAGTGCATGTTATATTGATAATAATAAATGTAATGAGTACAACTATTATAGTTCTAGCGATAATAACTGCATAATATGGGTAATAATGCATGTTATATTGATAATATTGGGAGTAATGTGTATATTTATTATAGTTCTGACGATAATAACAGTATAATATGGGTAATAATGCATGTTATATTGATAATATTGGGAGTAATAAGTATATTTATTATAGTTCTGACGATAATAACAGTATAATATGGGTAATAATGCATGTTATATTGATAATATTGGGAGTAATAAGTATATTTATTATAGTTCTGACGATAATAACAGTATAATATGGGTAATAATGCATGTTATACTGATAATAATATAAGTAATAAGTATAAATATTATAGTTCTAGCGATAATAACTGTATAATATGGGTAATAATGCATGTTATATTGATAATATTGGGAGTAATAAGTATAATTATTATAGTTCTAGCGATAATAACTGCATAATAGGGGTAATAATGCATGTTATACTGATAATAATATAAGTAATAAGTATAACTATTATAGTTCTAGCGATAATAACTGTATAATATGGGTAATAATGCATTTATATTGGTAATATTGGGAGTAATAAGTATAATTATTATAGTTCTAGCGATAATAACTGCATAATAGGGGTAATAATGCATGTTATACTGATAATAATATAAGTAATAAGTATAACTATTATAGTTATAGCGATAATAACTGTATAATATGGGTAATAATGCATGACATATTGATAATATTAGGTGTAATAAGTATAATTATTATAGTTCTAGCGATAATAACTGCATAATATGGGTAATAATGCATGTTATATTGATAATATTGGGAGTAATAAGTATAATTATTGTAGTTCTAGCGATAATAACTGCATAATATGGGTAATAATGCATGTTATATTGATAATATTGGTAGTAATTAGTATATATATTATAGTTCTGAGGATAATAACAGTATAATATGGGTAATAATGCAGGTTATATTGATAATATTGGGAGTAATAAGTATAATTATTATAGTTCTAGCGATAATAACTGCATAATAGGGGTAATAATGCATGTTATATTGATAATAATATAAGTAATAAGTATAACTATTATAGTTCTAGCGATAATAACTGTATAATATGGGTAATAATGCATCTTATATTGATAATATTGGGAGTAATAAGTGTAATTATTATAGTTCTAGCGATAATAACTGTATAATATGGGTAATAATGCATGTTATATTGATAATATTGGGAGTAATAAGTATAATTATTGTAGTTCTTGCGATAATAACTGCATAATATGGGTAATAATGCATGTTATATTGATAATATTGGGAGTAATGGGTATATTTATTATAGTTCTGACGATAATAACAGTATAATATGGGTAATAATGCATGTTATATTGATAATATTGGGAGTAATAAGTATATTTTTAATAGTTCTGACCATAATGACAGTACAATATGGGGAATATTGCATGTTATATTGATAATATTGGGAGTAAGAAGTATAATTATTATAGTTCTACCGATAATAACTGCATAATAGGAGGAATAATGCATGTTATACTGATAATAATATAAGAAATAAGTATAACTATTATAGTTCTAGCGATAATAACTGTATAATATGGGTAATAATGCATCTTATATTGATAATATTGGGAGTAATAAGTATTTTTATTATAGTTCTGACAATAATAACTGCATAATATGGGTAATAATGCATGTTATATTGATAATATTGGGAGTAATTAGTATATTTATTATAGTTCTGACGATAATAACAGTATAATATGGGTAATAATGCATGTTATATTGATAATATTGGGAGTAATTAGTATATTTATTATAGTTCTGACGATAATAACAGTATAATATGGGTAATAATGCATGTTATATTGATAATATTGGGAGTAATAAGTATAATTATTATAGTTCTAGCGATAATAACTGCATAATAGGGGTAATAATGCATGTTATATTGATAATAATAAAAGTAATGAGTATAACTATTATAGTTCTAGCGATAATAACTGCATAATATGGGTAATAATGCATGTTATATTGATAATATTGGGAGTAATGTGTATATTTATTATAGTTCTGACGATAATAACAGTATAATATGGGTATTAATGCATGTTATATTGATAATATTGGGAGTAATAAGTATAATTATTGTAGTTCTAGCGATAATAACTGCATAATATGGGTAATAGTGCATGTTATATTGATAATAATAAAAGTAATGAGTATAACTATTATAGTTCTAGCGATAATAACTGCATAATATGGGTAATAATGCATGTTATATTGATAATATTGGGAGTAATGCGTATATTTATTATAGTTCTGACTATAATAACAGTATAATATGGGTAATAATGCATGTTATATTGATAATATTGGGAGTAATAAGTATATTTATTATAGTTCTGACGATAATAACAGTATAATATGGGTAATAATGCATGTTATATTGATAATATTGGGAGTAATAAGTATAATTATTATAGTTCCAGCGATAATAACTGCATAATAGGGGTAATAATGCATGTTATACTGATAATAATATAAGTAATAAGTATAACTATTATAGTTCTAGCGATAATAACCGTATAATATGGGTAATAATGCATGTTATACTGATAATATTGGGAGTAATAAGTATAATTATTATAGTTCTAGCGATAATAACTGCATAATAGGGGTAATAAAGCATGTTATACTGATAATAATATAAGTAATAAGTATAACTATTATAGTTCTAGCGATAATAACTGTATAATATGGGTAATAATGCATGTTATATTGATAATATTGGGAGTAATAAGTATAATTATTATAGTTCTAGCGATAATAACTGCATAATAGGGGTAATAAAGCATGTTATACTGATAATAATATAAGTAATAAGTATAACTATTATAGTTCTAGCGATAATAACTGTATAATATGGGTAATAATGCATGACATATTGATAAAATTAGGTGTAATAAGTATAACTATTATAGTTCTAGCGATAATAACTGTATAATATGGGTAATAATGCATGAAATATTGATAATATTAGGAGTTATAAGTATAATTATTATAGTTCCAGCGATAATAAGTGCATAATATGGGTAATAGTGCATGTTATATTGATAATAATAAATGTAATGAGTATAACTATTATAGTTCTAGCGATAATAACTGCATAATATGGGTAATAATGCATGTTATATTGATAATATTGGGAGTAATGTGTATATTTATTATAGTTCTGACGATAATAACAGTATAATATGGGTAATAATGCATGTTATATTGATAATATTGGGAGTAATAAGTATATTTATTATAGTTCTGACGATAATAACAGTATAATATGGGTAATAATGCATGTTATATTGATAATATTGGGAGTAATAAGTATATTTATTATAGTTCTGACGATAATAACAGTATAATATGGGTAATAATGCATGTTATACTGATAATAATATAAGTAATAAGTATAAATATTATAGTTCTAGCGATAATAACTGTATAATATGGGTAATAATGCATGTTATATTGATAATATTGGGAGTAATAAGTATAATTATTATAGTTCTAGCGATAATAACTGCATAATAGGGGTAATAATGCATGTTATACTGATAATAATATAAGTAATAAGTATAACTATTATAGTTCTAGCGATAATAACTGTATAATATGGGTAATAATGCATCTTATATTGATAATATTGGGAGTAATAAGTATAATTATTATAGTTCCAGCGATAATAACTGCATAATAGGGGTAATAATGCATGTTATACTGATAATAATATAAGTAATAAGTATAACTATTATAGTTCTAGCGATAATAACTGTATAATATGGGTAATAATGCATGACATATTGATAATATTAGGTGTAATAAGTATAATTATTATAGTTCTAGCGATAATAACTGCATAATATGGGTAATAATGCATGTTATATTGATAATATTGGGAGTTATAAGTATAATTATTATAGTTCCAGCGATAATAAGTGCATAATATGGGTAATAGTGCATGTTATATTGATAATAATAAATGTAATGAGTATAACTATTATAGTTCCAGCGATAATAACTGCATAATATGGGTAATAATGCATGTTATATTGATAATATTGGGAGTAATGTGTATATTTATTATAGTTCTGACGATAATAACAGTATAATATGGGTAATAATGCATGTTATATTGATAATATTGGGAGTAATAAGTATATTTATTATAGTTCTGACGATAATAACAGTATAATATGGGTAATAATGCATGTTATATTGATAATATTGGGAGTAATAAGTATAATTATTATAGTTCTAGCGATAATAACTGCATAATAGGGGTAATAATGCATGTTATACTGATAATAATATAAGTAATAAGTATAACTATTATAGTTCTAGCGATAATAACTGTATAATATGGGTAATAATGCATCTTATATTGATAATATTGGGAGTAATAAGTATAATTATTATAGTTCTAGCGATAATAACTGCATAATAGGGGTAATAATGCATGTTATACTGATAATAATATAAGTAATAAGTATAACTATTATAGTTCTAGCGATAATAACTGTATAATATGGGTAATAATGCATCTTATATTGATAATATTGGGAGTAATAAGTATAATTATTATAGTTCTAGCGATAATAACTGCATAATAGGGGTAATAATGCATGTTATACTGATAATAATATAAGTAATAAGTATAACTATTATAGTTCTAGCGATAATAACTGTATAATATGGGTAATAATGCATGAAATATTGATAATATTAGGAGTTATAAGTATAATTATTATAGTTCCAGCGAGAACAAGTGCATAATATGGGTAATAGTGCATGTTATATTGATAATAATAAAAGTAATAAGTATAATTATTGTAGTTCTAGCGATAATAACTGCATAATATGGGTAATAATGCATGTTATATTGATAATATTGGGAGTAATAAGTATATTTATTATAGTTCTGACGATAATAACAGTATAATATGGGTAATAATGCATGTTATATTGATAATATTGGGAGTAATAAGTATATTTATTATAGTTCTGACGATAATAACAGTATAATATGGGTAATAATGCATGTTATATTGATAATATTGGGAGTAATAAGTATATTTATTATAGTTCTGACGATAATAACAGTATAATATGGGTAATAATGCATGTTATACTGATAATAATATAAGTAATAAGTATAAATATTATAGTTCTAGCGATAATAACTGTATAATATGGGTAATAATGCATGTTATATTGATAATATTGGGAGTAATAAGTATAATTATTATAGTTCTAGCGATAATAACTGCATAATAGGGGTAATAATGCATGTTATATTGATAATAATAAAAGTAATGAGTATAACTATTATAGTTCTAGCGATAATAACTGCATAATATGGGTAATAATGCATGTTATATTGATAATATTGGGAGTAATGTGTATATTTATTATAGTTCTGACGATAATAACAGTATAATATGGGTATTAATGCATGTTATATTGATAATATTGGGAGTAATAAGTATAATTATTGTAGTTCTAGCGATAATAACTGCATAATATGGGTAATAGTGCATGTTATATTGATAATAATAAAAGTAATGAGTATAACTATTATAGTTCTAGCGATAATAACTGCATAATAGGGGTAATAAAGCATGTTATACTGATAATAATATAAGTAATAAGTATAACTATTATAGTTCTAGCGATAATAACTGTATAATATGGGTAATAATGCATGACATATTGATAATATTAGGTGTAATAAGTATAATTATTATAGTTCTAGCGATAATAACTGCATAATATGGGTAATAATGCATGTTATATTGATAATATTGGGAGTAATAAGTATATTTATTATAGTTCTGACGATAATAACAGTATAATATGGGTAATAATGCATGTTATATTGATAATATTGGGAGTAATAAGTATAATTATTATAGTTCTAGCGATAATAGCTGCATAATAGGGGTAATAATGCATGTTATACTGATAATAATATAAGTAATAAGTATAACTATTATAGTTCTAGCGATAATAACTGTATAATATGGGTAATAATGCATGAAATATTGATAATATTAGGAGTTATAAGTATAATTATTATAGTTCCAGCGATAATAAGTGCATAATATGGGTAATAGTGCATGTTATATTGATAATAATAAATGTAATGAGTACAACTATTATAGTTCTAGCGATAATAACTGCATAATATGGGTAATAATGCATGTTATATTGATAATATTGGGAGTAATGTGTATATTTATTATAGTTCTGACGATAATAACAGTATAATATGGGTAATAATGCATGTTATATTGATAATATTGGGAGTAATAAGTATATTTATTATAGTTCTGACGATAATAACAGTATAATATGGGTAATAATGCATGTTATATTGATAATATTGGGAGTAATAAGTATATTTATTATAGTTCTGACGATAATAACAGTATAATATGGGTAATAATGCATGTTATACTGATAATAATATAAGTAATAAGTATAAATATTATAGTTCTAGCGATAATAACTGTATAATATGGGTAATAATGCATGTTATATTGATAATATTGGGAGTAATAAGTATAATTATTATAGTTCTAGCGATAATAACTGCATAATAGGGGTAATAATGCATGTTATACTGATAATAATATAAGTAATAAGTATAACTATTATAGTTCTAGCGATAATAACTGTATAATATGGGTAATAATGCATTTATATTGGTAATATTGGGAGTAATAAGTATAATTATTATAGTTCTAGCGATAATAACTGCATAATAGGGGTAATAATGCATGTTATACTGATAATAATATAAGTAATAAGTATAACTATTATAGTTATAGCGATAATAACTGTATAATATGGGTAATAATGCATGACATATTGATAATATTAGGTGTAATAAGTATAATTATTATAGTTCTAGCGATAATAACTGCATAATATGGGTAATAATGCATGTTATATTGATAATATTGGGAGTAATAAGTATAATTATTGTAGTTCTAGCGATAATAACTGCATAATATGGGTAATAATGCATGTTATATTGATAATATTGGTAGTAATTAGTATATATATTATAGTTCTGAGGATAATAACAGTATAATATGGGTAATAATGCAGGTTATATTGATAATATTGGGAGTAATAAGTATAATTATTATAGTTCTAGCGATAATAACTGCATAATAGGGGTAATAATGCATGTTATATTGATAATAATATAAGTAATAAGTATAACTATTATAGTTCTAGCGATAATAACTGTATAATATGGGTAATAATGCATCTTATATTGATAATATTGGGAGTAATAAGTGTAATTATTATAGTTCTAGCGATAATAACTGTATAATATGGGTAATAATGCATGTTATATTGATAATATTGGGAGTAATAAGTATAATTATTGTAGTTCTTGCGATAATAACTGCATAATATGGGTAATAATGCATGTTATATTGATAATATTGGGAGTAATGGGTATATTTATTATAGTTCTGACGATAATAACAGTATAATATGGGTAATAATGCATGTTATATTGATAATATTGGGAGTAATAAGTATATTTTTAATAGTTCTGACCATAATGACAGTACAATATGGGGAATATTGCATGTTATATTGATAATATTGGGAGTAAGAAGTATAATTATTATAGTTCTACCGATAATAACTGCATAATAGGAGGAATAATGCATGTTATACTGATAATAATATAAGAAATAAGTATAACTATTATAGTTCTAGCGATAATAACTGTATAATATGGGTAATAATGCATCTTATATTGATAATATTGGGAGTAATAAGTATTTTTATTATAGTTCTGACAATAATAACTGCATAATATGGGTAATAATGCATGTTATATTGATAATATTGGGAGTAATTAGTATATTTATTATAGTTCTGACGATAATAACAGTATAATATGGGTAATAATGCATGTTATATTGATAATATTGGGAGTAATTAGTATATTTATTATAGTTCTGACGATAATAACAGTATAATATGGGTAATAATGCATGTTATATTGATAATATTGGGAGTAATAAGTATAATTATTATAGTTCTAGCGATAATAACTGCATAATAGGGGTAATAATGCATGTTATATTGATAATAATAAAAGTAATGAGTATAACTATTATAGTTCTAGCGATAATAACTGCATAATATGGGTAATAATGCATGTTATATTGATAATATTGGGAGTAATGTGTATATTTATTATAGTTCTGACGATAATAACAGTATAATATGGGTATTAATGCATGTTATATTGATAATATTGGGAGTAATAAGTATAATTATTGTAGTTCTAGCGATAATAACTGCATAATATGGGTAATAGTGCATGTTATATTGATAATAATAAAAGTAATGAGTATAACTATTATAGTTCTAGCGATAATAACTGCATAATATGGGTAATAATGCATGTTATATTGATAATATTGGGAGTAATGCGTATATTTATTATAGTTCTGACTATAATAACAGTATAATATGGGTAATAATGCATGTTATATTGATAATATTGGGAGTAATAAGTATATTTATTATAGTTCTGACGATAATAACAGTATAATATGGGTAATAATGCATGTTATATTGATAATATTGGGAGTAATAAGTATAATTATTATAGTTCCAGCGATAATAACTGCATAATAGGGGTAATAATGCATGTTATACTGATAATAATATAAGTAATAAGTATAACTATTATAGTTCTAGCGATAATAACCGTATAATATGGGTAATAATGCATGTTATACTGATAATATTGGGAGTAATAAGTATAATTATTATAGTTCTAGCGATAATAACTGCATAATAGGGGTAATAAAGCATGTTATACTGATAATAATATAAGTAATAAGTATAACTATTATAGTTCTAGCGATAATAACTGTATAATATGGGTAATAATGCATGTTATATTGATAATATTGGGAGTAATAAGTATAATTATTATAGTTCTAGCGATAATAACTGCATAATAGGGGTAATAAAGCATGTTATACTGATAATAATATAAGTAATAAGTATAACTATTATAGTTCTAGCGATAATAACTGTATAATATGGGTAATAATGCATGACATATTGATAAAATTAGGTGTAATAAGTATAACTATTATAGTTCTAGCGATAATAACTGTATAATATGGGTAATAATGCATGAAATATTGATAATATTAGGAGTTATAAGTATAATTATTATAGTTCCAGCGATAATAAGTGCATAATATGGGTAATAGTGCATGTTATATTGATAATAATAAATGTAATGAGTATAACTATTATAGTTCTAGCGATAATAACTGCATAATATGGGTAATAATGCATGTTATATTGATAATATTGGGAGTAATGTGTATATTTATTATAGTTCTGACGATAATAACAGTATAATATGGGTAATAATGCATGTTATATTGATAATATTGGGAGTAATAAGTATATTTATTATAGTTCTGACGATAATAACAGTATAATATGGGTAATAATGCATGTTATATTGATAATATTGGGAGTAATAAGTATATTTATTATAGTTCTGACGATAATAACAGTATAATATGGGTAATAATGCATGTTATACTGATAATAATATAAGTAATAAGTATAAATATTATAGTTCTAGCGATAATAACTGTATAATATGGGTAATAATGCATGTTATATTGATAATATTGGGAGTAATAAGTATAATTATTATAGTTCTAGCGATAATAACTGCATAATAGGGGTAATAATGCATGTTATACTGATAATAATATAAGTAATAAGTATAACTATTATAGTTCTAGCGATAATAACTGTATAATATGGGTAATAATGCATCTTATATTGATAATATTGGGAGTAATAAGTATAATTATTATAGTTCTAGCGATAATAACTGCATAATAGGGGTAATAATGCATGTTATACTGATAATAATATAAGTAATAAGTATAACTATTATAGTTCTAGCGATAATAACTGTATAATATGGGTAATAATGCATGACATATTGATAATATTAGGTGTAATAAGTATAATTATTATAGTTCTAGCGATAATAACTGCATAATATGGGTAATAATGCATGTTATATTGATAATATTGGGAGTTATAAGTATAATTATTATAGTTCCAGCGATAATAAGTGCATAATATGGGTAATAGTGCATGTTATATTGATAATAATAAATGTAATGAGTATAACTATTATAGTTCCAGCGATAATAACTGCATAATATGGGTAATAATGCATGTTATATTGATAATATTGGGAGTAATGTGTATATTTATTATAGTTCTGACGATAATAACAGTATAATATGGGTAATAATGCATGTTATATTGATAATATTGGGAGTAATAAGTATATTTATTATAGTTCTGACGATAATAACAGTATAATATGGGTAATAATGCATGTTATATTGATAATATTGGGAGTAATAAGTATAATTATTATAGTTCTAGCGATAATAACTGCATAATAGGGGTAATAATGCATGTTATACTGATAATAATATAAGTAATAAGTATAACTATTATAGTTCTAGCGATAATAACTGTATAATATGGGTAATAATGCATCTTATATTGATAATATTGGGAGTAATAAGTATAATTATTATAGTTCTAGCGATAATAACTGCATAATAGGGGTAATAATGCATGTTATACTGATAATAATATAAGTAATAAGTATAACTAGTATAGTTCTAGCGATAATAACTGTATAATATGGGTAATAATGCATGACATATTGATAATATTAGGTGTAATAAGTATAATTATTATAGTTCTAGCGATAATAACTGCATATTATGGGTAATAATGCATGTTATATTGATAATATTGGGAGTAATAAGTATATTTATTATAGTTCTGACGATAATAACAGTATAATATGGGTAATAATGCATGTTATATTGATAATATTGGGAGTAATAAGTATAATTATTATAGTTCTAGCGATAATAGCTGCATAATAGGGGTAATAATGCATGTTATACTGATAATAATATAAGTAATAAGTATAACTATTATAGTTCTAGCGATAATAACTGTATAATATGGGTAATAATGCATGAAATATTGATAATATTAGGAGTTATAAGTATAATTATTATAGTTCCAGCGAGAACAAGTGCATAATATGGGTAATAGTGCATGTTATATTGATAATAATAAAAGTAATAAGTATAATTATTGTAGTTCTAGCGATAATAACTGCATAATATGGGTAATAATGCATGTTATATTGATAATATTGGGAGTAATAAGTATATTTATTATAGTTCTGACGATAATAACAGTATAATATGGGTAATAATGCATGTTATATTGATAATATTGGGAGTAATAAGTATATTTATTATAGTTCTGACGATAATAACAGTATAATATGGGTAATAATGCATGTTATATTGATAATATTGGGAGTAATAAGTATATTTATTATAGTTCTGACGATAATAACAGTATAATATGGGTAATAATGCATGTTATACTGATAATAATATAAGTAATAAGTATAACTATTATAGTTCTAGCGATAATAACTGTATAATATGGGTAATAATGCATGTTATATTGATAATATTGGGAGTAATAAGTATAATTATTATAGTTCTAGCGATAATAACTGCATAATAGGGGTAATAATGCATGTTATACTGATAATAATATAAGTAATAAGTATAACTATTATAGTTCTAGCGATAATAACTGTATAATATGGGTAATAATGCATCTTATATTGATAATATTGGGAGTAATAAGTATAATTATTATAGTTCTAGCGATAATAACTGCATAATAGGGGTAATAATGCATGTTATACTGATAATAATATAAGTAATAAGTATAACTATTATAGTTCTAGCGATAATAACTGTATAATATGGGTAATAATGCATGACATATTGATAATATTAGGTGTAATAAGTATAATTATTATAGTTCTAGCGATAATAACTGCATAATATGGGTAATAATGCATGTTATATTGATAATATTGGGAGTAATAAGTATATTTATTATAGTTCTGACGATAATAACAGTATAATATGGGTAATAATGCATCTTATATTGATAATATTGGGAGTAATAAGTATTTTTATTATAGTTCTGACAATAATAACTGCATAATATGGGTAATAATGCATGTTATATTGATAATATTGGGAGTAATTAGTATATTTATTATAGTTCTGACGATAATAACAGTATAATATGGGTAATAATGCATGTTATATTGATAATATTGGGAGTAATTAGTATATTTATTATAGTTCTGACGATAATAACAGTATAATATGGGTAATAATGCATGTTATATTGATAATATTGGGAGTAATAAGTATAATTATTATAGTTCTAGCGATAATAACTGCATAATAGGGGTAATAATGCATGTTATATTGATAATAATAAAAGTAATGAGTATAACTATTATAGTTCTAGCGATAATAACTGCATAATATGGGTAATAATGCATGTTATATTGATAATATTAGGTGTAATAAGTATAATTATTATAGTTCTAGCGATAATAACTGCATAATATGGGTAATAATGCATGTTATATTGATAATATTGGGAGTAATAAGTATATTTATTATAGTTCTGACGATAATAACAGTATAATATGGGTAATAATGCATCTTATATTGATAATATTGGGAGTAATAAGTATTTTTATTATAGTTCTGACAATAATAACTGCATAATATGGGTAATAATGCATGTTATATTGATAATATTGGGAGTAATTAGTATATTTATTATAGTTCTGACGATAATAACAGTATAATATGGGTAATAATGCATGTTATATTGATAATATTGGGAGTAATTAGTATATTTATTATAGTTCTGACGATAATAACAGTATAATATGGGTAATAATGCATGTTATATTGATAATATTGGGAGTAATAAGTATAATTATTATAGTTCTAGCGATAATAACTGCATAATAGGGGTAATAATGCATGTTATATTGATAATAATAAAAGTAATGAGTATAACTATTATAGTTCTAGCGATAATAACTGCATAATATGGGTAATAATGCATGTTATATTGATAATATTGGGAGTAATGTGTATATTTATTATAGTTCTGACGATAATAACAGTATAATATGGGTATTAATGCATGTTATATTGATAATATTGGGAGTAATAAGTATAATTATTGTAGTTCTAGCGATAATAACTGCATAATATGGGTAATAGTGCATGTTATATTGATAATAATAAAAGTAATGAGTATAACTATTATAGTTCTAGCGATAATAACTGCATAATATGGGTAATAATGCATGTTATATTGATAATATTGGGAGTAATGCGTATATTTATTATAGTTCTGACTATAATAACAGTATAATATGGGTAATAATGCATGTTATATTGATAATATTGGGAGTAATAAGTATATTTATTATAGTTCTGACGATAATAACAGTATAATATGGGTAATAATGCATGTTATATTGATAATATTGGGAGTAATAAGTATAATTATTATAGTTCCAGCGATAATAACTGCATAATAGGGGTAATAATGCATGTTATACTGATAATAATATAAGTAATAAGTATAACTATTATAGTTCTAGCGATAATAACCGTATAATATGGGTAATAATGCATGTTATACTGATAATATTGGGAGTAATAAGTATAATTATTATAGTTCTAGCGATAATAACTGCATAATAGGGGTAATAAAGCATGTTATACTGATAATAATATAAGTAATAAGTATAACTATTATAGTTCTAGCGATAATAACTGTATAATATGGGTAATAATGCATGTTATATTGATAATATTGGGAGTAATAAGTATAATTATTATAGTTCTAGCGATAATAACTGCATAGTAGGGGTAATAAAGCATGTTATACTGATAATAATATAAGTAATAAGTATAACTATTATAGTTCTAGCGATAATAACTGTATAATATGGGTAATAATGCATGTTATATTGATAATATTGGGAGTAATAAGTATATTTATTATAGTTCTGACGATAATAACAGTATAATATGGGTAATAATGCATGTTATATTGATAATATTGGGAGTAATAAGTATATTTATTATAGTTCTGACGATAATAACAGTATAATATGGGTAATAATGCATGTTATATTGATAATATTGGGAGTAATAAGTATATTTATTATAGTTCTGACGATAATAACAGTATAATATGGGTAATAATGCATGTTATACTGATAATAATATAAGTAATAAGTATAACTATTATAGTTCTAGCGATAATAACTGTATAATATGGGTAATAATGCATGTTATATTGATAATATTGGGAGTAATAAGTATAATTATTATAGTTCTAGCGATAATAACTGCATAATAGGGGTAATAATGCATGTTATACTGATAATAATATAAGTAATAAGTATAACTATTATAGTTCTAGCGATAATAACTGTATAATATGGGTAATAATGCATCTTATATTGATAATATTGGGAGTAATAAGTATAATTATTATAGTTCTAGCGATAATAACTGCATAATAGGGGTAATAATGCATGTTATACTGATAATAATATAAGTAATAAGTATAACTATTATAGTTCTAGCGATAATAACTGTATAATATGGGTAATAATGCATGACATATTGATAATATTAGGTGTAATAAGTATAATTATTATAGTTCTAGCGATAATAACTGCATAATATGGGTAATAATGCATGTTATATTGATAATATTGGGAGTAATAAGTATATTTTATTATAGTTCTGACGATAATAACAGTATAATATGGGTAATAATGCATCTTATATTGATAATATTGGGAGTAATAAGTATATTTATTATAGTTCTGACGATAATAACAGTATAATATGGGTAATAATGCATGAAATATTGATAATATTAGGAGTTATAAGTATAATTATTATAGTTCCAGCGATAATAAGTGCATAATATGGGTAATAGTGCATGTTATATTGATAATAATAAAAGTAATGAGTATAACTATTATAGTTCTAGCGATAATAACTGCATAATATGGGTAATAATGCATGTTATATTGATAATATTGGGAGTAATGTGTATATTTAATATAGTTCTGACGATAATAACAGTATAATATGGGTAATAATGCATGTTATATTGATAATATTGGGAGTAATAAGTATATTTATTATAGTTCTGACGATAATAACAGTATAATATGGGTAATAATGCATGTTATATTGATAATATTGGGAGTAATAAGTATATTTATTATAGTTCTGACGATAATAACAGTATAATATGGGTAATAATGCATGTTATACTGATAATAATATAAGTAATAAGTATAAATATTATAGTTCTAGCGATAATAACTGTATAATATGGGTAATAATGCATGTTATATTGATAATATTGGGAGTAATAAGTATAATTATTATAGTTCTAGCGATAATAACTGCATAATAGGGGTAATAATGCATGTTATACTGATAATAATATAAGTAATAAGTATAACTATTATAGTTCTAGCGATAATAACTGTATAATATGGGTAATAATGCATCTTATATTGATAATATTGGGAGTAATAAGTATAATTATTATAGTTCTAGCGATAATAACTGCATAATAGGGGTAATAATGCATGTTATACTGATAATAATATAAGTAATAAGTATAACTATTATAGTTCTAGCGATAATAACTGTATAATATGGGTAATAATGCATGACATATTGATAATATTAGGTGTAATAAGTATAATTATTATAGTTCTAGCGATAATAACTGCATAATATGGGTAATAATGCATGTTATATTGATAATATTGGGAGTTATAAGTATAATTATTATAGTTCCAGCGATAATAAGTGCATAATATGGGTAATAGTGCATGTTATATTGATAATAATAAATGTAATGAGTATAACTATTATAGTTCCAGCGATAATAACTGCATAATATGGGTAATAATGCATGTTATATTGATAATATTGGGAGTAATGTGTATATTTATTATAGTTCTGACGATAATAACAGTATAATATGGGTAATAATGCATGTTATATTGATAATATTGGGAGTAATAAGTATATTTATTATAGTTCTGACGATAATAACAGTATAATATGGGTAATAATGCATGTTATATTGATAATATTGGGAGTAATAAGTATAATTATTATAGTTCTAGCGATAATAACTGCATAATAGGGGTAATAATGCATGTTATACTGATAATAATATAAGTAATAAGTATAACTATTATAGTTCTAGCGATAATAACTGTATAATATGGGTAATAATGCATCTTATATTGATAATATTGGGAGTAATAAGTATAATTATTATAGTTCTAGCGATAATAACTGCATAATAGGGGTAATAATGCATGTTATACTGATAATAATATAAGTAATAAGTATAACTAGTATAGTTCTAGCGATAATAACTGTATAATATGGGTAATAATGCATGACATATTGATAATATTAGGTGTAATAAGTATAATTATTATAGTTCTAGCGATAATAACTGCATAATATGGGTAATAATGCATGTTATATTGATAATATTGGGAGTAATAAGTATATTTATTATAGTTCTGACGATAATAACAGTATAATATGGGTAATAATGCATGTTATATTGATAATATTGGGAGTAATAAGTATAATTATTATAGTTCTAGCGATAATAGCTGCATAATAGGGGTAATAATGCATGTTATACTGATAATAATATAAGTAATAAGTATAACTATTATAGTTCTAGCGATAATAACTGTATAATATGGGTAATAATGCATGAAATATTGATAATATTAGGAGTTATAAGTATAATTATTATAGTTCCAGCGAGAACAAGTGCATAATATGGGTAATAGTGCATGTTATATTGATAATAATAAAAGTAATAAGTATGATTATTGTAGTTCTAGCGATAATAACTGCATAATATGGGTAATAATGCATGTTATATTGATAATATTGGGAGTAATAAGTATATTTATTATAGTTCTGACGATAATAACAGTATAATATGGGTAATAATGCATGTTATATTGATAATATTGGGAGTAATAAGTATATTTATTATAGTTCTGACGATAATAACAGTATAATATGGGTAATAATGCATGTTATATTGATAATATTGGGAGTAATAAGTATATTTATTATAGTTCCAGCGATAATAAGTGCATAATATGGGTAATAGTGCATGTTATATTGATAATAATAAATGTAATGAGTATAACTATTATAGTTCTAGCGATAATAACTGCATAATATGGGTAATAATGCATGTTATATTGATAATATTGGGAGTAATGTGTATATTTATTATAGTTCTGACGATAATAACAGTATAATATGGGTAATAATGCATGTTATATTGATAATATTGGGAGTAATAAGTATATTTATTATGGTTCTGACGATAATAACAGTATAATATGGGTAATAATGCATGTTATATTGATAATATTGGGAGTAATAAGTATATTTATTATAGTTCTGACGATAATAACAGTATAATATGGGTAATAATGCATGTTATACTGATAATAATATAAGTAATAAGTATAACTATTATAGTTCTAGCGATAATAACTGTATAATATGGGTAATAATGCATGTTATATTGATAATATTGGGAGTAATAAGTATAATTATTATAGTTCTAGCGATAATAACTGCATAATAGGGGTAATAATGCATGTTATACTGATAATAATATAAGTAATAAGTATAAACTATTATAGTTTCTAGCGATTATAACTGTATAATATGGGTAATAATGCACCTTATATTGATAATATTGGGAGTAATAAGTATAATTATTATAGTTCTAGCGATAATAACTGCATAATAGGGGTAATAATGCATGTTATACCTGATAATAATATAAGTAATAAGTATAACTATTATAGTTCTAGCGATAATAACTGTATAATATGGGTAATAATGCATGACATATTGATAATATTAGGTGTAATAAGTATAATTATTATAGTTCTAGCGATAATAACTGCATAATATGGGTAATAATGCATGTTATATTGATAATATTGGGAGTTATAAGTATAATTATTATAGTTCCAGCGATAATAAGTGCATAATATGGGTAATAGTGCATGTTATATTGATAATAATAAATGTAATGAGTATAACTATTATAGTTCCAGCGATAATAACTGCATAATATGGGTAATAATGCATGTTATATTGATAATATTGGGAGTAATGTGTATATTTATTATAGTTCTGACGATAATAACAGTATAATATGGGTAATAATGCATGTTATATTGATAATATTGGGAGTAATAAGTATATTTATTATAGTTCTGACGATAATAACAGTATAATATGGGTAATAATGCATGTTATATTGATAATATTGGGAGTAATAAGTATAATTATTATAGTTCTAGCGATAATAACTGCATAATAGGGGTAATAATGCATGTTATACTGATAATAATATAAGTAATAAGTATAACTATTATAGTTCTAGCGATAATAACTGTATAATATGGGTAATAATGCATCTTATATTGATAATATTGGGAGTAATAAGTATAATTATTATAGTTCTAGCGATAATAACTGCATAATAGGGGTAATAATGCATGTTATACTGATAATAATATAAGTAATAAGTATAACTAGTATAGTTCTAGCGATAATAACTGTATAATATGGGTAATAATGCATGACATATTGATAATATTAGGTGTAATAAGTATAATTATTATAGTTCTAGCGATAATAACTGCATAATATGGGTAATAATGCATGTTATATTGATAATATTGGGAGTAATAAGTATATTTATTATAGTTCTGACGATAATAACAGTATAATATGGGTAATAATGCATGTTATATTGATAATATTGGGAGTAATAAGTATAATTATTATAGTTCTAGCGATAATAGCTGCATAATAGGGGTAATAATGCATGTTATACTGATAATAATATAAGTAATAAGTATAACTATTATAGTTCTAGCGATAATAACTGTATAATATGGGTAATAATGCATGAAATATTGATAATATTAGGAGTTATAAGTATAATTATTATAGTTCCAGCGAGAACAAGTGCATAATATGGGTAATAGTGCATGTTATATTGATAATAATAAAAGTAATAAGTATAATTATTGTAGTTCTAGCGATAATAACTGCATAATATGGGTAATAATGCATGTTATATTGATAATATTGGGAGTAATAAGTATATTTATTATAGTTCTGACGATAATAACAGTATAATATGGGTAATAATGCATGTTATATTGATAATATTGGGAGTAATAAGTATATTTATTATAGTTCTGACGATAATAACAGTATAATATGGGTAATAATGCATGTTATATTGATAATATTGGGAGTAATAAGTATATTTATTATAGTTCTGACGATAATAACAGTATAATATGGGTAATAATGCATGTTATACTGATAATAATATAAGTAATAAGTATAACTATTATAGTTCTAGCGATAATAACTGTATAATATGGGTAATAATGCATGTTATATTGATAATATTGGAGTAATAAGTATAATTATTATAGTTCTAGCGATAATAACTGCATAATAGGGGTAATAATGCATGTTATACTGATAATAATATAAGTAATAAGTATAACTATTATAGTTCTAGCGATAATAACTGTAATAATATGGGTAATAATGCATCTTATATTGATAATATTGGGAGTAATAAGTATAATTATTATAGTTCTAGCGATAATAACTGCATAATAGGGTAATAATGCATGTCATACTGATAATAATATAAGTAATAAGTATAACTATTATAGTTCTAGCGATAATAACTGTATAATATGGGTAATAATGCATGACATATTGATAATATTAGGTGTAATAAGTATAATTATTATAGTTCTAGCGATAATAACTGCATAATATGGGTAATAATGCATGTTATATTGATAATATTGGGAGTAATAAGTATATTTATTATAGTTCTGACGATAATAACAGTATAATATGGGTAATAATTGCATCTTATATTGATAATATTGGGAGTAATAAGTATTTTTATTATAGTTCTGACAATAATAACTGCATAATATGGGTAATAATGCATGTTATATTGATAATATTGGGAGTAATTAGTATATTTATTATAGTTCTGACGATAATAACAGTATAATATGGGTAATAATGCATGTTATATTGATAATATTGGGAGTAATTAGTATATTTATTATAGTTCTGACGATAATAACAGTATAATATGGGTAATAATGCATGTTATATTGATAATATTGGGAGTAATAAGTATAATTATTATAGTTCTAGCGATAATAACTGCATAATAGGGTAATAATGCATGTTATATTGATAATAATAAAGTAATGAGTATAACTATTATAGTTCTAGCGATAATAACTGCATAATATGGTAATAATGCATGTTATATTGATAATATTGGGAGTAATGTGTATATTTATTATAGTTCTGACGATAATAACAGTATAATATGGGTATTAATGCATGTTATATTGATAATATTGGGAGTAATAAGTATAATTATTGTAGTTCTAGCGATAATAACTGCATAATATGGGTAATAGTGCATGTTATATTGATAATAATAAAAGTAATGAGTATAACTATTATAGTTCTAGCGATAATAACTGCATAATATGGGTAATAATGCATGTTATATTGATAATATTGGGAGTAATGCGTATATTTATTATAGTTCTGACTATAATAACAGTATAATATGGTAATAATGCATGTTATATTGATAATATTGGGAGTAATAAGTATATTTATTATAGTTCTGACGATAATAACAGTATAATATGGGTAATAATGCATGTTATATTGATAATATTGGGAGTAATAAGTATAATTATTATAGTTCCAGCGATAATAACTGCATAATAGGGGTAATAATGCATGTTATACTGATAATAATATAAGTAATAAGTATAACTATTATAGTTCTAGCGATAATAACCGTATAATATGGGTAATAATGCATGTTATACTGATAATATTGGGAGTGATAAGTATAATTATTATAGTTCTAGCGATAATAACTGCATAATAGGGGTAATAAAGCATGTTATACTGATAATAATATAAGTAATAAGTATAACTATTATAGTTCTAGCGATAATAACTGTATAATATGGGTAATAATGCATGACATATTGATAAAATTAGGTGTAATAAGTATAACTATTATAGTTCTAGCGATAATAACTGTATAATATGGGTAATAATGCATGAAATATTGATAATATTAGGAGTTATAAGTATAATTATTATAGTTCCAGCGATAATAAGTGCATAATATGGGTAATAGTGCATGTTATATTGATAATAATAAATGTAATGAGTATAACTATTATAGTTCTAGCGATAATAACTGCATAATATGGGTAATAATGCATGTTATATTGATAATATTGGGAGTAATGTGTATATTTATTATAGTTCTGACGATAATAACAGTATAATATGGGTAATAATGCATGTTATATTGATAATATTGGGAGTAATAAGTATATTTATTATAGTTCTGACGATAATAACAGTATAATATGGGTAATAATGCATGTTATATTGATAATATTGGGAGTAATAAGTATATTTATTATAGTTCTGACGATAATAACAGTATAATATGGGTAATAATGCATGTTATACTGATAATAATATAAGTAATAAGTATAAATATTATAGTTCTAGCGATAATAACTGTATAATATGGGTAATAATGCATGTTATATTGATAATATTGGGAGTAATAAGTATAATTATTATAGTTCTAGCGATAATAACTGCATAATAGGGGTAATAATGCATGTTATACTGATAATAATATAAGTAATAAGTATAACTATTATAGTTCTAGCGATAATAACTGTATAATATGGGTAATAATGCATCTTATATTGATAATATTGGGAGTAATAAGTATAATTATTATAGTTCTAGCGATAATAACTGCATAATAGGGGTAATAATGCATGTTATACTGATAATAATATAAGTAATAAGTATAACTATTATAGTTCTAGCGATAATAACTGTATAATATGGGTAATAATGCATGACATATTGATAATATTAGGTGTAATAAGTATAATTATTATAGTTCTAGCGATAATAACTGCATAATATGGGTAATAATGCATGTTATATTGATAATATTGGGAGTTATAAGTATAATTATTATAGTTCCAGCGATAATAAGTGCATAATATGGGTAATAGTGCATGTTATATTGATAATAATAAATGTAATGAGTATAACTATTATAGTTCCAGCGATAATAACTGCATAATATGGGTAATAATGCATGTTATATTGATAATATTGGGAGTAATGTGTATATTTATTATAGTTCTGACGATAATAACAGTATAATATGGGTAATAATGCATGTTATATTGATAATACTGGGAGTAATAAGTATATTTATTATAGTTCTGACGATAATAACAGTATAATATGGGTAATAATGCATGTTATATTGATAATATTGGGAGTAATAAGTATAATTATTATAGTTCTAGCGATAATAACCGCATAATAGGGGTAATAATGCATGTTATACTGATAATAATATAAGTAATAAGTATAACTATTATAGTTCTAGCGATAATAACTGTATAATATGGGTAATAATGCATCTTATATTGATAATATTGGGAGTAATAAGTATAATTATTATAGTTCTAGCGATAATAACTGCATAATAGGGGTAATAATGCATGTTATATTGATAATATTGGGAGTAATAAGTATAATTATTATAGTTCTAGCGATAATAGCTGCATAATAGGGGTAATAATGCATGTTATACTGATAATAATATAAGTAATAAGTATAACTATTATAGTTCTAGCGATAATAACTGTATAATATGGGTAATAATGCATGAAATATTGATAATATTAGGAGTTATAAGTATAATTATTATAGTTCCAGCGAGAACAAGTGCATAATATGGGTAATAGTGCATGTTATATTGATAATAATAAAAGTAATAAGTATAATTATTGTAGTTCTAGCGATAATAACTGCATAATATGGGTAATAATGCATGTTATATTGATAATATTGGGAGTAATAAGTATATTTATTATAGTTCTGACGATAATAACAGTATAATATGGGTAATAATGCATGTTATATTGATAATATTGGGAGTAATAAGTATATTTATTATAGTTCTGACGATAATAACAGTATAATATGGGTAATAATGCATGTTATATTGATAATATTGGGAGTAATAAGTATATTTATTATAGTTCTGACGATAATAACAGTATAATATGGGTAATAATGCATGTTATACTGATAATAATATAAGTAATAAGTATAACTATTATAGTTCTAGCGATAATAACTGTATAATATGGGTAATAATGCATGTTATATTGATAATATTGGGAGTAATAAGTATAATTATTATAGTTCTAGCGATAATAACTGCATAATAGGGGTAATAATGCATGTTATACTGATAATAATATAAGTAATAAGTATAACTATTATAGTTCTAGCGATAATAACTGTATAATATGGGTAATAATGCATCTTATATTGATAATATTGGGAGTAATAAGTATAGTTATTATAGTTCTAGCGATAATAACTGCATAATAGGGGTAATAATGCATGTTATACTGATAATAATATAAGTAATAAGTATAACTATTATAGTTCTAGCGATAATAACTGTATAATATGGGTAATAATGCATGACATATTGATAATATTAGGTGTAATAAGTATAATTATTATAGTTCTAGCGATAATAACTGCATAATATGGGTAATAATGCATGTTATATTGATAATATTGGGAGTTATAAGTATAATTATTATAGTTCCAGCGATAATAAGTGCATAATATGGGTAATAGTGCATGTTATATTGATAATAATAAATGTAATGAGTATAACTATTATAGTTCTAGCGATAATAACTGCATAATATGGGTAATAATGCATGTTATATTGATAATATTGGGAGTAATGTGTATATTTATTATAGTTCTGACGATAATAACAGTATAATATGGGTAATAATGCATGTTATATTGATAATATTGGGAGTAATAAGTATATTTATTATGGTTCTGACGATAATAACAGTATAATATGGGTAATAATGCATGTTATATTGATAATATTGGGAGTAATAAGTATATTTATTATAGTTCTGACGATAATAACAGTATAATATGGGTAATAATGCATGTTATACTGATAATAATATAAGTAATAAGTATAACTATTATAGTTCTAGCGATAATAACTGTATAATATGGGTAATAATGCATGTTATATTGATAATATTGGGAGTAATAAGTATAATTATTATAGTTCTAGCGATAATAACTGCATAATAGGGGTAATAATGCATGTTATACTGATAATAATATAAGTAATAAGTATAACTATTATAGTTCTAGCGATTATAACTGTATAATATGGGTAATAATGCATCTTATATTGATAATATTGGGAGTAATAAGTATAATTATTATAGTTCTAGCGATAATAACTGCATAATAGGGGTAATAATGCATGTTATACTGATAATAATATAAGTAATAAGTATAACTATTATAGTTCTAGCGATAATAACTGTATAATATGGGTAATAATGCATGACATATTGATAATATTAGGTGTAATAAGTATAATTATTATAGTTCTAGCGATAATAACTGCATAATATGGGTAATAATGCATGTTATATTGATAATATTGGGAGTAATAAGTATATTTATTATAGTTCTGACGATAATAACAGTATGATATGGGTAATAATGCATGTTATATTGATAATATTGGGAGTAATAAGTATAATTATTATAGTTCTAGCGATAATAGCTGCATAATAGGGGTAATAATGCATGTTATACTGATAATAATATAAGTAATAAGTATAACTATTATAGTTCTAGCGATAATAACTGTATAATATGGGTAATAATGCATGAAATATTGATAATATTAGGAGTTATAAGTATAATTATTATAGTTCCAGCGAGAACAATTGCATAATATGGGTAATAGTGCATGTTATATTGATAATAATAAAAGTAATAAGTATAATTATTGTAGTTCTAGCGATAATAACTGCATAATATGGGTAATAATGCATGTTATATTGATAATATTGGGAGTAATAAGTATATTTATTATAGTTCTGACGATAATAACAGTATAATATGGGTAATAATGCATGTTATACTGATAATAATATAAGTAATAAGTATAACTATTATAGTTCTAGCGATAATAACTGTATAATATGGGCAATAGTGCATGTTATATTGATAATAATAAAAGTAATAAGTATAATTATTGTAGTTCTAGCGATAATAACTGCATAATATGGGTAATAATGCATGTTATATTGATAATATTGGGAGTAATAAGTATATTTATTACAGTTCTGACGATAATAACAGTATAATATGGGTAATAATGCATGTTATATTGATAATATTGGGAGCAATAAGTATAATTTTTACAGTTCTAGCGATAATAGCTGCATAATAGGGGTAATAATGCATGTTATACTGATAATAATATAAGTAATAAGTATAACTATTATAGTTCCAGCGATAATAAGTGCATAATATGGGTAATAGTGCATGCTATATTGATAATAATAAAAGTAATGAGTATAACTGTTATAGTTCTAGCGATAATAACTGCATAATAGGGGTAATAATGCATGTTATACTGATAATAATATAAGTAATAAGTATAACTATTATAGTTCTAGCGATAATAACCGTATAATATGGGTAATAATGCATGTTATACTGATAATATTGGGAGTAATAAGTATAATTATTATAGTTCTAGCGATAATAACTGCATAATAGGGGTAATAAAGCATGTTATACTGATAATAATATAAGTAATAAGTATAACTATTATAGTTCTAGCGATAATAACTGTATAATATGGGTAATAATGCATGTTATATTGATAATATTGGGAGTAATAAGTATAATTATTATAGTTCTAGCGATAATAACTGCATAATAGGGGTAATAAAGCATGTTATACTGATAATAATATAAGTAATAAGTATAACTATTATAGTTCTAGCGATAATAACTGTATAATATGGGTAATAATGCATGACATATTGATAAAATTAGGTGTAATAAGTATAACTATTATAGTTCTAGCGATAATAACTGTATAATATGGGTAATAATGCATGAAATATTGATAATATTAGGAGTTATAAGTATAATTATTATAGTTCCAGCGATAATAAGTGCATAATATGGGTAATAGTGCATGTTATATTGATAATAATAAATGTAATGAGTATAACTATTATAGTTCTAGCGATAATAACTGCATAATATGGGTAATAATGCATGTTATATTGATAATATTGGGAGTAATGTGTATATTTATTATAGTTCTGACGATAATAACAGTATAATATGGGTAATAATGCATGTTATATTGATAATATTGGGAGTAATAAGTATATTTATTATAGTTCTGACGATAATAACAGTATAATATGGGTAATAATGCATGTTATATTGATAATATTGGGAGTAATAAGTATATTTATTATAGTTCTGACGATAATAACAGTATAATATGGGTAATAATGCATGTTATACTGATAATAATATAAGTAATAAGTATAAATATTATAGTTCTAGCGATAATAACTGTATAATATGGGTAATAATGCATGTTATATTGATAATATTGGGAGTAATAAGTATAATTATTACAGTTCTAGCGATAATAACTGCATAATAGGGGTAATAATGCATGTTATACTGATAATAATATAAGTAATAAGTATAACTATTATAGTTCTAGCGATAATAACTGTATAATATGGGTAATAATGCATCTTATATTGATAATATTGGGAGTAATAAGTATAATTATTATAGTTCTAGCGATAATAACTGCATAATAGGGGTAATAATGCATGTTATACTGATAATAATATAAGTAATAAGTATAACTATTATAGTTCTAGCGATAATAACTGTATAATATGGGTAATAATGCATCTTATATTGATAATATTGGGAGTAATAAGTATAATTATTATAGTTCTAGCGATAATAACTGCATAATAGGGGTAATAATGCATGTTATATTGATAATATTGGGAGTTATAAGTATAATTATTATAGTTCCAGCGATAATAAGTGCATAATATGGGTAATAGTGCATGTTATATTGATAATAATAAATGTAATGAGTATAACTATTATAGTTCCAGCGATAATAACTGCATAATATGGGTAATAATGCATGTTATATTGATAATATTGGGAGTAATGTGTATATTTATTATAGTTCTGACGATAATAACAGTATAATATGGGTAATAATGCATGTTATATTGATAATATTGGGAGTAATAAGTATATTTATTATAGTTCTGACGATAATAACAGTATAATATGGGTAATAATGCATGTTATATTGATAATATTGGGAGTAATAAGTATAATTATTATAGTTCTAGCGATAATAACTGCATAATAGGGGTAATAATGCATGTTATACTGATAATAATATAAGTAATAAGTATAACTATTATAGTTCTAGCGATAATAACTGTATAATATGGGTAATAATGCATGAAATATTGATAATATTAGGAGTTATAAGTATAATTATTATAGTTCCAGCGAGAACAAGTGCATAATATGGGTAATAGTGCATGTTATATTGATAATAATAAAAGTAATAAGTATAATTATTGTAGTTCTAGCGATAATAACTGCATAATATGGGTAATAATGCATGTTATATTGATAATATTGGGAGTAATAAGTATATTTATTATAGTTCTGACGATAATAACAGTATAATATGGGTAATAATGCATGTTATATTGATAATATTGGGAGTAATAAGTATATTTATTATAGTTCTGACGATAATAACAGTATAATATGGGTAATAATGCATGTTATATTGATAATATTGGGAGTAATAAGTATATTTATTATAGTTCTGACGATAATAACAGTACAATATGGGTAATAATGCATGTTATACTGATAATAATATAAGTAATAAGTATAACTATTATAGTTCTAGCGATAATAACTGTATAATATGGGTAATAATGCATGTTATATTGATAATATTGGGAGTAATAAGTATAATTATTATAGTTCTAGCGATAATAACTGCATAATAGGGGTAATAATGCATGTTATACTGATAATAATATAAGTAATAAGTATAACTATTATAGTTCTAGCGATAATAACTGTATAATATGGGTAATAATGCATCTTATATTGATAATATTGGGAGTAATAAGTATAATTATTATAGTTCTAGCGATAATAACTGCATAATAGGGGTAATAATGCATGTTATACTGATAATAATATAAGTAATAAGTATAACTATTATAGTTCTAGCGATAATAACTGTATAATATGGGTAATAATGCATGACATATTGATAATATTAGGTGTAATAAGTATAATTATTATAGTTCTAGCGATAATAACTGCATAATATGGGTAATAATGCATGTTATATTGATAATATTGGGAGTTATAAGTATAATTATTATAGTTCCAGCGATAATAAGTGCATAATATGGGTAATAGTGCATGTTATATTGATAATAATAAATGTAATGAGTATAACTATTATAGTTCTAGCGATAATAACTGCATAATATGGGTAATAATGCATGTTATATTGATAATATTGGGAGTAATGTGTATATTTATTATAGTTCTGACGATAATAACAGTATAATATGGGTAATAATGCATGTTATATTGATAATGTTGGGAGTAATAAGTATATTTATTATAGTTCTGACGATAATAACAGTATAATATGGGTAATAATGCATGTTATATTGATAATATTGGGAGTAATAAGTATAATTATTATAGTTCGAGCGATAATAACTGCATAATAGGGGTAATAATGCATGTTACACTGATAATAATATAAGTAATAAGTATAACTATTATAGTTCTAGCGATAATAACTGTATAATATGGGTAATAATGCATCTTATATTGATAATATTGGGAGCAATAAGTATAATTATTATAGTTCTAGCGATAATAACTGCATAATAGGGGTAATAATGCATGTTATACTGATAATAATATAAGTAATAAGTATAACTATTATAGTTCTAGCGATAATAACTGTATAATATGGGTAATAATGCATCTTATATTGATAATATTGGGAGTAATAAGTATAATTATTATAGTTCTAGCGATAATAACTGCATAATAGGGGTAATAATGCATGTTACACTGATAATAATATAAGTAATAAGTATAACTATTATAGTTCTAGCGATAATAACTGTATAATATGGGTAATAATGCATGACATATTGATAATATTAGGTGTAATAAGTATAATTATTATAGTTCTAGCGATAATAACTGCATAATATGGGTAATAATGCATGTTATATTGATAATATTGGGAGTAATAAGTATATTTATTATAGTTCTGACGATAATAACAGTATAATATGGGTAATAATGCATGTTATATTGATAATATTGGGAGTAATAAGTATAATTATTATAGTTCTAGCGATAATAGCTGCATAATAGGGGTAATAATGCATGTTATACTGATAATAATATAAGTAATAAGTATAACTATTATAGTTCTAGCGATAATAACTGTATAATATGGGTAATAATGCATGAAATATTGATAATATTAGGAGTTATAAGTATAATTATTATAGTTCCAGCGAGAACAAGTGCATAATATGGGTAATAGTGCATGTTATATTGATAATAATAAAAGTAATAAGTATAATTATTGTAGTTCTAGCGATAATAACTGCATAATATGGGTAATAATGCATGTTATATTGATAATATTGGGAGTAATAAGTATATTTATTATAGTTCTGACGATAATAACAGTATAATATGGGTAATAATGCATGTTATACTGATAATAATATAAGTAATAAGTATAACTATTATAGTTCTAGCGATAATAACTGTATAATATGGGTAATAGTGCATGTTATATTGATAATAATAAAAGTAATAAGTATAATTATTGTAGTTCTAGCGATAATAACTGCATAATATGGGTAATAATGCATGTTATATTGATAATATTGGGAGTAATAAGTATATTTATTATAGTTCTGACGATAATAACAGTATAATATGGGTAATAATGCATGTTATATTGATAATATTGGGAGTAATAAGTACAATTATTGTAGTTCTAGCGATAATAACTGCATAATAGGGGTAATAATGCATGTTATACTGATAATAATATAAGTAATAAGTATAAGTATTATAGTTCTAGCGATAATAACTGTATAATATGGGTAATAATGCATGTTATATTGATAATATTGGGAGTAATAAGTATAATTATTATGGTTCTAGCGATAATAACTGCATAATAGGGGTAATAATGCATGTTATACTGATAATAATATAAGTAATAAGTATAACTATTATAGTTCTAGCGATAATAACTGTATAATATGGGTAATAATGCATGACATATTGATAATATTAGGTGTAATAAGTATAATTATTATAGTTCTAGCGATAATAACTGCATAATATGGGTAATAATGCATGTTATATTGATAATATTGGGAGTAATAAGTATATTTATTATAGTTCTGACAATAATAACTGCATAATATGGGTAATAATGCATGTTATATTGATAATATTGGGAGTAATAAGTATAATTATTATAGTTCTAGCGATAATAACTGCATAATAGGGGTAATAAAGCATGTTATACTGATAATAATATAAGTAATAAGTATAATTATTATAGTTCTAGCGATAATAACTGCATAATAGGGGTAATAATGCATGTTATACTGATAATAATATAAGTAATAAGTATAACTATTATAGTTCTAGCGATAATAACTGTATAATATGGGTAATAATGCATGACATATTGATAATATTAGGTGTAATAAGTATAATTATTATAGTTCTAGCGATAATAACTGCATAATATGGATAATAATGCATGTTATATTGATAATATTGGGAGTAATAAGTATAATTATTGTAGTTCTAGCGATAATAACTGCATAATATGGGTAATAATGCATGTTATATTGATAATATTGGGAGTAATTAGTATATATATTATAGTTCTGAGGATAATAACAGTATAATATGGGTAATAATGCATGTTATATTGATAATATTGGGAGTAATAAGTATAATTATTATAGTTCTAGCGATAATAACTGCATAATAGGGGTAATAAAGCATGTTATACTGATAATAATATAAGTAATAAGTATAACTATTATAGTTCTAGCGATAATAACTGTATAATATGGGTAATAATGCATGACATATTGATAATATTAGGTGTAATAAGTATATTTATTATAGTTCTGACGATAATAACAGTATAATATGGGTAATAATGCATGTTATATTGATAATATTGGGAGTAATAAGTATAATTATTGTAGTTCTTGCGATAATAACTGCATAATATGGGTAATAATGCATGTTATATTGATAATATTGGGAGTAATGGGTATATTTATTATAGTTCTGACGATAATAACAGTATAATATGGGTAATAATGCATGTTATATTGATAATATTGGGAGTAATAAGTATATTTTTAATAGTTCTGACCATAATGACAGTACAATATGGGGAATATTGCATGTTATATTGATAATATTGGGAGTAAGAAGTATAATTATTATAGTTCTAGCGATAATAACTGCATAATAGGAGGAATAATGCATGTTATACTGATAATAATATAAGAAATAAGTATAACTATTATAGTTCTAGCGATAATAACTGTATAATATGGGTAATAATGCATCTTATATTGATAATATTGGGAGTAATAAGTATAATTATTATAGTTCTAGCGATAATAACTGCATAATAGGGGTAATAATGCATGTTATACTGATAATAATATGAGTAATAAGTATAACTATTATAGTTCTAGCGATAATAACTGTATAATATGGGTAATAATGCATGACATATTGATAATATTAGGTGTAATAAGTATAATTATTATAGTTCTAGCGATAATAACTGCATAATATGGGTAATAATGCATGTTATATTGATAATATTGGGAGTAATAAGTATATTTATTATAGTTCTGACAATAATAACTGCATAATATGGGTAATAATGCATGTTATATTGATAATATTGGGAGTAATTAGTATATTTATTATAGTTCTGACGATAATAACAGTATAATATGGGTAATAATGCATGTTATATTGATAATATTGGGAGTAATTAGTATATTTATTATAGTTCTGACGATAATAACAGTATAATATGGGTAATAATGCATGTTATATTGATAATATTGGGAGTAATAAGTATAATTATTATAGTTCTAGCGATAATAACTGCATAATAGGGGTAATAATGCATGTTATATTGATAATAATAAAAGTAATGAGTATAACTATTATAGTTCTAGCGATAATAACTGCATAATATGGGTAATAATGCATGTTATATTGATAATATTGGGAGTAATGTGTATATTTATTATAGTTCTGACGATAATAACAGTATAATATGGGTAATAATGCATGTTATATTTATAATATTGGGAGTAATAAGTATAATTATTGTAGTTCTAGCGATAATAACTGCATAATATGTGTAATAGTGCATGTTAAATTGATAATAATAAAAGTAATGAGTATAACTATTATAGTTCTAGCGATAATAACTGCATAATATGGGTAATAATGCATGTTATATTGATAATATTGGGAGTAATGTGTATATTTATTATAGTTCTGACGATAATAACAGTATAATATGGGTAATAATGCATGTTATATTGATAATATTGGGAGTAATAAGTATATTTATTATAGTTCTGACGATAATAACAGTATAAAATGGGTAATAATGCATGTTATATTGATAATATTGGGAGTAATAAGTATAATTATTGTAGTTCTAGCGATAATAACTGCATAATATGGGTAATAATGCATGTTATATTGATAATATTGGGAGTAATGGGTATATTTATTATAGTTCTGACGATAATAACAGTATAATATGGGTAATAATGCATGTTATATTGATAATATTGGGAGTAATAAGTATATTTATTATAGTTCTGACGATAATAACAGTATAATGTGGGTAATAATGCATGTTATATTGATAATATTGGGAGTAATAAGTATAATTATTGTAGTTCTAGCGATAATAACTGCATAATATGGGTAATAATGTATGTTATATTGATAATATTGGGAGTAATTAGTATATATATTATAGTTCTGAGGATAATAACAGTATAATATGGGTAATAATGCATGTTATATTGATAATATTGGGAGTAATAAGTATAATTATTATAGTTCTAGCGATAATAACTGCATAATAGGGGTAATAATGCATGTTATACTGATAATAATATAAGTAATAAGTATAACTATTATAGTTCTAGCGATAACAACTGTATAATATGGGTAATAATGCATCTTATATTGATAATATTGGGAGTAATAAGTATAATTATTATAGTTCTAGCGATAATAACTGCATAATAGGGGTAATAATGCATGTTATACTGATAATAATATAAGTAATAAGTATAACTATTATAGTTCTAGCGATAATAACTGTATAATATGGGTAATAATGCATGACATATTGATAATATTAGGTGTAATAAGTATAATTATTATAGTTCTAGCGATAATAACTGCATAATATGGGTAATAATGCATGTTATATTGATAATATTGGGAGTAATAAGTATATTTATTATAGTTCTGACAATAATAACTGCATAATATGGGTAATAATGCATGTTATATTGATAATATTGGGAGTAATTAGTATATTTATTATAGTTCTGACGATAATAACAGTATAATATGGGTAATAATGCATGTTATATTGATAATATTGGGAGTAATAAGTATAATTATTATAGTTCTAGCGATAATAACTGCATAATAGGGGTAATAATGCATGTTATACTGATAATAATATAAGTAATAAGTATAACTATTATAGTTCTAGCGATAATAACTGTATAATATGGGTAATAATGCATGACATATTGATAATATTAGGTGTAATAAGTATAATTATTATAGTTCTAGCGATAATAACTGCATAATATGGGTAATAATGCATGTTATATTGATAATATTAGGTGTAATAAGTATAATTATTATAGTTCTAGCGATAATAACTGCATAATATGGGTAATAATGCATGTTATATTGATAATATTGGGAGAAATAAGTATATTTATTATAGTTCTGACAATAATAACTGCATAATATGGGTAATAATGCATGTTATATTGATAATATTGGGAGTAATTAGTATATTTATTATAGTTCTGACGATAATAACAGTATAATATGGGTAATAATGCATGTTATATTGATAATATTGGGAGTAATTAGTATATTTATTATAGTTCTGACGATAATAACAGTATAATATGGGTAATAATGCATGTTATATTGATAATATTGGGAGTAATAAGTATAATTATTATTGTTCTAGCGATAATAACTGCATAATAGGGGTAATAATGCATGTTATATTGATAATAATAAAAGTAATGAGTATAACTATTATAGTTCTAGCGATAATAACTGCCTAATATGGGTAATAATGCATGTTATATTGATAATATTGGGAGTAATAAGTATAATTATTATAGTTCTAGCGATAATAACTGCATAATAGGGGTAATAATGCATGTTATACTGATAATAATATAAGTAATAAGTATAACTATTATAGTTCTAGCGATAATAACCGTATAATATGGGTAATAATGCATGTTATACTGATAATATTGGGAGTAATAAGTATAATTATTATAGTTCTAGCGATAATAACTGCATAATAGGGGTAATAAAGCATGTTATACTGATAATAATATAAGTAATAAGTATAACTATTATAGTTCTAGCGATAATAACTGTATAATATGGGTAATAATGCATGTTATATTGATAATATTGGGAGTAATAAGTATAATTATTATAGTTCTAGCGATAATAACTGCATAATAGGGGTAATAAAGCATGTTATACTGATAATAATATAAGTAATAAGTATAACTATTATAGTTCTAGCGATAATAACAGTATAATATGGGTAATAATGCATGTTATATTGATAATATTGGGAGTAATAAGTATAATTATTATAGTTCTAGCGATAATAACTGTATAATATGGGTAATAATGCATGACATATTGATAATATTAGGTGTAATAAGTATAACTATTATAGTTCCAGCGATAATAAGTGCATAATATGGGTAATAGTGGATGTTATATTGATAATAATAAAAGTAATGAGTATAACTATTATAGTTCTAGCGATAATAACTGCATAATATGGGTAATAATGCATGTTATATTGATAATTTTGGGAGTAATGAGTATATTTATTATAGTTCTGCCGATAATAACAGTATAATATGGATAATAATGCATGTTATATTGATAATATTGGGAGTAATAAGTATAATTATTATAGTTCTAGCGATAATAACTGTATAATATGGGTAATAATGCATGACATATTGATAATATTAGGTGTAATAAGTATAACTATTATAGTTCCAGCGATAATAAGTGCATAATATGGGTAATAGTGGATGTTATATTGATAATAATAAAAGTAATGAGTATAACTATTATAGTTCTAGCGATAATAACTGCATAATATGGGTAATAATGCATGTTATATTGATAATTTTGGGAGTAATGAGTATATTTATTATAGTTCTGCCGATAATAACAGTATAATATGGATAATAATGCATGTTATATTGATAATATTGGGAGTAATAAGTATAATTATTGTAGTTCTAGCGATAATAACTGCATAATATGGGCAATAATGCATGTTATATTGATAATATTGGGAGTAATTAGTATATTTATTATAGTTCTGACGATAATAACAGTATAATATGGGTAATAATGCATGTTATATTGATAATATTGGGATTAATAAGTATGTTTATTATAGTTCTGACGATAGTAAGTGCATAATATGGGTAATAGTGCATGTTATATTGATAATAATAAAAGTAGTAAGTATAATTATTGTAGTTCCAGCGATAAGAACTGCTAATATGGGTAATAATGCATGTTATATTGATAATATTGGGAGTAACAAGCATATTTATTATAGTTCTGACGATAATAACAGTATAATATGGGTAATAATGCATGTTATATTGATAATATTGGGAGTAATAAGTATAATTATTGTAGTTCTAGCGATAATAACTGCATAATATGGGTAATAGTGCATGTTATATTGATAATAATAAAAGTAATGAGTATAACTATTATAGTTCTAGCGATAATAACTGCATAATATGGGTAATAATGCATGTTATATTGATAATATTGGGAGTAATGTGTATATTTATTATAGTTCTGACGATAATAACAGTATAATATGGGTAATAATGCATGTTATATTGATAATATTGGGAGTAATAAGTATATTTATTATAGTTCTGACGATAATAACAGTATAATATGGGTAATAATGCATGTTATATTGATAATATTGGGAGTAATAAGTATAATTATTATAGTTCCAGCGATAATAACTGCATAATAGGGGTAATAATGCATGTTATACTGATAATAATATAAGTAATAAGTATAACTATTATAGTTCTAGCGATAATAACCGTATAATATGGGTAATAATGCATGTTATACTGATAATATTGGGAGTAATAAGTATAATTATTATAGTTCTAGCGATAATAACTGCATAATAGGGTTAATAAAGCATGTTATACTGATAATAATATAAGTAATAAGTTCAACTATTATAGTTCTAGCGATAATAACTGTATAATATGGGCAATAATGCATGTTATATTGATAATATTGGGAGTAATAAGTATAATTATTATAGTTCCAGCGATAATAACTGCATAATAGGGGTAATAAAGCATGTTATACTGATAATAATATAAGTAATAAGTATAACTATTATAGTTCTAGCGATAATAACAGTATAATATGGGTAATAATGCATGTTATATTGATAATATTGGGAGTAATAAGTATAATTATTATAGTTCTAGCGATAATAACTGTATAATATGGGTAATAATGCATGACATATTGATAATATTAGGTGTAATAAGTATAACTATTATAGTTCCAGCGATAATAAGTGCATAATATGGGTAATAGTGGATGTTATATTGATAATAATAAAAGTAATGAGTATAACTATTATAGTTCTAGCGATAATAACTGCATAATATGGGTAATAATGCATGTTATATTGATAATTTTGGGAGTAATGAGTATATTTATTATAGTTCTGACGATAATAACAGTATAATATGGGTAATAATGCATGTTATATTGATAATATTGGGATTAATAAGTCTGTTTATTATAATTCTGACGATAGTAACTGCATAATATGGGTAATAGTGCATGTTATATTGATAATAATAAAAGTAGTAAGTATAATTATTGTAGTTCCAGCGATAAGAACTGCATAATATGGGTAATAATGCATGTTATATTGATAATATTTGGAGTAACAAGCATATTTATTATAGTTCTGACGATAATAACAGTATAATATGGGTAATAATGCATTTTATATTGATAATATTGGGAGTAATAAGTATAATTATTATAGTTCGAGCGATAATAACTGCATAATATGGGTAATAGTGCATGTTATATTGATAATAATAAAAGTAATAAGTATAATTATTGTAGTTCTAGCGATAATAACTGCATAATATGGGTAATAATGCATGTTAGATTGATAATATTGGGAGTAATGAGTATATTTATTATAGTTCTGACAATAATAACAGTATAATATGGGTAATAATGCATGTTATATTGATAATATTGGGAGTAATAAGTATAATTATTGTAGTTCTAGCGATAATAACTGCATAATATGGGTAATAATGCATCTTATATTGATAATATTGGGAGTAATAAGTATAATTATTATAGTTCTAGCGATAATAACTGCATAATAGGTGTAATAATGCATGTTATACTGATAATAATATAAGTAATAAGTATAACTATTATAGTTCTAGCGATAATAACTGTATAATATAGGTAATAATGCATGTTATATTGATAATATTGGGAGTAATAAGTATAATTATTATAGTTCTAGCGATAATAACTGCATAATAGGGGTAATAAAGCATGTTATATTGATAATATTGGGAGTAATAAGTATAATTATTGTAGTTCTAGCGATAATAACTGCATAATATGGGTAATAATGCATGTTATATTGATAATATTGGGAGTAATTAGTATATATATTATAGTTCTGAGGATAATAACAGTATAATATGGGTAATAATGCATGTTATATTGATAATATTGGGAGTAATAAGTATAATTATTATAGTTCTAGCGATAATAACTGCATAATAGGGGTAATAATGCATGTTATACTGATAATAATATAAGTAATAAGTATAACTATTATAGTTCCAGCGATAATAACTGTATAATATGGGTAATAATGCATCTTATATTGATAATATTGGGAGTAATAAGTATAATTATTATAGTTCTAGCGATAATAACTGCATAATAGGGGTAATAATGCATGTTATATTGATAATATTGGGAGTAATAAGTATATTTATTATAGTTCTGACGATAATAACAGTATAATATGGGTAATAATGCATGTTATATTGATAATGTTGGGAGTAATAAGTATAATTATTGTAGTTCTAGCGATAATAACTGCATAATAGGGGTAATAATGCATGTTATACTGATAATAATATAAGTAATAAGTATAACTATTATAGTTCTAGCGATAATAACTGTATAATATGGGTAATAATGCATCTTATATTGATAATATTGGGAGTAATAAGTATAATTATTATAGTTCTAGCGATAATAACTGCATAATAGGGGTAATAATGCATGTTATACTGATAATAATATAAGTAATAAGTATAACTATTATAGTTCTAGCGATAATAACTGTATAATATGGGTAATAATGCATGTTATATTGATAATATTGGGAGTAATAAGTATAATTATTATAGTTCTAGCGATAATAACTGCATAATAGGGGTAATAAAGCATGTTATATTGATAATATTGGGAGTAATAAGTATAATTATTGTAGTTCTAGCGATAATAACTGCATAATATGGGTAATAATGCATGTTATATTGATAATATTGGGAGTAATTAGTATATATATTATAGTTCTGAGGATAATAACAGTATAATATGGGTAATAATGCATGTTATATTGATAATATTGGGAGTAATAAGTATAATTATTATAGTTCTAGCTATAATAACTGCATAATAGGGGTAATAATGCATGTTATACTGATAATAATATAAGTAATAAGTATAACTATTATAGTTCTAGCGATAATAACTGTATAATATGGGTAATAATGCATCTTATATTGATAATATTGGGAGTAATAAGTATAATTATTATAGTTCTAGCGATAATAACTGCATAATAGGGGTAATAATGCATGTTATACTGATAATAATATAAGTAATAAGTATAACTATTATAGTTCTAGCGATAATAACTGTATAATATGGGTAATAATGCATGACATATTGATAATATTAGGTGTAATAAGTATAATTATTATAGTTCTAGCGATAATAACTGCATAATATGGGTAATAATGCATGTTATATTGATAATATTGGGAGTAATAAGTATAATTATTATAGTTCTAGCGATAATAACTGCATAATAGGGGTAATAATGCATGTTATACTGATAATAATATAAGTAATAAGTATAACTATTATAGTTCTAGCGATAATAACTGTATAATATGGGTAATAATGCATGACATATTGATAATATTAGGTGTAATAAGTATAATTATTATAGTTCTAGCGATAATAACTGCATAATATGGGTAATAATGCATGTTATATTGATAATATTGGGAGTAATAAGTATAATTATTGTAGTTCTAGCGATAATAACTGCATAATATGGGTAATAATGCATGTTATATTGATAATATTGGGAGTAATTAGTATATATATTATAGTTCTGAGGATAATAACAGTATAATATGGGTAATAATGCATGTTATATTGATAATATTGGGAGTAATAAGTATAATTATTATAGTTCTAGCGATAATAACTGCATAATAGGGGTAATAATGCATGTTATACTGATAATAATATAAGTAATAAGTATAACTATTATAGTTCTAGCGATAATAACTGTATAATATGGGTAATAATGCATCTTATATTGATAATATTGGGAGTAATAAGTATAATTATTATAGTTCTAGCGATAATAACTGCATAATAGGGGTAATAATGCATGTTATACTGATAATAATATAAGTAATAAGTACAACTATTATAGTTCTAGCGATAATAACTGTATAATATGGGTAATAATGCATGTTATATTGATAATATTGGGAGTAATAAGTATAATTATTATAGTTCTAGCGATAATAACTGCATAATAGGGGTAATAAAGCATGTTATACTGATAATAATATAAGTAATAAGTATAACTATTATAGTTCTAGCGATAATAACTGTATAATATGGGTAATAATGCATGTTATATTGATAATATTGGGAGTAATAAGTATAATTATTGTAGTTCTAGCGATAATAACTGCATAATATGGGTAATAATGCATGTTAGATTGATAATATTGGGAGTAATGAGTATATTTATTATAGTTCTGACAATAATAACAGTATAATATGGGTAATAATGCATGTTATATTGATAATATTGGGAGTAATAAGTATAATTATTGTAGTTCTAGCGATAATAACTGCATAATATGGGTAATAATGCATCTTATATTGATAATATTGGGAGTAATAAGTATAATTATTATAGTTCTAGCGATAATAACTGCATAATAGGGGTAATAATGCATGTTATACTGATAATAATATAAGTAATAAGTATAACTATTATAGTTCTAGCGATAATAACCGTATAATATGGGTAATAATGCATGTTATACTGATAATATTGGGAGTAATAAGTATAATTATTATAGTTCTAGCGATAATAACTGCATAATAGGGTTAATAAAGCATGTTATACTGATAATAATATAAGTAATAAGTTCAACTATTATAGTTCTAGCGATAATAACTGTATAATATGGGCAATAATGCATGTTATATTGATAATATTGGGAGTAATAAGTATAATTATTATAGTTCCAGCGATAATAACTGCATAATAGGGGTAATAAAGCATGTTATACTGATAATAATATAAGTAATAAGTATAACTATTATAGTTCTAGCGATAATAACAGTATAATATGGGTAATAATGCATGTTATATTGATAATATTGGGAGTAATAAGTATAATTATTATAGTTCTAGCGATAATAACTGTATAATATGGGTAATAATGCATGACATATTGATAATATTAGGTGTAATAAGTATAACTATTATAGTTCCAGCGATAATAAGTGCATAATATGGGTAATAGTGGATGTTATATTGATAATAATAAAAGTAATGAGTATAACTATTATAGTTCTAGCGATAATAACTGCATAATATGGGTAATAATGCATGTTATATTGATAATTTTGGGAGTAATGAGTATATTTATTATAGTTCTGACGATAATAACAGTATAATATGGGTAATAATGCATGTTATATTGATAATATTGGGATTAATAAGTCTGTTTATTATAGTTCTGACGATAGTAACTGCATAATATGGGTAATAGTGCATGTTATATTGATAATAATAAAAGTAGTAAGTATAATTATTGTAGTTCCAGCGATAAGAACTGCATAATATGGGTAATAATGCATGTTATATTGATAATATTTGGAGTAACAAGCATATTTATTATAGTTCTGACGATAATAACAGTATAATATGGGTAATAATGCATTTTATATTGATAATATTGGGAGTAATAAGTATAATTATTATAGTTCGAGCGATAATAACTGCATAATATGGGTAATAGTGCATGTTATATTGATAATAATAAAAGTAATAAGTATAATTATTGTAGTTCTAGCGATAATAACTGCATAATATGGGTAATAATGCATGTTAGATTGATAATATTGGGAGTAATGAGTATATTTATTATAGTTCTGACAATAATAACAGTATAATATGGGTAATAATGCATGTTATATTGATAATATTGGGAGTAATAAGTATAATTATTGTAGTTCTAGCGATAATAACTGCATAATATGGGTAATAATGCATCTTATATTGATAATATTGGGAGTAATAAGTATAATTATTATAGTTCTAGCGATAATAACTGCATAATAGGGGTAATAATGCATGTTATACTGATAATAATATAAGTAATAAGTATAACTATTATAGTTCTAGCGATAATAACTGTATAATATAGGTAATAATGCATGTTATATTGATAATATTGGGAGTAATAAGTATAATTATTATAGTTCTAGCGATAATAACTGCATAATAGGGGTAATAAAGCATGTTATATTGATAATATTGGGAGTAATAAGTATAATTATTGTAGTTCTAGCGATAATAACTGCATAATATGGGTAATAATGCATGTTATATTGATAATATTGGGAGTAATTAGTATATATATTATAGTTCTGAGGATAATAACAGTATAATATGGGTAATAATGCATGTTATATTGATAATATTGGGAGTAATAAGTATAATTATTATAGTTCTAGCGATAATAACTGCATAATAGGGGTAATAATGCATGTTATACTGATAATAATATAAGTAATAAGTATAACTATTATAGTTCCAGCGATAATAACTGTATAATATGGGTAATAATGCATCTTATATTGATAATATTGGGAGTAATAAGTATAATTATTATAGTTCTAGCGATAATAACTGCATAATAGGGGTAATAATGCATGTTATATTGATAATATTGGGAGTAATAAGTATATTTATTATAGTTCTGACGATAATAACAGTATAATATGGGTAATAATGCATGTTATATTGATAATGTTGGGAGTAATAAGTATAATTATTGTAGTTCTAGCGATAATAACTGCATAATAGGGGTAATAATGCATGTTATACTGATAATAATATAAGTAATAAGTATAACTATTATAGTTCTAGCGATAATAACTGTATAATATGGGTAATAATGCATCTTATATTGATAATATTGGGAGTAATAAGTATAATTATTATAGTTCTAGCGATAATAACTGCATAATAGGGGTAATAATGCATGTTATACTGATAATAATATAAGTAATAAGTATAACTATTATAGTTCTAGCGATAATAACTGTATAATATGGGTAATAATGCATGTTATATTGATAATATTGGGAGTAATAAGTATAATTATTATAGTTCTAGCGATAATAACTGCATAATAGGGGTAATAAAGCATGTTATATTGATAATATTGGGAGTAATAAGTATAATTATTGTAGTTCTAGCGATAATAACTGCATAATATGGGTAATAATGCATGTTATATTGATAATATTGGGAGTAATTAGTATATATATTATAGTTCTGAGGATAATAACAGTATAATATGGGTAATAATGCATGTTATATTGATAATATTGGGAGTAATAAGTATAATTATTATAGTTCTAGCGATAATAACTGCATAATAGGGGTAATAATGCATGTTATACTGATAATAATATAAGTAATAAGTATAACTATTATAGTTCTAGCGATAATAACTGTATAATATGGGTAATAATGCATCTTATATTGATAATATTGGGAGTAATAAGTATAATTATTATAGTTCTAGCGATAATAACTGCATAATAGGGGTAATAATGCATGTTATACTGATAATAATATAAGTAATAAGTATAACTATTATAGTTCTAGCGATAATAACTGTATAATATGGGTAATAATGCATGACATATTGATAATATTAGGTGTAATAAGTATAATTATTATAGTTCTAGCGATAATAACTGCATAATATGGGTAATAATGCATGTTATATTGATAATATTGGGAGTAATAAGTATAATTATTATAGTTCTAGCGATAATAACTGCATAATAGGGGTAATAATGCATGTTATACTGATAATAATATAAGTAATAAGTATAACTATTATAGTTCTAGCGATAATAACTGTATAATATGGGTAATAATGCATGACATATTGATAATATTAGGTGTAATAAGTATAATTATTATAGTTCTAGCGATAATAACTGCATAATATGGGTAATAATGCATGTTATATTGATAATATTGGGAGTAATAAGTATAATTATTGTAGTTCTAGCGATAATAACTGCATAATATGGGTAATAATGCATGTTATATTGATAATATTGGGAGTAATTAGTATATATATTATAGTTCTGAGGATAATAACAGTATAATATGGGTAATAATGCATGTTATATTGATAATATTGGGAGTAATAAGTATAATTATTATAGTTCTAGCGATAATAACTGCATAATAGGGGTAATAATGCATGTTATACTGATAATAATATAAGTAATAAGTATAACTATTATAGTTCTAGCGATAATAACTGTATAATATGGGTAATAATGCATCTTATATTGATAATATTGGGAGTAATAAGTATAATTATTATAGTTCTAGCGATAATAACTGCATAATAGGGGTAATAATGCATGTTATACTGATAATAATATAAGTAATAAGTACAACTATTATAGTTCTAGCGATAATAACTGTATAATATGGGTAATAATGCATGTTATATTGATAATATTGGGAGTAATAAGTATAATTATTATAGTTCTAGCGATAATAACTGCATAATAGGGGTAATAAAGCATGTTATACTGATAATAATATAAGTAATAAGTATAACTATTATAGTTCTAGCGATAATAACTGTATAATATGGGTAATAATGCATGTTATATTGATAATATTGGGAGTAATAAGTATAATTATTGTAGTTCTAGCGATAATAACTGCATAATATGGGCAATAATGCATGTTATATTGATAATATTGGGAGTAATTAGTATATTTATTATAGTTCTGACGATAATAACAGTATAATATGGGTAATAATGCATGTTATATTGATAATATTGGGATTAATAAGTCTGTTTATTATAGTTCTGACGATAGTAACTGCATAATATGGGTAATAGTGCATGTTATATTGATAATAATAAAAGTAGTAAGTATAATTATTGTAGTTCCAGCGATAAGAACTGCATAATATGGGTAATAATGCATGTTATATTGATAATATTTGGAGTAACAAGCATATTTATTATAGTTCTGACGATAATAACAGTATAATATGGGTAATAATGCATTTTATATTGATAATATTCGGAGTAATAAGTATAATTATTATAGTTCGAGCGATAATAACTGCATAATATGGGTAATAGTGCATGTTATATTGATAATAATAAAAGTAATGAGTATAACTATTATAGTTCTAGCGATAATAACTGTATAATATGGGTAATAATGCATCTTATATTGATAATATTGGGAGTAATAAGTATAATTATTATAGTTCTAGCGATAATAACTGCATAATAGGGGTAATAATGCATGTTATACTGATAATAATATAAGTAATAAGTATAACTATTATAGTTCTAGCGATAATAACTGTATAATATGGGTAATAATGCATGACATATTGATAATATTAGGTGTAATAAGTATAATTATTATAGTTCTAGCGATAATAACTGCATAATATGGGTAATAATGCATGTTATATTGATAATATTGGGAGTAATAAGTATAATTATTATAGTTCTAGCGATAATAACTGCATAATAGGGGTAATAATGCATGTTATACTGATAATAATATAAGTAATAAGTATAACTATTATAGTTCTAGCGATAATAACTGTATAATATGGGTAATAATGCATGACATATTGATAATATTAGGTGTAATAAGTATAATTATTATAGTTCTAGCGATAATAACTGCATAATATGGGTAATAATGCATGTTATATTGATAATATTGGGAGTAATAAGTATAATTATTGTAGTTCTAGCGATAATAACTGCATAATATGGGTAATAATGCATGTTATATTGATAATATTGGGAGTAATTAGTATATATATTATAGTTCTGAGGATAATAACAGTATAATATGGGTAATAATGCATGTTATATTGATAATATTGGGAGTAATAAGTATAATTATTATAGTTCTAGCGATAATAACTGCATAATAGGGGTAATAATGCATGTTATACTGATAATAATATAAGTAATAAGTATAACTATTATAGTTCTAGCGATAATAACTGTATAATATGGGTAATAATGCATCTTATATTGATAATATTGGGAGTAATAAGTATAATTATTATAGTTCTAGCGATAATAACTGCATAATAGGGGTAATAATGCATGTTATACTGATAATAATATAAGTAATAAGTACAACTATTATAGTTCTAGCGATAATAACTGTATAATATGGGTAATAATGCATGTTATATTGATAATATTGGGAGTAATAAGTATAATTATTATAGTTCTAGCGATAATAACTGCATAATAGGGGTAATAAAGCATGTTATACTGATAATAATATAAGTAATAAGTATAACTATTATAGTTCTAGCGATAATAACTGTATAATATGGGTAATAATGCATGTTATATTGATAATATTGGGAGTAATAAGTATAATTATTGTAGTTCTAGCGATAATAACTGCATAATATGGGCAATAATGCATGTTATATTGATAATATTGGGAGTAATTAGTATATTTATTATAGTTCTGACGATAATAACAGTATAATATGGGTAATAATGCATGTTATATTGATAATATTGGGATTAATAAGTCTGTTTATTATAGTTCTGACGATAGTAACTGCATAATATGGGTAATAGTGCATGTTATATTGATAATAATAAAAGTAGTAAGTATAATTATTGTAGTTCCAGCGATAAGAACTGCATAATATGGGTAATAATGCATGTTATATTGATAATATTTGGAGTAACAAGCATATTTATTATAGTTCTGACGATAATAACAGTATAATATGGGTAATAATGCATTTTATATTGATAATATTCGGAGTAATAAGTATAATTATTATAGTTCGAGCGATAATAACTGCATAATATGGGTAATAGTGCATGTTATATTGATAATAATAAAAGTAATAAGTATAATTATTGTAGTTCTAGCGATAATAACTGCATAATATGGGTAATAATGCATGTTAGATTGATAATATTGGGAGTAATGAGTATATTTATTATAGTTCTGACAATAATAACAGTATAATATGGGTAATAATGCATGTTATATTGATAATATTGGGAGTAATAAGTATAATTATTGTAGTTCTAGCGATAATAACTGCATAATATGGGTAATAATGCATCTTATATTGATAATATTGGGAGTAATAAGTATAATTATTATAGTTCTAGCGATAATAACTGCATAATAGGGGTAATAATGCATGTTATACTGATAATAATATAAGTAATAAGTATAACTATTATAGTTCTAGCGATAATAACCGTATAATATGGGTAATAATGCATGTTATACTGATAATATTGGGAGTAATAAGTATAATTATTATAGTTCTAGCGATAATAACTGCATAATAGGGTTAATAAAGCATGTTATACTGATAATAATATAAGTAATAAGTTCAACTATTATAGTTCTAGCGATAATAACTGTATAATATGGGCAATAATGCATGTTATATTGATAATATTGGGAGTAATAAGTATAATTATTATAGTTCCAGCGATAATAACTGCATAATAGGGGTAATAAAGCATGTTATACTGATAATAATATAAGTAATAAGTATAACTATTATAGTTCTAGCGATAATAACAGTATAATATGGGTAATAATGCATGTTATATTGATAATATTGGGAGTAATAAGTATAATTATTATAGTTCTAGCGATAATAACTGTATAATATGGGTAATAATGCATGACATATTGATAATATTAGGTGTAATAAGTATAACTATTATAGTTCCAGCGATAATAAGTGCATAATATGGGTAATAGTGGATGTTATATTGATAATAATAAAAGTAATGAGTATAACTATTATAGTTCTAGCGATAATAACTGCATAATATGGGTAATAATGCATGTTATATTGATAATTTTGGGAGTAATGAGTATATTTATTATAGTTCTGAGGATAATAACAGTATAATATGGGTAATAATGCATGTTATATTGATAATATTGGGATTAATAAGTCTGTTTATTATAGTTCTGACGATAGTAACTGCATAATATGGGTAATAGTGCATGTTATATTGATAATAATAAAAGTAGTAAGTATAATTATTGTAGTTCCAGCGATAAGAACTGCATAATATGGGTAATAATGCATGTTATATTGATAATATTTGGAGTAACAAGCATATTTATTATAGTTCTGACGATAATAACAGTATAATATGGGTAATAATGCATTTTATATTGATAATATTGGGAGTAATAAGTATAATTATTGTAGTTCTAGCGATAATAACTGCATAATAGGGGTAATAAAGCATGTTATATTGATAATATTGGGAGTAATAAGTATAATTATTGTAGTTCTAGCGATAATAACTGCATAATATGGGTAATAATGCATGTTATATTGATAATATTGGGAGTAATTAGTATATATATTATAGTTCTGAGGATAATAACAGTATAATATGGGTAATAATGCATGTTATATTGATAATATTGGGAGTAATAAGTATAATTATTATAGTTCTAGCGATAATAACTGCATAATAGGGGTAATAATGCATGTTATACTGATAATAATATAAGTAATAAGTATAACTATTATAGTTCCAGCGATAATAACTGTATAATATGGGTAATAATGCATCTTATATTGATAATATTGGGAGTAATAAGTATAATTATTATAGTTCTAGCGATAATAACTGCATAATATGGGTAATAATGCATCTTATATTGATAATATTGGGAGTAATAAGTATAATTATTATAGTTCTAGCGATAATAACTGCATAATAGGGGTAATAATGCATGTTATACTGATAATAATATAAGTAATAAGTATAACTATTATAGTTCTAGCGATAATAACTGTATAATATAGGTAATAATGCATGTTATATTGATAATATTGGGAGTAATAAGTATAATTATTATAGTTCTAGCGATAATAACTGCATAATAGGGGTAATAAAGCATGTTATATTGATAATATTGGGAGTAATAAGTATAATTATTGTAGTTCTAGCGATAATAACTGCATAATATGGGTAATAATGCATGTTATATTGATAATATTGGGAGTAATTAGTATATATATTATAGTTCTGAGGATAATAACAGTATAATATGGGTAATAATGCATGTTATATTGATAATATTGGGAGTAATAAGTATAATTATTATAGTTCTAGCGATAATAACTGCATAATAGGGGTAATAATGCATGTTATACTGATAATAATATAAGTAATAAGTATAACTATTATAGTTCCAGCGATAATAACTGTATAATATGGGTAATAATGCATCTTATATTGATAATATTGGGAGTAATAAGTATAATTATTATAGTTCTAGCGATAATAACTGCATAATAGGGGTAATAATGCATGTTATATTGATAATATTGGGAGTAATAAGTATATTTATTATAGTTCTGACGATAATAACAGTATAATATGGGTAATAATGCATGTTATATTGATAATGTTGGGAGTAATAAGTATAATTATTGTAGTTCTAGCGATAATAACTGCATAATAGGGGTAATAATGCATGTTATACTGATAATAATATAAGTAATAAGTATAACTATTATAGTTCTAGCGATAATAACTGTATAATATGGGTAATAATGCATCTTATATTGATAATATTGGGAGTAATAAGTATAATTATTATAGTTCTAGCGATAATAACTGCATAATAGGGGTAATAATGCATGTTATACTGATAATAATATAAGTAATAAGTATAACTATTATAGTTCTAGCGATAATAACTGTATAATATGGGTAATAATGCATGTTATATTGATAATATTGGGAGTAATAAGTATAATTATTATAGTTCTAGCGATAATAACTGCATAATAGGGGTAATAAAGCATGTTATATTGATAATATTGGGAGTAATAAGTATAATTATTGTAGTTCTAGCGATAATAACTGCATAATATGGGTAATAATGCATGTTATATTGATAATATTGGGAGTAATTAGTATATATATTATAGTTCTGAGGATAATAACAGTATAATATGGGTAATAATGCATGTTATATTGATAATATTGGGAGTAATAAGTATAATTATTATAGTTCTAGCGATAATAACTGCATAATAGGGGTAATAATGCATGTTATACTGATAATAATATAAGTAATAAGTATAACTATTATAGTTCTAGCGATAATAACTGTATAATATGGGTAATAATGCATCTTATATTGATAATATTGGGAGTAATAAGTATAATTATTATAGTTCTAGCGATAATAACTGCATAATAGGGGTAATAATGCATGTTATACTGATAATAATATAAGTAATAAGTATAACTATTATAGTTCTAGCGATAATAACTGTATAATATGGGTAATAATGCATGACATATTGATAATATTAGGTGTAATAAGTATAATTATTATAGTTCTAGCGATAATAACTGCATAATATGGGTAATAATGCATGTTATATTGATAATATTGGGAGTAATAAGTATAATTATTATAGTTCTAGCGATAATAACTGCATAATAGGGGTAATAATGCATGTTATACTGATAATAATATAAGTAATAAGTATAACTATTATAGTTCTAGCGATAATAACTGTATAATATGGGTAATAATGCATGACATATTGATAATATTAGGTGTAATAAGTATAATTATTATAGTTCTAGCGATAATAACTGCATAATATGGGTAATAATGCATGTTATATTGATAATATTGGGAGTAATAAGTATAATTATTGTAGTTCTAGCGATAATAACTGCATAATATGGGTAATAATGCATGTTATATTGATAATATTGGGAGTAATTAGTATATATATTATAGTTCTGAGGATAATAACAGTATAATATGGGTAATAATGCATGTTATATTGATAATATTGGGAGTAATAAGTATAATTATTATAGTTCTAGCGATAATAACTGCATAATAGGGGTAATAATGCATGTTATACTGATAATAATATAAGTAATAAGTATAACTATTATAGTTCTAGCGATAATAACTGTATAATATGGGTAATAATGCATCTTATATTGATAATATTGGGAGTAATAAGTATAATTATTATAGTTCTAGCGATAATAACTGCATAATAGGGGTAATAATGCATGTTATACTGATAATAATATAAGTAATAAGTACAACTATTATAGTTCTAGCGATAATAACTGTATAATATGGGTAATAATGCATGTTATATTGATAATATTGGGAGTAATAAGTATAATTATTATAGTTCTAGCGATAATAACTGCATAATAGGGGTAATAAAGCATGTTATACTGATAATAATATAAGTAATAAGTATAACTATTATAGTTCTAGCGATAATAACTGTATAATATGGGTAATAATGCATGTTATATTGATAATATTGGGAGTAATAAGTATAATTATTGTAGTTCTAGCGATAATAACTGCATAATATGGGTAATAATGCATCTTATATTGATAATATTGGGAGTAATAAGTATAATTATTATAGTTCTAGCGATAATAACTGCATAATAGGGGTAATAATGCATGTTATACTGATAATAATATAAGTAATAAGTATAACTATTATAGTTCTAGCGATAATAACTGTATAATATAGGTAATAATGCATGTTATATTGATAATATTGGGAGTAATAAGTATAATTATTATAGTTCTAGCGATAATAACTGCATAATAGGGGTAATAAAGCATGTTATATTGATAATATTGGGAGTAATAAGTGTAATTATTGTAGTTCTAGCGATAATAACTGCATAATATGGGTAATAATGCATGTTATATTGATAATATTGGGAGTAATTAGTATATATATTATAGTTCTGAGGATAATAACAGTATAATATGGGTAATAATGCATGTTATATTGATAATATTGGGAGTAATAAGTATAATTATTATAGTTCTAGCGATAATAACTGCATAATAGGGGTAATAATGCATGTTATACTGATAATAATATAAGTAATAAGTATAACTATTATAGTTCCAGCGATAATAACTGTATAATATGGGTAATAATGCATCTTATATTGATAATATTGGGAGTAATAAGTATAATTATTATAGTTCTAGCGATAATAACTGCATAATAGGGGTAATAATGCATGTTATATTGATAATATTGGGAGTAATAAGTATATTTATTATAGTTCTGACGATAATAACAGTATAATATGGGTAATAATGCATGTTATATTGATAATGTTGGGAGTAATAAGTATAATTATTGTAGTTCTAGCGATAATAACTGCATAATAGGGGTAATAATGCATGTTATACTGATAATAATATAAGTAATAAGTATAACTATTATAGTTCTAGCGATAATAACTGTATAATATGGGTAATAATGCATCTTATATTGATAATATTGGGAGTAATAAGTATAATTATTATAGTTCTAGCGATAATAACTGCATAATAGGGGTAATAATGCATGTTATACTGATAATAATATAAGTAATAAGTATAACTATTATAGTTCTAGCGATAATAACTGTATAATATGGGTAATAATGCATGTTATATTGATAATATTGGGAGTAATAAGTATAATTATTATAGTTCTAGCGATAATAACTGCATAATAGGGGTAATAAAGCATGTTATATTGATAATATTGGGAGTAATAAGTATAATTATTGTAGTTCTAGCGATAATAACTGCATAATATGGGTAATAATGCATGTTATATTGATAATATTGGGAGTAATTAGTATATATATTATAGTTCTGAGGATAATAACAGTATAATATGGGTAATAATGCATGTTATATTGATAATATTGGGAGTAATAAGTATAATTATTATAGTTCTAGCGATAATAACTGCATAATAGGGGTAATAATGCATGTTATACTGATAATAATATAAGTAATAAGTATAACTATTATAGTTCTAGCGATAATAACTGTATAATATGGGTAATAATGCATCTTATATTGATAATATTGGGAGTAATAAGTATAATTATTATAGTTCTAGCGATAATAACTGCATAATAGGGGTAATAATGCATGTTATACTGATAATAATATAAGTAATAAGTATAACTATTATAGTTCTAGCGATAATAACTGTATAATATGGGTAATAATGCATGACATATTGATAATATTAGGTGTAATAAGTATAATTATTATAGTTCTAGCGATAATAACTGCATAATATGGGTAATAATGCATGTTATATTGATAATATTGGGAGTAATAAGTATAATTATTATAGTTCTAGCGATAATAACTGCATAATAGGGGTAATAATGCATGTTATACTGATAATAATATAAGTAATAAGTACAACTATTATAGTTCTAGCGATAATAACTGTATAATATGGGTAATAATGCATGTTATATTGATAATATTGGGAGTAATAAGTATAATTATTATAGTTCTAGCGATAATAACTGCATAATAGGGGTAATAAAGCATGTTATACTGATAATAATATAAGTAATAAGTATAACTATTATAGTTCTAGCGATAATAACTGTATAATATGGGTAATAATGCATGTTATATTGATAATATTGGGAGTAATAAGTATAATTATTATAGTTCTAGCGATAATAACTGCATAATAGGGGTAATAAAGCATGTTATACTGATAATAATATAAGTAATAAGTATAACTATTATAGTTCTAGCGATAATAACTGTATAATATGGGTAATAATGCATGTTATATTGATAATATTGGGAGTAATTAGTATATTTATTATAGTTCTGACGATAATAACAGTATAATATGGGTAATAATGCATGTTATATTGATAATATTGGGAGTAATAAGTATAATTATTATAGTTCTAGCGATAATAACTGCATAATAGGGGTAATAATGCATGTTATATTGATAATAATAAAAGTAATGAGTATAACTATTATAGTTCTAGCGATAATAACTGCATAATATGGGTAATAATGCATGTTATATTGATAATATTGGGAGTAATGTGTATATTTATTATAGTTCTGACGATAATAACAGTATAATATGGGAATAATGCATGTTATATTGATAATATTGGGAGTAATAAGTATAATTATTATAGTTCTAGCGATAATAACTGCATAATATGGGTAATAGTGCATGTTATATTGATAATAATAAAAGTAATGAGTATAACTATTATAGTTCTAGCGATAATAACTGCATACTATGGGTAATAATGCATGTTATATTGATAATATTGGGAGTAATGTGTATATTTATTATAGTTCTGACGATAATAACAGTATAATATGGGTAATAATGCATGTTATATTGATAATATTGGGAGTAATAAGTATATTTATTATAGTTCTGACGATAATAACAGTATAATATGGGTAATAATGCATGTTATATTGATAATATTGGGAGTAATAAGTATAATTATTATAGTTCCAGCGATAATAACTGCATAATAGGGGTAATAATGCATGTTATACTGATAATAATATAAGTAATAAGTATAACTATTATAGTTCTAGCGATAATAACCGTATAATATGGGTAATAATGCATGTTATACTGATAATATTGGGAGTAATAAGTATAATTATTATAGTTCTAGCGATAATAACTGCATAATAGGGGTAATAAAGCATGTTATACTGATAATAATATAAGTAATAAGTATAACTATTATAGTTCTAGCGATAATAACTGTATAATATGGGTAATAATGCATGTTATATTGATAATATTGGGAGTAATAAGTATAATTATTATAGTTCTAGCGATAATAACTGCATAATAGGGGTAATAAAGCATGTTATACTGATAATAATATAAGTAATAAGTATAACTATTATAGTTCTAGCGATAATAACTGTATAATATGGGTAATAATGCATGACATATTGATAATATTAGGTGTAATAAGTATAACTATTATAGTTCTAGCGATAATAACTGTATAATATGGGTAATAATGCATGAAATATTGATAATATTAGGAGTTATAAGTATAATTATTATAGTTCCAGCGATAATAAGTGCATAATATGGGTAATAGTGCATGTTATATTGATAATAATAAATGTAATGAGTATAACTATTATAGTTCTAGCGATAATAACTGCATAATATGGGTAATAATGCATGTTATATTGATAATATTGGGAGTAATGTGTATATTTATTATAGTTCTGACGATAATAACAGTATAATATGGGTAATAATGCATGTTATATTGATAATATTGGGAGTAATAAGTATATTTATTATAGTTCTGACGATAATAACAGTATAAAATGGGTAATAATGCATGTTATATTGATAATATTGGGAGTAATAAGTATAATTATTGTAGTTCTAGCGATAATAACTGCATAATATGGGTAATAATGCATGTTATATTGATAATATTGGGAGTAATGGGTATATTTATTATAGTTCTGACGATAATAACAGTATAATATGGGTAATAATGCATGTTATATTGATAATATTGGGAGTAATAAGTATATTTATTATAGTTCTGACGATAATAACAGTATAATGTGGGTAATAATGCATGTTATATTGATAATATTGGGAGTAATAAGTATAATTATTATAGTTCTAGCGATAATAACTGCATAATAGGGGTAATAATGATTGTTATACTGATAATAATATAAGTAATAAGTATAACTATTATAGTTCTAGCGATAATAACTGTATAATATGGGTAATAATGCATGTTATATTGATAATATTGGGAGTAATAAGTATAATTATTATAGTTCTAGCGATAATAACTGCATAATAGGGGTAATAATGCATGTTATACTGATAATAATATAAGTAATAAGTATAACTATTATAGTTCTAGCGATAATAACTGTATAATATGGGTAATAATGCATGACATACTGATAATATTAGGTGTAATAAGTATAATTATTATAGTTCTAGCGATAATAACTGCATAATATGGGTAATAATGCATGTTATATTGATAATATCGGGAGTAATAAGTATATTTATTATAGTTCTGACGATAATAACAGTATAATATGGGTAATAATGCATGTTATATTGATAATATTGGGAGTAATAAGTATAATTATTATAGTTCTAGCGATAATAACTGCATAATAGGGGTAATAATGATTGTTATACTGATAATAATATAAGTAATAAGTATAACTATTATAGTTCTAGCGATAATAACTGTATAATATGGGTAATAATGCATGTTATATTGATAATATTGGGAGTAATAAGTATAATTATTATAGTTCTAGCGATAATAACTGCATAATAGGGGTAATAAAGCATGTTATACTGATAATAATATAAGTAATAAGTATAACTATTATAGTTCTAGCGATAATAACTGTATAATATGGGTAATAATGCATGACATATTGATAATATTAGGTGTAATAAGTATAACTATTATAGTTCTAGCGATAATAACTGTATAATATGGGTAATAATGCATGAAATATTGATAATATTAGGAGTTATAAGTATAATTATTATAGTTCCAGCGATAATAAGTGCATAATATGGGTAATAGTGCATGTTATATTGATAATAATAAATGTAATGAGTATAACTATTATAGTTCTAGCGATAATAACTGCATAATATGGGTAATAATGCATGTTATATTGATAATATTGGGAGTAATGTGTATATTTATTATAGTTCTGACGATAATAACAGTATAATATGGGTAATAATGCATGTTATATTGATAATATTGGGAGTAATAAGTATATTTATTATAGTTCTGACGATAATAACAGTATAAAATGGGTAATAATGCATGTTATATTGATAATATTGGGAGTAATAAGTATAATTATTGTAGTTCTAGCGATAATAACTGCATAATATGGGTAATAATGCATGTTATATTGATAATATTGGGAGTAATGGGTATATTTATTATAGTTCTGACGATAATAACAGTATAATATGGGTAATAATGCATGTTATATTGATAATATTGGGAGTAATAAGTATATTTATTATAGTTCTGACGATAATAACAGTATAATGTGGGTAATAATGCATGTTATATTGATAATATTGGGAGTAATAAGTATAATTATTATAGTTCTAGCGATAATAACTGCATAATAGGGGTAATAATGATTGTTATACTGATAATAATATAAGTAATAAGTATAACTATTATAGTTCTAGCGATAATAACTGTATAATATGGGTAATAGTGCATGTTATATTGATAATATTGGGAGTAATAAGTATAATTATTATAGTTCTAGCGATAATAACTGCATAATAGGGGTAATAATGCATGTTATACTGATAATAATATAAGTAATAAGTATAACTATTATAGTTCTAGCGATAATAACTGTATAATATGGGTAATAATGCATGACATACTGATAATATTAGGTGTAATAAGTATAATTATTATAGTTCTAGCGATAATAACTGCATAATATGGGTAATAATGCATGTTATATTGATAATATCGGGAGTAATAAGTATATTTATTATAGTTCTGACGATAATAACAGTATAATATGGGTAATAATGCATGTTATATTGATAATATTGGGAGTAATAAGTATAATTATTATAGTTCTAGCGATAATAACTGCATAAAGGGGGTAATAATGCATGTTATACTGATAATAATATAAGTAATAAGTATAACTATTATAGTTCTAGCGATAATAACTGTATAATATGGGTAATAATGCATGACATACTGATAATATTAGGTGTAATAAGTATAATTATTATAGTTCTAGCGATAATAACTGCATAATATGGGTAATAATGCATGTTATATTGATAATATCGGGAGTAATAAGTATATTTATTATAGTTCTGACGATAATAACAGTATAATATGGGTAATAATGCATGTTATATTGATAATATTGGGAGTAATAAGTATAATTATTATAGTTCTAGCGATAATAACTGCATAATAGGGGTAATAATGCATGTTATACTGATAATAATATAAGTAATAAGTATAACTATTATAGTTCTAGCGATAATAACTGTATAATATGGGTAATAATGCATGTTATATTGATAATATTGGGAGTAATAAGTATAATTATTATAGTTCTAGCGATAATAACTGCATAATAGGGGTAATAAAGCATGTTATACTGATAATAATATAAGTAATAAGTATAACTATTATAGTTCTAGCGATAATAACTGTATAATATGGGTAATAATGCATGACATATTGATAATATTAGGTGTAATAAGTATAACTATTATAGTTCTAGCGATAATAACTGTATAATATGGGTAATAATGCATGAAATATTGATAATATTAGGAGTTATAAGTATAATTATTATAGTTCCAGCGATAATAAGTGCATAATATGGGTAATAGTGCATGTTATATTGATAATAATAAATGTAATGAGTATAACTATTATAGTTCTAGCGATAATAACTGCATAATATGGGTAATAATGCATGTTATATTGATAATATTGGGAGTAATGTGTATATTTATTATAGTTCTGACGATAATAACAGTATAATATGGGTAATAATGCATGTTATATTGATAATATTGGGAGTAATAAGTATATTTATTATAGTTCTGACGATAATAACAGTATAATGTGGGTAATAATGCATGTTATATTGATAATATTGGGAGTAATAAGTATAATTATTATAGTTCTAGCGATAATAACTGCATAATAGGGGTAATAATGCATGTTATACTGATAATAATATAAGTAATAAGTATAACTATTATCGTTCTAGCGATAATAACTGTATAATATGGGTAATAATGCATGAAATATTGATAATATAAGGAGTTATAAGTATAATTATTATAGTTCCAGCGATAATAAGTGCATAATATGGGTAATAGTGCATGTTATATTGATAATAATAAAAGTAATGAGTATAACTATTATAGTTCTAGCGATAATAACTGCATAATATGGGTAATAATGCATGTTATATTGATAATATTGGGAGTAATGTGTATATTTATTATAGTTCTGACGATAATAACAGTATAATATGGATAATAATGCATGTTATATTGATAATATTGGGAGTAATAAGTATAATTATTATAGTTCCAGCGATAATAACTGCATAATAGGGGTAATAATGCATGTTATATTGATAATATTGGGAGTAATAAGTATATTTATTATAGTTCTGATAATAATAACTGCATAATATGGGTAATAATGCATGTTATATTGATAATATTGGGAGTAATTAGTATATTTATTATAGTTCTGACGATAATAACAGTATAATATGGGTAATAATGCATGTTATATTGATAATATTGGGAGTAATAAGTATATTTATTATAGTTCTGACGATAATAACAGTATAATATGGGTAATAATGCATGTTATATTGATAATATTGGGAGTAATAAGTATAATTATTATAGTTCCAGCGATAATAACTGCATAATAGGGGTAATAATGCATGTTATACTGATAATAATATAAGTAATAAGTATAACTATTATAGTTCTAGCGATAATAACCGTATAATATGGGTAATAATGCATGTTATACTGATAATATTGGGAGTAATAAGTATAATTATTATAGTTCTAGCGATAATAACTGCATAATAGGGGTAATAATGCATGTTATATTGATAATATTGGGAGTAATAAGTATATTTATTATAGTTCTGACGATAATAACAGTATAATGTGGGTAATAATGCATGTTATATTGATAATATTGGGAGTAATAAGTATAATTATTGTAGTTCTAGCGATAATAACTGCATAATATGGGTAATAATGTATGTTATATTGATAATATTGGGAGTAATTAGTATATATATTATAGTTCTGAGGATAATAACAGTATAATATGGGTAATAATGCATGTTATATTGATAATATTGGGAGTAATAAGTATATTTATTATAGTTCTGACGATAATAACAGTATAATATGGGTAATAATGCATGTTATATTGATAATATTGGGAGTAATAAGTATAATTATTGTAGTTCTAGCGATAATAACTGCATAATATGGGTAATAATGCATGTTATATTGATAATATTGGGAGTAATGGGTATATTTATTATAGTTCTGACGATAATAACAGTATAATATGGGTAATAATGCATGTTATATTGATAATATTGGGAGTAATAAGTATATTTATTATAGTTCTGACGATAATAACAGTATAATGTGGGTAATAATGCATGTTATATTGCTAATATTGGGAGTAATAAGTATAATTATTGTAGTTCTAGCGATAATAACTGCATAATATGGGTAATAATGTATGTTATATTGATAATATTGGGAGTAATTAGTATATATATTATAGTTCTGAGGATAATAACAGTATAATATGGGTAATAATGCATGTTATATTGATAATATTGGGAGTAATAAGTATAATTATTATAGTTCTAGCGATAATAACTGCATAATAGGGGTAATAATGCATGTTATACTGATAATAATATAAGTAATAAGTATAACTATTATAGTTCTAGCGATAATAACTGTATAATATGGGTAATAATGCATCTTATATTGATAATATTGGGAGTAATAAGTATAATTATTATAGTTCTAGCGATAATAACTGCATAATAGGGGTAATAATGCATGTTATACTGATAATAATATAAGTAATAAGTATAACTATTATAGTTCTAGCGATAATAACTGTATAATATGGGTAATAATGCATGACATATTGATAATATTAGGTGTAATAAGTATAATTATTATAGTTCTAGCGATAATAACTGCATAATATGGGTAATAATGCATGTTATATTGATAATATTGGGAGTAATAAGTATATTTATTATAGTTCTGACAATAATAACTGCATAATATGGGTAATAATGCATGTTATATTGATAATATTGGGAGTAATTAGTATATTTATTATAGTTCTGACGATAATAACAGTATAATATGGGTAATAATGCATGTTATATTGATAATATTGGGAGTAATAAGTATAATTATTATAGTTCTAGCGATAATAACTGCATAATAGGGGTAATAATGCATGTTATACTGATAATAATATAAGTAATAAGTATAACTATTATCGTTCTAGCGATAATAACTGTATAATATGGGAAATAATGCATGAAATATTGATAATATAAGGAGTTATAAGTATAATTATTATAGTTCCAGCGATAATAAGTGCATAATGTGGGTAATAGTGCATGTTATATTGATAATAATAAAAGTAATGAGTATAACTATTATAGTTCTAGCGATAATAACTGCATAATATGGGTAATAATGCATGTTATATTGATAATATTGGGAGTAATGTGTATATTTATTATAGTTCTGACGATAATAACAGTATAATATGGATAATAATGCATGTTATATTGATAATATCGGGAGTAATAAGTATATTTATTATAGTTCTGACAATAATAACAGTATAATATGTGTAATAATGCATGTTATATTGATAATATTGGGAGTAATAAGTATAATTATTGTAGTTCTAGCGATAATAACTGCATAATATGGGTAATAATGCATGTTATATTGATAATATTGGGAGTAATTAGTATATTTATTATAGTTCTGACGATAATAACAGTATAATATGGGTAATAATGCATGTTATATTGATAATATTGGGAGTAATAAGTATAATTATTATAGTTCCAGCGATAATAACTGCATAATAGGGGTAATAATGCATGTTATACTGATAATAATATAAGTAATAAGTATAACTATTATAGTTCTAGCGATAATAACCGTATAATATGGGTAATAATGCATGTTATACTGATAATATTGGGAGTAATAAGTATAATTATTATAGTTCTAGCGATAATAACTGCATAATAGGGGTAATAATGCATGTTATATTGATAATATTGGGAGTAATAAGTATATTTATTATAGTTCTGACGATAATAACAGTATAATGTGGGTAATAATGCATGTTATATTGATAATATTGGGAGTAATAAGTATAATTATTGTAGTTCTAGCGATAATAACTGCATAATATGGGTAATAATGTATGTTATATTGATAATATTGGGAGTAATTAGTATATATATTATAGTTCTGAGGATAATAACAGTATAATATGGGTAATAATGCATGTTATATTGATAATATTGGGAGTAATAAGTATATTTATTATAGTTCTGACGATAATAACAGTATAATATGGGTAATAATGCATGTTATATTGATAATATTGGGAGTAATAAGTATAATTATTGTAGTTCTAGCGATAATAACTGCATAATATGGGTAATAATGCATGTTATATTGATAATATTGGGAGTAATGGGTATATTTATTATAGTTCTGACGATAATAACAGTATAATATGGGTAATAATGCATGTTATATTGATAATATTGGGAGTAATAAGTATATTTATTATAGTTCTGACGATAATAACAGTATAATGTGGGTAATAATGCATGTTATATTGATAATATTGGGAGTAATAAGTATAATTATTGTAGTTCTAGCGATAATAACTGCATAATATGGGTAATAATGTATGTTATATTGATAATATTGGGAGTAATTAGTATATATATTATAGTTCTGAGGATAATAACAGTATAATATGGGTAATAATGCATGTTATATTGATAATATTGGGAGTAATAAGTATAATTATTATAGTTCTAGCGATAATAACTGCATAATAGGGGTAATAATGCATGTTATACTGATAATAATATAAGTAATAAGTATAACTATTATAGTTCTAGCGATAATAACTGTATAATATGGGTAATAATGCATCTTATATTGATAATATTGGGAGTAATAAGTATAATTATTATAGTTCTAGCGATAATAACTGCATAATAGGGGTAATAATGCATGTTATACTGATAATAATATAAGTAATAAGTATAACTATTATAGTTCTAGCGATAATAACTGTATAATATGGGTAATAATGCATGACATATTGATAATATTAGGTGTAATAAGTATAATTATTATAGTTCTAGCGATAATAACTGCATAATATGGGTAATAATGCATGTTATATTGATAATATTGGGAGTAATAAGTATATTTATTATAGTTCTGACAATAATAACTGCATAATATGGGTAATAATGCATGTTATATTGATAATATTGGGAGTAATTAGTATATTTATTATAGTTCTGACGATAATAACAGTATAATATGGGTAATAATGCATGTTATATTGATAATATTGGGAGTAATAAGTATAATTATTATAGTTCTAGCGATAATAACTGCATAATAGGGGTAATAATGCATGTTATACTGATAATAATATAAGTAATAAGTATAACTATTATCGTTCTAGCGATAATAACTGTATAATATGGGAAATAATGCATGAAATATTGATAATATAAGGAGTTATAAGTATAATTATTATAGTTCCAGCGATAATAAGTGCATAATGTGGGTAATAGTGCATGTTATATTGATAATAATAAAAGTAATGAGTATAACTATTATAGTTCTAGCGATAATAACTGCATAATATGGGTAATAATGCATGTTATATTGATAATATTGGGAGTAATGTGTATATTTATTATAGTTCTGACGATAATAACAGTATAATATGGATAATAATGCATGTTATATTGATAATATCGGGAGTAATAAGTATATTTATTATAGTTCTGACAATAATAACAGTATAATATGTGTAATAATGCATGTTATATTGATAATATTGGGAGTAATAAGTATAATTATTGTAGTTCTAGCGATAATAACTGCATAATATGGGTAATAATGCATGTTATATTGATAATATTGGGAGTAATTAGTATATTTATTATAGTTCTGACGATAATAACAGTATAATATGGGTAATAATGCATGTTATATTGATAATATTGGGAGTAATAAGTATAATTATTATAGTTCTAGCGATAATAACTGCATAATAGGGGTAATAATGCATGTTATACTGATAATAATATAAGTAATAAGTATAACTATTATAGTTCTAGCGATAATAACTGTATAATATGGGTAATAATGCATGTTATATTGATAATATTGGGAGTAATAAGTATAATTATTATAGTTCTAGCGATAATAACTGCACAATACGGGTAATAAAGCATGTTATACTGGTAATAATATAAGTAATAGGTATAACTATTATAGTTCTAGCGATAATAACTGTATAATATGGGTAATAATGCATGTTATATTGATAATATTGGGAGTAATAAGTATAATTATTATAGTTCTAGCGATAATAACTGCATAATAGGGGTAATAAAGCATGTTATACTGATAATAATATAAGTAATAAGTATAACTATTATAGTTCTAGCGATAATAACTGTATAATATGGGTAATAATGCATGACATATTGATAATATTAGGTGTAATAAGTATAACTATTATAGTTCTAGCGATAATAACTGTATAATATGGGTAATAATGCATGAAATATTGATAATATTAGGAGTTATAAGTATAATTATTATAGTTCCAGCGATAATAAGTGCATAATATGGGTAATAGTGCATGTTATATTGATAATAATAAAAGTAATGAGTATAACTATTATAGTTCTAGCGATAATAACTGCATAATATGGGTAATAATGCATGTTATATTGATAATATTGGGAGTAATGTGTATATTTATTATAGTTCTGACGATAATAACAGTATAATATGGGTAATAATGCATGTTATATTGATAATATTGGGAGTAATAAGTATATTTATTATAGTTCTGACGATAATAACAGTATAATATGGGTAATAATGCATGTTATATTGATAATATTGGGAGTAATAAGTATAATTATTGTAGTTCTAGCGATAATAACTGCATAATATGGGTAATAATGCATGTTATATTGATAATATTGGGAGTAATGGGTATATTTATTATAGTTCTGACGATAATAACAGTATAATGTGGGTAATAATGCATGTTATATTGATAATATTGGGAGTAATAAGTATATTTATTATAGTTCTGACGATAATAACAGTATAATGTGGTTAATAATGCATGTTATATTGATAATATTGGGAGTAATAAGTATAATTATTGTAGTTCTAGCGATAATAACTGCATAATATGGGTAATAATGCATGTTATATTGATAATATTGGGAGTAATTAGTATATATATTATAGTTCTGAGGATAATAACAGTATAATATGGGTAATAATGCATGTTATATTGATAATATTGGGAGTAATAAGTATAATTATTGTAGTTCTAGCGATAATAACTGCATAATAGGGGTAATAATGATTGTTATACTGATAATAATATAAGTAATAAGTATAACTATTATAGTTCTAGCGATAATAACTGTATAATATGGGTAATAATGCATGTTATATTGATAATATTGGGAGTAATAAGTATAATTATTATAGTTCTAGCGATAATAACTGCATAATAGGGGTAATAATGCATGTTATACTGATAATAATATAAGTAATAAGTATAACTATTATAGTTCTAGCGATAATAACTGTATAATATGGGTAATAATGCATGACATACTGATAATATTAGGTGTAATAAGTATAATTATTATAGTTCCAGCGATAATAACTGCATAATATGGGTAATAATGCATGTTATATTGATAATATCGGGAGTAATAAGTATATTTATTATAGTTCTGACAATAATAACAGTATAATATGGGTAATAATGCATGTTATATTGATAATATTGGGAGTAATAAGTATAATTATTGTAGTTCTAGCGATAATAACTGCATAATATGGGTAATAATGCATGTTATATTGATAATATTGGGAGTAATTAGTATATTTATTATAGTTCTGACGATAATAACAGTATAATATGGGTAATAATGCATGTTATATTGATAATATTGGGAGTAATAATTATAATTATTATAGTTCTAGCGATAATAACTGCATAATAGGGGTAATAATGCATGTTATACTGATAATAATATAAGTAATAAGTATAACTATTATAGTTCTAGCGATAATAACTGTATAGTATGGGTAATATTGCATGTTATATTGATAATATTCGGAGTTATAAGTATAATTATTATAGTTCTAGCGATAATAACTGCATAATAGGGGTAATAAAGCATGTTATACTGGTAATAATATAAGTAATAGGTATAACTATTATAGTTCTAGCGATAATAACTGTATAATATGGGTAATAATGCATGTTATATTGATAATATTGGGAGTAATAAGTATAATTATTATAGTTCTAGCGATAATAACTGCATAATAGGGGTAATAAAGCATGTTATACTGGTAATAATATAAGTAATAGGTATAACTATTATAGTTCTAGCGATAATAACTGTATAATATGGGTAATAATGCATGTTATATTGATAATATTGGGAGTAATAAGTATAATTATTATAGTTCTAGCGATAATAACTGCATAATAGGGGTAATAAAGCATGTTATTCTGATAATAATATAAGTAATAAGTATAACTATTATAGTTCTAGCGATAATAACTGTATAATATGGGTAATAATGCATGACATATTGATAATATTAGGTGTAATAAGTATAACTATTATAGTTCTAGCGATAATAACTGTATAATATGGGTAATAATGCATGAAATATTGATAATATTAGGAGTTATAAGTATAATTATTATAGTTCCAGCGATAATAAGTGCATAATATGGGTAATAGTGCATGTTATATTGATAATAATAAAAGTAATGGGTATAACTATTATAGTTCTAGCGATAATAACTGCATAATATGGGTAATAATGCATGTTATATTGATAATATTGGGAGTAATGTGTATATTTATTATAGTTCTGACGATAATAACAGTATAATATGGGTAATAATGCATGTTATATTGATAATATTGGGAGTAATAAGTATATTTATTATAGTTCTGACGATAATAACAGTATAATATGGGTAATAATGCATGTTATATTGATAACATTGGGAGTAATAAGTATAATTATTGTAGTTCTAGCGATAATAACTGCATAATATGGGTAATAATGCATGTTATATTGGTAATATAGGGAGTAATGGGTATATTTATTATAGTTCTGACGATAATAACAGTATAATATGGGTAATAATGCATGTTATATTGATAATATTGGGAGTAATAAGTATATTTATTATAGTTCTGACGATAATAACATTATAATGTGGGTAATAATGCATGTTATATTGATAACATTGGGAGTAATAAGTATATTTATTATAGTTCTAGCGATAATAACTGCATAATAGGGGTAATAATGCATGTTATACTGATAATAATATAAGTAATAAGTATAACTATTGTAGTTCTGGCGATAGTAACTGTATAATATGGGTAATAATGCATCTTATATTGATAATATTGGGAGTAATAAGTATAATTATTATAGTTCTAGCGATAATAACTGCATAATATGGGTAATAATGCATGTTATATTGATAATATTGGGAGTAATAAGTATATTTATTATAGTTCTGACAATAATAACTGCATAATATGGGTAATAATGCATGTGATATTGATAATATTGGGAGTAATTAGTATATTTATTATAGTTCTGACGATAATAACAGTATAATATGGGTAATAATGCATGTTATATTGATAATATTGGGAGTAATAAGTATATTTATTATAGTTCTGACGATAATAACAGTATAATGTGGGTAATAATGCATGTTATATTGATAACATTGGGAGTAATAAGTATATTTATTATAGTTCTAGCGATAATAACTGCATAATAGGGGTAATAATGCATGTTATACTGATAATAATATAAGTAATAAGTATAACTATTGTAGTTCTGGCGATAGTAACTGTATAATATGGGTAATAATGCATCTTATATTGATAATATTGGGAGTAATAAGTATAATTATTATAGTTCTAGCGATAATAACTGCATAATATGGGTAATAATGCATGTTATATTGATAATATTGGGAGTAATAAGTATATTTATTATAGTTCTGACAATAATAACTGCATAATATGGGTAATAATGCATGTGATATTGATAATATTGGGAGTAATTAGTATATTTATTATAGTTCTGACGATAATAACAGTATAATATGGGTAATAATGCATGTTATATTGATAATATTGGGAGTAATTAGTATATTTATTATAGTTCTGACGATAATAACAGTATAATATGGGTAATAATGCATGTTATATTGATAATATTGGGAGTAATAAGTATAATTATTATAGTTCTAGCGATAATAACTGCATAATAGGGGTAATAATGCATGTTATACTGATAATAATATAAGTAATAAGTATAACTATTATAGTTCTAGCGATAATAACTGTATAATAGGGGTAATAAAGCATGTTATACTGATAGTAATATAAGTAATAAGTATAACTATTATAGTTCTAGCGATAATAACTGTATAATATGGGTAATATTGCATGTTATATTGATAATATTGGGAGTAATAAGTATAATTATTATAGTTCTAGCGATAATAACTGCATAATAGGGGTAATAAAGCATGTTATACTGGTAATAATATAAGTAATAGGTATAACTATTATAGTTCTAGCGATAATAACTGTATAATATGGGTAATAATGCATGTTATATTGATAATATTGGGAGTAATAAGTATAACTATTATAGTTCTAGCGATAATAACTGTATAATATCGGTAATAATGCATGAAATATTGATAATATTAGGAGTTATAAGTATAATTATTATAGTTCCAGCGATAATAAGTGCATAATATGGGTAATAGTGCATGTTATATTGATAATAATAAAAGTAATGGGTATAACTATTATAGTTCTAGCGATAATAACTGCATAATATGGGTAATAATGCATGTTATATTGATAATATTGGGAGTAATGTGTATATTTATTATAGTTCTGACGATAATAACAGTATAATATGGGTAATAATGCATGTTATATTGATAATATTGGGAGTAATAAGTATATTTATTATAGTTCTGACGATAATAACAGTATAATATGGGTAATAATGCATGTTATATTGATAACATTGGGAGTAATAAGTATAATTATTGTAGTTCTAGCGATAATAACTGCATAATATGGGTAATAATTCATGTTATATTGATAATATAGGGAGTAATGGGTATATTTATTATAGTTCTGACGATAATAACAGTATAATATGGGTAATAATGCATGTTATATTGATAATATTGGGAGTAATAAGTATATTTATTATAGTTCTGACGATAATAACATTATAATGTGGGTAATAATGCATGTTATATTGATAACATTGGGAGTAATAAGTATATTTATTATAGTTCTAGCGATAATAACTGCATAATAGGGGTAATAATGCATGTTATACTGATAATAATATAAGTAATAAGTATAACTATTGTAGTTCTGGCGATAGTAACTGTATAATATGGGTAATAATGCATCTTATATTGATAATATTGGGAGTAATAAGTATAATTATTATAGTTCTAGCGATAATAACTGCATAATATGGGTAATAATGCATGTTATATTGATAATATTGGGAGTAATAAGTATATTTATTATAGTTCTGACAATAATAACTGCATAATATGGGTAATAATGCATGTGATATTGATAATATTGGGAGTAATTAGTATATTTATTATAGTTCTGACGATAATAACAGTATAATATGGGTAATAATGCATGTTATATTGATAATATTGGGAGTAATAAGTATATTTATTATAGTTCTGACGATAATAACAGTATAATGTGGGTAATAATGCATGTTATATTGATAACATTGGGAGTAATAAGTATATTTATTATAGTTCTAGCGATAATAACTGCATAATAGGGGTAATAATGCATGTTATACTGATAATAATATAAGTAATAAGTATAACTATTGTAGTTCTGGCGATAGTAACTGTATAATATGGGTAATAATGCATCTTATATTGATAATATTGGGAGTAATAAGTATAATTATTATAGTTCTAGCGATAATAACTGCATAATATGGGTAATAATGCATGTTATATTGATAATATTGGGAGTAATAAGTATATTTATTATAGTTCTGACAATAATAACTGCATAATATGGGTAATAATGCATGTGATATTGATAATATTGGGAGTAATTAGTATATTTATTATAGTTCTGACGATAATAACAGTATAATATGGGTAATAATGCATGTTATATTGATAATATTGGGAGTAATTAGTATATTTATTATAGTTCTGACGATAATAACAGTATAATATGGGTAATAATGCATGTTATATTGATAATATTGGGAGTAATAAGTATAATTATTATAGTTCTAGCGATAATAACTGCATAATAGGGGTAATAATGCATGTTATACTGATAATAATATAAGTAATAAGTATAACTATTATAGTTCTAGCGATAATAACTGTATAATATGGGTAATAATGCATGTTATATTGATAATATTGGGAGTAATGTGTATATTTATTATAGTTCTGACGATAATAACAGTATAATATGGGTAATAATGCATGTTATATTGATAATATTGGGAGTAATAAGTATATTTATTATAGTTCTGACGATAATAACAGTATAATATGGGTAATAATGCATGTTATATTGATAATATTGGGAGTAATAAGTATAATTGTTGTAGTTCTAGCGATAATAACTGCATAATATGGGTAATAATGCATGTTATATTGATAATATTGGGAGTAATGGGTATATTTATTATAGTTCTGACGATAATAACAGTATAATATGGGTAATAATGCATGTTATATTGATAATATTGGGAGTAATAAGTATATTTATTATAGTTCTGACGATAATAACAGTATAATGTGGGTAATAATGCATGTTATATTGATAATATTGGGAGTAATAAGTATAACTATTATAGTTCTAGCGATAATAACTGTATAATATGGGTAATAATGCATGTTATATTGATAATATTGGGAGTAATAAGTACAATTATTATAGTTCTAGCGATAATAGCTGCATAATAGGGGTAATAATGCATGTTATACTGATAATAATATAAGTAATAAGTATAACTATTATAGTTCTAGCGATAATAACTGCATAATATGGGTAATAATGCATGTTATTATGATAATAATAAAAGTAATAAGTATAATTATTGTAGTTCTAGCGATAATAACTGCATAATATGGGTAATAGTGCATGTTATATTGATAATAATAAAAGTAATAAGTATAATTATTGTAGTTCTAGCGATAATAACTGCATAATATGGGTAATAATGCATGTTATATTGATAATATTGGGAGTAATAAGTATATTTATTATAGTTCTGACGATAATAACAGTATAATATGGGTAATAATGCATGTTATATTGATAATATTGGGAGTAATAAGTATAATTATTATAGTTCTAGCGATAATAGCTGCATAATAGGGGTAATAAAGCATGTTATACTGATAATAATATAAGTAATAAGTATAACTATTATAGTTCTAGCGATAATAACTGTATAATATGGGTAATAATGCATGACATATTGATAATATTAGGTGTAATAAGTATAACTATTATAGTTCTAGCGATAATAACTGTATAATATGGGTAATAATGCATGAAATATTGATAATATTAGGAGTTATAAGTATAATTATTATAGTTCCAGCGATAATAAGTGCATAATATGGGTAATAATGCATGTTATATTGATAATATTGGGAGTAATAAGTATATTTATTATAGTTCTAGCGATAATAGCTGCATAATAGGGGTAATAATGCATGTTATACTGATAATATTGGGAGTAATAAGTATATTTATTATAGTTCTGACGATAATAACAGTATAATATGGGTAATAATGCATGTTATATTGATAATATTGGGAGTAATAAGTATATTTATTATAGTTCTGACGATAATAACAGTATAATATGGGTAATAATGCATGTTATATTGATAACATTGGGAGTAATAAGTATAATTATTGTAGTTCTAGCGATAATAACTGCATAATATGGGTAATAATGCATGTTATATTGATAATATTGGGAGTAATGGGTATATTTATTATAGTTCTGACGATAATAACAGTATAATATGGGTAATAATGCATGTTATATTGATAATATTGGGAGTAATAAGTATATTTATTATAGTTCTGACGATAATAACAGTATAATGTGGGTAATAATGCATGTTATATTGATAATATTGGGAGTAATAAGTATAATTATTGTAGTTCTAGCGATAATAACTGCATAATATGGGTAATAATGCATGTTATATTGATAATATTGGGAGTAATTAGTATATATATTATAGTTCTGAGGATAATAACAGTATAATATGGGTAATAATGCATGTTATATTGATAATATTGGGAGTAATAAGTATAATTATTATAGTTCTAGCGATAATAACTGCATAATAGGGGTAATAATGCATGTTATACTGATAATAATATAAGTAATAAGTATAACTATTATAGTTCTGGCGATAGTAACTGTATAATATGGGTAATAATGCATCTTATATTGATAATATTGGGAGTAATAAGTATAATTATTATAGTTCTAGCGATAATAACTGCATAATATGGGTAATAATGCATGTTATATTGATAATATTGGGAGTAATAAGTATATTTATTATAGTTCTGACAATAATAACTGCATAATATGGGTAATAATGCATGTGATATTGATAATATTGGGAGTAATTAGTATATTTATTATAGTTCTGACGATAATAACAGTATAATATGGGTAATAATGCATGTTATATTGATAATATTGGGAGTAATTAGTATATTTATTATAGTTCTGACGATAATAACAGTATAATATGGGTAATAATGCATGTTATATTGATAATATTGGGAGTAATAAGTATAATTATTATAGTTCTAGCGATAATAACTGCATAATAGGGGTAATAATGCATGTTATACTGATAATAATATAAGTAATAAGTATAACTATTATAGTTCTAGCGATAATAACTGTATAATAGGGGTAATAAAGCATGTTATACTGATAATAATATAAGTAATAAGTATAACTATTATAGTTCTAGCGATAATAACTGTATAATATGGGTAATATTGCATGTTATATTGATAATATTGGGAGTAATAAGTATAATTATTATAGTTCTAGCGATAATAACTGCATAATAGGGGTAATAAAGCATGTTATACTGGTAATAATATAAGTAATAGGTATAACTATTATAGTTCTAGCGATAATAACTGTATAATATGGGTAATAATGCATGTTATATTGATAATATTGGGAGTAATAAGTATAACTATTATAGTTCTAGCGATAATAACTGTATAATATGGGTAATAATGCATGAAATATTGATAATATTAGGAGTTATAAGTATAATTATTATAGTTCCAGCGATAATAAGTGCATAATATGGGTAATAGTGCATGTTATATTGATAATAATAAAAGTAATGAGTATAACTATTATAGTTCTAGCGATAATAACTGCATAATATGGGTAATAATGCATGTTATATTGATAATATTGGGAGTAATGTGTATATTTATTATAGTTCTGACGATAATAACAGTATAATATGGGTAATAATGCATGTTATATTGATAATATTGGGAGTAATAAGTATAATTATTATAGTTCTAGCGATAATAACTGCATAATAGGGGTAATAAAGCATGTTATACTGGTAATAATATAAGTAATAGGTATAACTATTATAGTTCTAGCGATAATAACTGTATAATATGGGTAATAATGCATGTTATATTGATAATATTGGGAGTAATAAGTATAATTATTATAGTTCTAGCGATAATAACTGCATAATAGGGGTAATAATGCATGAAATATTGATAATATTAGGAGTTATAAGTATAATTATTATAGTTCCAGCGATAATAAGTGCATAATATGGGTAATAGTGCATGTTATATTGATAATAATAAAAGTAATGGGTATAACTATTATAGTTCTAGCGATAATAACTGCATAATATGGGTAATAATGCATGTTATATTGATAATATTGGGAGTAATGTGTATATTTATTATAGTTCTGACGATAATAACAGTATAATATGGGTAATAATGCATGTTATATTGATAATATTGGGAGTAATAAGTATATTTATTATAGTTCTGACGATAATAACAGTATAATATGGGTAATAATGCATGTTATATTGATAACATTGGGAGTAATAAGTATAATTATTATAGTTCTAGCGATAATAACTGCATAATATGGGTAATAATGCATGTTATATTGATAATATTGGGAGTAATGGGTATATTTATTATAGTTCTGACGATAATAACAGTATAATATGGGTAATAATGCATGTTATATTGATAATATTGGGAGTAATAAGTATATTTATTATAGTTCTGACGATAATAACAGTATAATGTGGGTAATAATGCATGTTATATTGATAATATTGGGAGTAATAAGTATAATTATTGTAGTTCTAGCGATAATAACTGCATAATATGGGTAATAATGCATGTTATATTGATAATATTGGGAGTAATTAGTATATATATTATAGTTCTGAGGATAATAACAGTATAATATGGGTAATAATGCATGTTATATTGATAATATTGGGAGTAATAAGTATAATTATTATAGTTCTAGCGATAATAACTGCATAATAGGGGTAATAATGCATGTTATACTGATAATAATATAAGTAATAAGTATAACTATTGTAGTTCTGGCGATAGTAACTGTATAATATGGGTAATAATGCATCTTATATTGATAATATTGGGAGTAATAAGTATAATTATTATAGTTCTAGCGATAATAACTGCATAATATGGGTAATAATGCATGTTATATTGATAATATTGGGAGTAATAAGTATATTTATTATAGTTCTGACAATAATAACTGCATAATATGGGTAATAATGCATGTGATATTGATAATATTGGGAGTAATTAGTATATTTATTATAGTTCTGACGATAATAACAGTATAATATGGGTAATAATGCATGTTATATTGATAATATTGGGAGTAATTAGTATATTTATTATAGTTCTGACGATAATAACAGTATAATATGGGTAATAATGCATGTTATATTGATAATATTGGGAGTAATAAGTATAATTATTATAGTTCTAGCGATAATAACTGCATAATAGGGGTAATAATGCATGTTATACCGATAATAATATAAGTAATAAGTATAACTATTATAGTTCTAGCGATAATAACTGTATAATAGGGGTAATAAAGCATGTTATACTGATAGTAATATAAGTAATAAGTATAACTATTATAATTCTAGCGATAATAACTGTATAATATGGGTAATATTGCATGTTATATTGATAATATTGGGAGTAATAAGTATAATTATTATAGTTCTAGCGATAATAACTGCATAATAGGGGTAATAAAGCATGTTATACTGGTAATAATATAAGTAATAGGTATAACTATTATAGTTCTAGCGATAATAACTGTATAATATGGGTAATAATGCATGTTATATTGATAATATTGGGAGTAATAAGTATAACTATTATAGTTCTAGCGATAATAACTGTATAATATGGGTAATAATGCATGAAATATTGATAATATTAGGAGTTATAAGTATAATTATTATAGTTCCAGCGATAATAAGTGCATAATATGGGTAATAGTGCATGTTATATTGATAATAATAAAAGTAATGAGTATAACTATTATAGTTCTAGCGATAATAACTGCATAATATGGGTAATAATGCATGTTATATTGATAATATTGGGAGTAATGTGTATATTTATTATAGTTCTGACGATAATAACAGTATAATATGGGTAATAATGCATGTTATATTGATAATATTGGGAGTAATAAGTATAATTATTATAGTTCTAGCGATAATAACTGCATAATATGGGTAATAATGCATGTTATATTGATAATATTGGGAGTAATTAGTATATATATTATAGTTCTGAGGATAATAACAGTATAATATGGGTAATAATGCATGTTATATTGATAATATTGGGAGTAATAAGTATAATTATTATAGTTCTAGCGATAATAACTGCATAATAGGGGTAATAAAGCATGTTATACTGATAATAATATAAGTAATAAGTATAACTATTATAGTTCTAGCGATAATAACTGTATAATATGGGTAATAATGCATGTTATATTGATAATATTGGGAGTAATAAGTACAATTATTATAGTTCTAGCGATAATAGCTGCATAATAGGGGTAATAATGCATGTTATACTGATAATAATATAAGTAATAAGTATAACTATTATAGTTCTAGCGATAATAACTGCATAATATGGGTAATAATGCATGTTATTATGATAATAATAAAAGTAATAAGTATAATTATTGTAGTTCTAGCGATAATAACTGCATAATATGGGTAATAGTGCATGTTATATTGATAATAATAAAAGTAATAAGTATAATTATTGTAGTTCTAGCGATAATAACTGCATAATATGGGTAATAATGCATGTTATATTGATAATATTGGGAGTAATAAGTATATTTATTATAGTTCTGACGATAATAACAGTATAATATGGGTAATAATGCATGTTATATTGATAATATTGGGAGTAATAAGTATAATTATTATAGTTCTAGCGATAATAGCTGCATAATAGGGGTAATAAAGCATGTTATACTGATAATAATATAAGTAATAAGTATAACTATTATAGTTCTAGCGATAATAACTGTATAATATGGGTAATATTGCATGTTATATTGATAATATTGGGAGTAATAAGTATAATTATTATAGTTCTAGCGATAATAACTGCATAATAGGGGTAATAAAGCATGTTATACTGGTAATAATATAAGTATTAGGTATAACTATTATAGTTCTAGCGATAATAACTGTATAATATGGGTAATAATGCATGACATATTGATAATATTAGGTGTAATAAGTATAACTATTATAGTTCTAGCGATAATAACTGTATAATATGGGTAATAATGCATGAAATATTGATAATATTAGGAGTTATAAGTATAATTATTATAGTTCCAGCGATAATAAGTGCATAATATGGGTAATAGTGCATGTTATATTGATAATAGTAAAAGTAATGGGTATAACTATTATAGTTCTGGCGATAATAACTGCATAATATGGGTAATAATGCATGTTATATTGATAATATTGGGAGTAATGTGTATATTTATTATAGTTCTGACGATAATAACAGTATAATATGGGTAATAATGCATGTTATATTGATAATATTGGGAGTAATAAGTATATTTATTATAGTTCTGACGATAATAACAGTATAATATGGGTAATAATGCATGTTATATTGATAACATTGGGAGTAATAAGTATAATTATTGTAGTTCTAGCGATAATAACTGCATAATATGGGTAATAATGCATGTTATATTGATAATATTGGGAGTAATGGGTATATTTATTATAGTTCTGACGATAATAACAGTATAATATGGGTAATAATGCATGTTATATTGATAATATTGGGAGTAATAGGTATATTTATTATAGTTCTGACGATAATAACAGTATAATGTGGGTAATAATGCATGTGATATTGATAATATTGGGAGTAATTAGTATATTTATTATAGTTCTGACGATAATAACAGTATAATATGGGTAATAATGCATGTTATATTGATAATATTGGGAGTAATTAGTATATTTATTATAGTTCTGACGATAATAACAGTATAATATGGGTAATAATGCATGTTATATTGATAATATTGGGAGTAATAAGTATAATTATTATAGTTCTAGCGATAATAACTGCATAATAGGGGTAATAATGCATGTTATACTGATAATAATATAAGTAATAAGTATAACTATTATAGTTCTAGCGATAATAACTGTATAATATGGGTAATATTGCATGTTATATTGATAATATTGGGAGTAATAAGTATAATTATTATAGTTCTAGCGATAATAACTGCATAATAGGGGTAATAAAGCATGTTATACTGGTAATAATATAAGTATTAGGTATAACTATTATAGTTCTAGCGATAATAACTGTATAATATGGGTAATAATGCATGTTATATTGATAATATTGGGAGTAATAAGTATAATTATTATAGTTCTAGCGATAATAACTGCATAATAGGGGTAATAAAGCATGTTATACTGGTAATAATATAAGTAATAGGTATAACTATTATAGTTCTAGCGATAATAACTGTATAATATGGGTAATAATGCATGTTATATTGATAATATTGGGAGTAATAAGTATAATTATTATAGTTCTAGCGATAATAACTGCATAATAGGGGTAATAATGCATGAAATATTGATAATATTAGGAGTTATAAGTATAATTATTATAGTTCCAGCGATAATAAGTGCATAATATGGGTAATAGTGCATGTTATATTGATAATAATAAAAGTAATGGGTATAACTATTATAGTTCTAGCGATAATAACTGCATAATATGGGTAATAATGCATGTTATATTGATAATATTGGGAGTAATGTGTATATTTATTATAGTTCTGACGATAATAACAGTATAATATGGGTAATAATGCATGTTATATTGATAATATTGGGAGTAATAAGTATATTTATTATAGTTCTGACGATAATAACAGTATAATATGGGTAATAATGCATGTTATATTGATAACATTGGGAGTAATAAGTATAATTATTGTAGTTCTAGCGATAATAACTGCATAATATGGGTAATAATGCATGTTATATTGATAATATTGGGAGTAATGGGTATATTTATTATAGTTCTGACGATAATAACAGTATAATATGGGTAATAATGCATGTTATATTGATAATATTGGGAGTAATAAGTATATTTATTATAGTTCTGACGATAATAACAGTATAATGTGGGTAATAATGCATGTTATATTGATAATATTGGGAGTAATAAGTATAATTATTGTAGTTCTAGCGATAATAACTGCATAATATGGGTAATAATGCATGTTATATTGATAATATTGGGAGTAATTAGTATATATATTATAGTTCTGAGGATAATAACAGTATAATATGGGTAATAATGCATGTTATATTGATAATATTGGGAGTAATAAGTATAATTATTATAGTTCTAGCGATAATAACTGCATAATAGGGGTAATAATGCATGTTATACTGATAATAATATAAGTAATAAGTATAACTATTGTAGTTCTGGCGATAGTAACTGTATAATATGGGTAATAATGCATCTTATATTGATAATATTGGGAGTAATAAGTATAATTATTATAGTTCTAGCGATAATAACTGCATAATATGGGTAATAATGCATGTTATATTGATAATATTGGGAGTAATAAGTATATTTATTATAGTTCTGACAATAATAACTGCATAATATGGGTAATAATGCATGTGATATTGATAATATTGGGAGTAATTAGTATATTTATTATAGTTCTGACGATAATAACAGTATAATATGGGTAATAATGCATGTTATATTGATAATATTGGGAGTAATTAGTATATTTATTATAGTTCTGACGATAATAACAGTATAATATGGGTAATAATGCATGTTATATTGATAATATTGGGAGTAATAAGTATAATTATTATAGTTCTAGCGATAATAACTGCATAATAGGGGTAATAATGCATGTTATACCGATAATAATATAAGTAATAAGTATAACTATTATAGTTCTAGCGATAATAACTGTATAATAGGGGTAATAAAGCATGTTATACTGATAGTAATATAAGTAATAAGTATAACTATTATAATTCTAGCGATAATAACTGTATAATATGGGTAATATTGCATGTTATATTGATAATATTGGGAGTAATAAGTATAATTATTATAGTTCTAGCGATAATAACTGCATAATAGGGGTAATAAAGCATGTTATACTGGTAATAATATAAGTAATAGGTATAACTATTATAGTTCTAGCGATAATAACTGTATAATATGGGTAATAATGCATGTTATATTGATAATATTGGGAGTAATAAGTATAACTATTATAGTTCTAGCGATAATAACTGTATAATATGGGTAATAATGCATGAAATATTGATAACATTAGGAGTTATAAGTATAATTATTATAGTTCCAGCGATAATAAGTGCATAATATGGGTAATAGTGCATGTTATATTGATAATAATAAAAGTAATGAGTATAACTATTATAGTTCTAGCGATAATAACTGCATAATATGGGTAATAATGCATGTTATATTGATAATATTGGGAGTAATGGGTATATTTATTATAGTTCTGACGATAATAACAGTATAATATGGGTAATAATGCATGTTATATTGATAATATTGGGAGTAATAAGTATATTTATTATAGTTCTGACGATAATAACAGTATAATGTGGGTAATAATGCATGTTATATTGATAATATTGGGAGTAATAAGTATAACTATTATAGTTCTAGCGATAATAACTGTATAATATGGGTAATAATGCATGTTATATTGATAATATTGGGAGTAATAAGTACAATTATTATAGTTCTAGCGATAATAGCTGCATAATAGGGGTAATAATGCATGTTATACTGATAATAATATAAGTAAAAAGTATAACTATTATAGTTCTAGCGATAATAACTGCATAATATGGGTAATAATGCATGTTATATTGATAATATTGGGAGTAATGGGTATATTTATTATAGTTCTGACGATAATAACAGTATAATATGGGTAATAATGCATGTTATATTGATAATATTGGGAGTAATAAGTATAATTATTATAGTTCTAGCGATAATAACTGCATAATAGGGGTAATAATGCATGTTATACTGATAATAATATAAGTAATAAGTATAACTATTATAGTTCTAGCGATAATAACTGTATAATAGGGGTAATAAAGCATGTTATACTGATAATAATATAAGTAATAAGTATAACTATTATAGTTCTAGCGATAATAACTGTATAATATGGGTAATATTGCATGTTATATTGATAATATTGGGAGTAATAAGTATAATTATTATAGTTCTAGCGATAATAACTGCATAATAGGGGTAATAAAGCATGTTATACTGGTAATAATATAAGTAATAGGTATAACTATTATAGTTCTAGCGATAATAACTGTATAATATGGGTAATAATGCATGAAATATTGATAATATTAGGAGTTATAAGTATAATTATTATAGTTCCAGCGATAATAAGTGCATAATATGGGTAATAGTGCATGTTATATTGATAATAATAAAAGTAATGAGTATAACTATTATAGTTCTAGCGATAATAACTGCATAATATGGGTAATAATGCATGTTATATTGATAATATTGGGAGTAATGTGTATATTTATTATAGTTCTGACGATAATAACAGTATAATATGGGTAATAATGCATGTTATATTGATAATATTAGGAGTAACAAGTATAATTATTATAGTTCTAGCGATAATAACTGCATAATATGGGTAATAATGCATGTTATATTGATAATATTGGGAGTAATTAGTATATATATTATAGTTCTGAGGATAATAACAGTATAATATGGGTAATAATGCATGTTATATTGATAATATTGGGAGTAATAAGTATAATTATTATAGTTCTAGCGATAATAACTGCATAATAGGGGTAATAAAGCATGTTATACTGATAATAATATAAGTAATAAGTATAACTATTATAGTTCTAGCGATAATAACAGTATAATATGGGTAATAATGCATGTTATATTGATAATATTGGGAGTAATAAGTACAATTATTATAGTTCTAGCAATAATAGCTGCATAATAGGGGTAATAATGCATGTTATACTGATAATAATATAAGTAATAAGTATAACTATTATAGTTCTAGCGATAATAACTGCATAATATGGGTAATAATGCATGTTATTATGATAATAATAAAAGTAATAAGTATAATTATTGTAGTTCTAGCGATAATAACTGCATAATATGGGTAATAGTGCATGTTATATTGATAATAATAAAAGTAATAAGTATAATTATTGTAGTTCTAGCGATAATAACTGCATAATATGGGTAATAATGCATGTTATATTGATAATATTGGGAGTAATAAGTATATTTATTATAGTTCTGACGATAATAACAGTATAATATGGGTAATAATGCATGTTATATTGATAATATTGGGAGTAATAAGTATAATTATTATAGTTCTAGCGATAATAACTGCATAATAGGGGTAATAATGCATGTTATACTGATAATAATATAAGTAATAAGTATAACTATTGTAGTTCTGGCGATAGTAACTGTATAATATGGGTAATAATGCATCTTATATTGATAATATTGGGAGTAATAAGTATAATTATTATAGTTCTAGCGATAATAACTGCATAATATGGGTAATAATGCATGTTATATTGATAATATTGGGAGTAATAAGTATATTTATTATAGTTCTGACGATAATAACAGTATAATATGGGTAATAATGCATGTTATATTGATAATATTGGGAGTAATAAGTATAATTATTATAGTTCTAGCGATAATAACTGCATAATAGGGGTAATAAAGCATGTTATACTGGTAATAATATAAGTAATAGGTATAACTATTATAGTTCTAGCGATAATAACTGTATAATATGGGTAATAATGCATGTTATATTGATAATATTGGGAGTAATAAGTATAACTATTATAGTTCTAGCGATAATAACTGTATAATATGGGTAATAATGCATGAAATATTGATAATATTAGGAGTTATAAGTATAATTATTATAGTTCCAGCGATAATAAGTGCATAATATGGGTAATAGTGCATGTTATATTGATAATAATAAAAGTAATGAGTATAACTATTATAGTTCTAGCGATAATAACTGCATAATATGGGTAATAATGCATGTTATATTGATAATATTGGGAGTAATGTGTATATTTATTATAGTTCTGACGATAATAACAGTATAATATGGGTAATAATGCATGTTATATTGATAATATTGGGAGTAATAAGTATAATTATTATAGTTCTAGCGATAATAACTGCATAATATGGGTAATAATGCATGTTATATTGATAATATTGGGAGTAATTAGTATATATATTATAGTTCTGAGGATAATAACAGTATAATATGGGTAATAATGCATGTTATATTGATAATATTGGGAGTAATAAGTATAATTATTATAGTTCTAGCGATAATAACTGCATAATAGGGGTAATAAAGCATGTTATACTGATAATAATATAAGTAATAAGTATAACTATTATAGTTCTAGCGATAATAACAGTATAATATGGGTAATAATGCATGTTATATTGATAATATTGGGAGTAATAAGTACAATTATTATAGTTCTAGCAATAATAGCTGCATAATAGGGGTAATAATGCATGTTATACTGATAATAATATAAGTAATAAGTATAACTATTATAGTTCTAGCGATAATAACTGCATAATATGGGTAATAATGCATGTTATTATGATAATAATAAAAGTAATAAGTATAATTATTGTAGTTCTAGCGATAATAACTGCATAATATGGGTAATAGTGCATGTTATATTGATAATATTGGGAGTAATAAGTATATTTATTATAGTTCTGACGATAATAACAGTATAATATGGGTAATAATGCATGTTATATTGATAATATTGGGAGTAATAAGTATAATTATTATAGTTCTAGCGATAATAGCTGCATAATAGGGGTAATAAAGCATGTTATATTGATAATATTGGGAGTAATTAGTATATATATTATAGTTCTGAGGATAATAACAGTATAATATGGGTAATAATGCATGTTATATTGATAATATTGGGAGTAATAAGTACAATTATTATAGTTCTAGCGATAATAGCTGCATAATAGGGGTAATAATGCATGTTATACTGATAATAATATAAGTAATAAGTATAACTATTATAGTTCTAGCGATAATAACTGTATAATATGGGTAATAATGCATGAAATATTGATAATATTAGGAGTTATAAGTATAATTATTATAGTTCCAGCGAGAACAAGTGCATAATATGGGTAATAGTGCATGTTATATTGATAATAATAAAAGTAATAAGTATAATTATTGTAGTTCTAGCGATAATAACTGCATAATATGGGTAATAATGCATGTTATATTGATAATATTGGGAGTAATAAGTATGTTTATTATAGTTCTGACGATAATATTAGTATAATATGGGTAATAATGCATGTTATATTGATAATATTGGGAGCAATAAGTATAATTATTACAGTTCTAGCGATAATAACTGCATAATAGGGGTAATAATGCATGTTATACTGATAATAATATAAGTAATAAGTATAACTATTATAGTTCTAGCGATAATAACTGTATAATATGGGTAATAATGCATGAAATATTGATAATATTAGGAGTTATAAGTATAATTATTATAGTTCCAGCGATAATAAGTGCATAATATGGGTAATAGTGCATGTTATATTGATAATAATAAAAGTAATAAGTATAATTATTGTAGTTCTAGCGATAATAACTGCATAATATGGGTAATAATGCATGTTATATTGATAATATTGGGAGTAATAAGTATGTTTATTATAGTTCTGACGATAATATTAGTATAATATGGGTAATAATGCATGTTATATTGATAATATTGGGAGCAATAAGTATAATTATTACAGTTCTAGCGATAATAGCTGCATAATAGGGGTAATAATGCATGTTATACTGATAATAATATAAGTAATAAGTATAACTATTATAGTTCTAGCGATAATAACTGCATAATAGGGGTAATAATGCATGTTATACTGATAATAATATAAGTAATAAGTATAACTATTATAGTTCTAGCGATAATAACTGTATAATATGGGTAATAATGCATCTTATATTGATAATATTGGGAGTAATAAGTATAATTATTATAGTTCTAGCGATAATAACTGCATAATAGGGGTAATAAAGCATGTTATATTGATAATATTGGGAGTAATAAGTATAATTATTGTAGTTCTAGCGATAATAACTGCATAATATGGGCAATAATGCATGTTATATTGATAATATTGGGAGTAATTAGTATATATATTATAGTTCTGAGGATAATAACAGTATAATATGGGTAATAATGCATGTTATATTGATAATATTGGGAGTAATAAGTATAATTATTATAGTTCTAGCGATAATAACTGCATAATAGGGGTAATAATGCATGTTATACTGATAATAATATAAGTAATAAGTATAACTATTATAGTTCTAGCGATAATAACTGTATAATATGGGTAATAATGCATCTTATATTGATAATATTGGGAGTAATAAGTATAATTATTATAGTTCTAGCGATAATAACTGCATAATAGGGGTAATAATGCATGTTATACTGATAATAATATAAGTAATAAGTATAACTATTATAGTTCTAGCGATAATAACTGTATAATATGGGTAATAATGCATGACATATTGATAATATTAGGTGTAATAAGTATAATTATTATAGTTCTAGCGATAATAACTGCATAATATGGGTAATAATGCATGTTATATTGATAATATTGGGAGTAATAAGTACAATTATTGTAGTTCTAGCGATAATAACTGCATAATATGGGTAATAATGCATGTTATATAGATAATATTGGGAGTAATTAGTATATATATTATAGTTCTGAGGATAATAACAGTATAATATGGGTAATAATGCATGTTATATTGATAATATTGGGAGTAATAAGTATAATTATTATAGTTCTAGCGATAATAACTGCATAATAGGGGTAATAATGCATGTTATACTGATAATAATATAAGTAATAAGTATAACTATTATAGTTCTAGCGATAATAACTGTATAATATGGGTAATAATGCATCTTATATTGATAATATTGGGAGTAATAAGTATAATTATTATAGTTCTAGCGATAATAACTGCATAATAGGGGTAATAATGCATGTTATACTGATAATAATATAAGTAATAAGTATAACTATTATAGTTCTAGCGATAATAACTGTATAATATGGGTAATAATGCATGTTATATTGATAATATTGGGAGTAATAAGTATAATTATTATAGTTCTAGCGATAATAACTGCATAATAGGGGTAATAAAGCATGTTATACTGATAATAATATAAGTAATAAGTATAACTATTATAGTTCTACCGATAATAACTGTATAATATGGGTAATAATGCATGACATATTGATAATATTAGGTGTAATAAGTATATTTATTATAGTTCTGACGATAATTACAGTATAATATGGGTAATAATGCATGTTATATTGATAATATTGGGAGTAATAAGTATAATTATTGTAGTTCTAGCGATAATAACTGCATAATATGGGTAATAATGCATGTTATATTGATAATATTGGGAGTAATTAGTATATATATTATAGTTCTGAGGATAATAACAGTATAATATGGGTAATAATGCATGTTATATTGATAATATTGGGAGTAATAAGTATAATTATTATAGTTCTAGCGATAATAACTGCATAATAGGGGTAATAATGCATGTTATACTGATAATAATATAAGTAATAAGTATAACTATTATAGTTCTAGCGATAATAACTGTATAATATGGGTAATAATGCATCTTATATTGATAACATTGGGAGTAATAAGTATAATTATTATAGTTCTAGCGATAATAACTGCATAATAGGGGTAATAATGCATGTTATACTGATAATAATATAAGTAATAAGTATAACTATTATAGTTCTAGCGATAATAACTGTATAATATGGGTAATAATGCATGACATATTGATAATATTAGGTGTAATAAGTATAATTATTATAGTTCTAGCGATAATAACTGCATAATATGGGTAATAATGCATGTTATATTGATAATATTGGGAGTAATAAGTATATTTATTATAGTTCTGACAATAATAACTGCATAATATGGGTAATAATGCATGTTATATTGATAATATTGAGGGTAATTAGTATATTTATTATAGTTCTGACGATAATAACAGTATAATATGGGTAATAATGCATGTTATATTGATAATATTGGGAGTAATTAGTATATTTATTATAGTTCTGACGATAATAACAGTATAATATGGGTAATAATGCATGTTATATTGATAATATTGGGAGTAATAAGTATAATTATTATAGTTCTAGCGATAATAACTGCATAATAGGGGTAATAATGCATGTTATATTGATAATAATAAAAGTAATGAGTATAACTATTATAGTTCTAGCGATAATAACTGCATAATATGGGTAATAATGCATGTTATATTGATAATATTGGGAGTAATGTGTATATTTATTATAGTTCTGACGATAATAACAGTATAATATGGGTAATAATGCATGTTATATTGATAATATTGGGAGTAATAAGTATAATTATTGTAGTTCTAGCGATAATAACTGCATAATATGGGTAATAGTGCATCTTATATTGATAATAATAAAAGTAATGAGTATAACTATTATAGTTCTAACGATAATAACTGCATAATATGAGTAATAATGCATGTTATATTGATAATATTGGGAGTAATGTGTATATTTATTATAGTTCTGACGATAATAACAGTATAATATGGGTAATAATGCATGTTATATTGATAATATTGGGAGTAATAAGTATATTTATTATAGTTCTGACGATAATAACAGTATAATATGGGTAATAATGCATGTTATATTGATAATATTGGGAGTAATAAGTATAATTATTATAGTTCTAGCGATAATAACTGCATAATAGGGGTAATAATGCATGTTATACTGATAATAATATAAGTAATAAGTATAACTATTATAGTTCTAGCGATAATAACCGTATAATATGGGTAATAATGCATGTTATACTGATAATATTGGGAGTAATAAGTATAATTATTATAGTTCTAGCGATAATAACTGCATAATAGGGGTAATAAAGCATGTTATACTGATAATAATATAAGTAATAAGTATAACTATTATAGTTCTAGCGATAATAACTGTATAATATGGGTAATAATGCATGTTATATTGATAATATTGGGAGTAATAAGTATAATTATTATAGTTCTAGCGATAATAACTGCATAATAGGGGTAATAAAGCATGTTATACTGATAATAATATAAGTAATAAGTATAACTATTATAGTTCTAACGATAATAACTGCATAATATGAGTAATAATGCATGTTATATTGATAATATTGGGAGTAATGTGTATATTTATTATAGTTCTGACGATAATAACAGTATAATATGGGTAATAATGCATGTTATATTGATAATATTGGGAGTAATAAGTATATTTATTATAGTTCTGACGATAATAACAGTATAATATGGGTAATAATGCATGTTATATTGATAATATTGGGAGTAATAAGTATAATTATTGTAGTTCTAGCGATAATAACTGCATAATATGGGTAATAATGCATGTTATATTGATAATATTGGGAGTAATTAGTATATATATTATAGTTCTGAGGATAATAACAGTATAATATGGGTAATAATGCATGTTATATTGATAATATTGGGAGCAATAAGTATAATTATTATAGTTCTAGCGATAATAACTGCATAATAGGGGTAATAATGCATGTTATACTGATAATAATATAAGTAATAAGTATAACTATTATAGTTCTGGCGATAGTAACTGTATAATATGGGTAATAATGCATCTTATATTGATAATATTGGGAGTAATAAGTATAATTATTATAGTTCTAGCGATAATAACTGCATAATAGGGGGAAATAAAGCATGTTATACTGATAATAATATAAGTAATAAGTATAACTATTATAGTTCTAGCGATAATAACTGTATAATATGGGTAATAATGCATGTTATATTGATAATATTGGGAGTAATAAGTACAATTATTATAGTTCTAGCGATAATAGCTGCATAATAGGGGTAATAATGCATGTTATACCGATAATAATATAAGTAATAAGTATAACTATTATAGTTCTAGCGATAATAACTGCATAATATGGGTAATAATGCATGTTATTATGATAATAATAAAAGTAATAAGTATAATTATTGTAGTTCTAGCGATAATAACTGCATAATATGGGTAATAGTGCATGTTATATTGATAATAATAAAAGTAATAAGTATAATTATTGTAGTTCTAGCGATAATAACTGCATAATATGGGTAATAATGCATGTTATATTGATAATATTGGGAGTAATAAGTATATTTATTATAGTTCTGACGATAATAACAGTATAATATGGGTAATAATGCATGTTATACTGATAATATTGGGAGTAATAAGTATAATTATTATAGTTCTAGCGATAATAGCTGCATAATAGGGGTAATAAAGCATGTTATACTGATAATAATATAAGTAATAAGTATAACTATTATAGTTCTAGCGATAATAACTGTATAATATGGGTAATAATGCATGTTATATTGATAATATTGGGAGTAATAAGTATAACTATTATAGTTCTTGCGATAATAACTGTATAATATGGGTAATAATGCATGAAATATTGATAATATTAGGAGTTATAAGTATAATTATTATAGTTCCAGCGATAATAAGTGCATAATATGGGTAATAGTGCATGTTATATTGATAATAATAAAAGTAATGAGTATAACTATTATAGTTCTAGCGATAATAACTGCATAATATGGGTAATAATGCATGGTATATTGATAATATTGGGAGTAATGTGTATATTCATTATAGTTCTGACGATAATAACAGTATAATATGGGTAATAATGCATGTTATATTGATAATATTGGGAGTAATAAGTATATTTATTATAGTTCTGACGATAATAACAGTATAATATGGGTAATAATGCATGTTATATTGATAATATTGGGAGTAATAAGTATAATTATTGTAGTTCTAGCGATAATAACTGCATAATATGGGTAATAATGCATGTTATATTGATAATATTGGGAGTAATAAGTATATTTATTATAGTTCTGACGATAATAACAGTATAATGTGGGTAATAATGCATGTTATATTGATAATATTGGGAGTAATAAGTATAATTATTGTAGTTCTAGCGATAATAACTGCATAATATGGGTAATAATGCATGTTATATTGATAATATTGGGAGTAATTAGTATATATATTATAGTTCTGAGGATAATTACAGTATAATATGGGTAATAATGCATGTTATATTGATAATATTGGGAGTAATAAGTATAATTATTATAGTTCTAGCGATAATAACTGCATAATAGGGGTAATAAAGCATGTTATACTGATAATAATATAAGTAATAAGTATAACTATTATAGTTCTAGCGATAATAACTGTATAATATGGGTAATAATGCATGTTATATTGATAATATTGGGAGTAATAAGTACAATTATTATACTTCTAGCGATAATAGCTGCATAATAGGGGTAATAATGCATGTTATACTGATAATAATATAAGTAATAAGTATAACTATTATAGTTCTAGCGATAATAACTGCATAATATGGGTAATAATGCATGTTATTATGATAATAATAAAAGTAATAAGTATAATTATTGTAGTTCTAGCGATAATAACTGCATAATATGGGTAATAGTGCATGTTATATTGATAATAATAAAAGTAATAAGTATAATTATTGTAGTTCTAGCGATAATAACTGCATAATATGGGTAATAATGCATGTTATATTGATAATATTGGGAGTAATAAGTATATTTATTATAGTTCTGACGATAATAACAGTATAATATGGGTAATAATGCATGTTATATTGATAATATTGGGAGTAATAAGTATAATTATTATAGTTCTAGCGATAATAGCTGCATAATAGGGGTAATAATGCATGTTATACTGATAATAATATAAGTAATAAGTATAACTATTATAGTTCTAGCGATAATAACTGTATAATATGGGTAATAATGCATGAAATATTGATAATATTAGGAGTTATAAGTATAATTATTATAGTTCCAGCGAGAACAAGTGCATAATATGGGTAATAGTGCATGTTATATTGATAATAATAAAAGTAATAAGTATAATTATTGTAGTTCTAGCGATAATAACTGCATAATATGGGTAATAATGCATGTTATATTGATAATATTGGGAGTAATTAGTATATATATTATAGTTCTGAGGATAATTACAGTATAATATGGGTAATAATGCATGTTATATTGATAATATTGGGAGTAATAAGTATAATTATTATAGTTCTAGCGATAATAACTGCATAATAGGGGTAATAAAGCATGTTATACTGATAATAATATAAGTAATAAGTATAACTATTATAGTTCTAGCGATAATAACTGTATAATATGGGTAATAATGCATGTTATATTGATAATATTGGGAGTAATAAGTACAATTATTATACTTCTAGCGATAATAGCTGCATAATAGGGGTAATAATGCATGTTATACTGATAATAATATAAGTAATAAGTATAACTATTATAGTTCTAGCGATAATAACTGCATAATATGGGTAATAATGCATGTTATTATGATAATAATAAAAGTAATAAGTATAATTATTGTAGTTCTAGCGATAATAACTGCATAATATGGGTAATAGTGCATGTTATATTGATAATAATAAAAGTAATAAGTATAATTATTGTAGTTCTAGCGATAATAACTGCATAATATGGGTAATAATGCATGTTATATTGATAATATTGGGAGTAATAAGTATATTTATTATAGTTCTGACGATAATAACAGTATAATATGGGTAATAATGCATGTTATATTGATAATATTGGGAGTAATAAGTATAATTATTATAGTTCTAGCGATAATAGCTGCATAATAGGGGTAATAATGCATGTTATACTGATAATAATATAAGTAATAAGTATAACTATTATAGTTCTAGCGATAATAACTGTATAATATGGGTAATAATGCATGAAATATTGATAATATTAGGAGTTATAAGTATAATTATTATAGTTCCAGCGAGAACAAGTGCATAATATGGGTAATAGTGCATGTTATATTGATAATAATAAAAGTAATAAGTATAATTATTGTAGTTCTAGCGATAATAACTGCATAATATGGGTAATAATGCATGTTATATTGATAATATTGGGAGTAATTAGTATATATATTATAGTTCTGAGGATAATTACAGTATAATATGGGTAATAATGCATGTTATATTGATAATATTGGGAGTAATAAGTATAATTATTATAGTTCTAGCGATAATAACTGCATAATAGGGGTAATAAAGCATGTTATACTGATAATAATATAAGTAATAAGTATAACTATTATAGTTCTAGCGATAATAACTGTATAATATGGGTAATAATGCATGTTATATTGATAATATTGGGAGTAATAAGTACAATTATTATACTTCTAGCGATAATAGCTGCATAATAGGGGTAATAATGCATGTTATACTGATAATAATATAAGTAATAAGTATAACTATTATAGTTCTAGCGATAATAACTGCATAATATGGGTAATAATGCATGTTATTATGATAATAATAAAAGTAATAAGTATAATTATTGTAGTTCTAGCGATAATAACTGCATAATATGGGTAATAGTGCATGTTATATTGATAATAATAAAAGTAATAAGTATAATTATTGTAGTTCTAGCGATAATAACTGCATAATATGGGTAATAATGCATGTTATATTGATAATATTGGGAGTAATAAGTATATTTATTATAGTTCTGACGATAATAACAGTATAATATGGGTAATAATGCATGTTATATTGATAATATTGGGAGTAATAAGTATAATTATTATAGTTCTAGCGATAATAGCTGCATAATAGGGGTAATAATGCATGTTATACTGATAATAATATAAGTAATAAGTATAACTATTATAGTTCTAGCGATAATAACTGTATAATATGGGTAATAATGCATGAAATATTGATAATATTAGGAGTTATAAGTATAATTATTATAGTTCCAGCGAGAACAAGTGCATAATATGGGTAATAGTGCATGTTATATTGATAATAATAAAAGTAATAAGTATAATTATTGTAGTTCTAGCGATAATAACTGCATAATATGGGTAATAATGCATGTTATATTGATAATATTGGGAGTAATAAGTATGTTTATTATAGTTCTGACGATAATATTAGTATAATATGGGTAATAATGCATGTTATATTGATAATATTGGGAGCAATAGGTATAATTATTACAGTTCTAGCGATAATAGCTGCATAATAGGGGTAATAATGCATGTTATACTGATAATAATATAAGTAATAAGTATAACTATTATAGTTCTAGCGATAATAACTGTATAATATGGGTAATAATGCATGAAATATTGATAATATTAGGAGTTATAAGTATAATTATTATAGTTCCAGCGATAATAAGTGCATAATATGGGTAATAGTGCATGTTATATTGATAATAATAAAAGTAATGAGTATAACTATTATAGTTCTAGCGATAATAACTGCATAATATGGGTAATAATGCATGTTATATTGATAATATTGGGAGTAATGAGTATATTTATTATAGTTCTGCCGATAATAACAGTATAATATGGATAATAATGCATGTTATATTGATAATATTGGGAGTAATAAGTATAATTATTGTAGTTCTAGCGATAATAACTGCATAATATGGGCAATAATGCATGTTATATTGATAATATTGGGAGTAATTAGTATATTTATTATAGTTCTGACGATAATAACAGTATAATATGGGTAATAATGCATGTTATATTGATAATATTGGGATTAATAAGTATGTTTATTATAGTTCTGACGATAGTAACTGCATAATATGGGTAATAGTGCATGTTATATTGATAATAATAAAAGTAGTAAGTATAATTATTGTAGTTCCAGCGATAAGAACTGCATAATATGGGTAATAATGCATGTTATATTGATAATATTGGGAGTAACAAGCATATTTATTATAGTTCTGACAATAATAACTGCATAATATGGGTAATAATGCATGTTATATTGATAATATTGGGAGTAATAAGTATATTTATTATAGTTCTGACGATAATAACAGTATAATATGGGTAATAATGCATGTTATATTGATAATATTGGGAGTAATAAGTATAATTATTATAGTTCTAGCGATAATAGCTGCATAATAGGGGTAATAATGCATGTTATACTGATAATAATATAAGTAATAAGTATAACTATTATAGTTCTAGCGATAATAACTGTATAATATGGGTAATAATGCATGAAATATTGATAATATTAGGAGTTATAAGTATAATTATTATAGTTCCAGCGAGAACAAGTGCATAATATGGGTAATAGTGCATGTTATATTGATAATAATAAAAGTAATAAGTATAATTATTGTAGTTCTAGCGATAATAACTGCATAATATGGGTAATAATGCATGTTATATTGATAATATTGGGAGTAATAAGTATATTTATTATAGTTCTGACGATAATAACAGTATAATATGGGTAATAATGCATGTTATATTGATAATATTGGGAGCAATAAGTATAATTATTACAGTTCTAGCGATAATAGCTGCATAATAGGGGTAATAATGCATGTTATACTGATGATAATATAAGTAATAAGTATAACTATTATAGTTCTAGCGATAATAACTGTATAATATGGGTAATAATGCATGAAATATTGATAATATTAGGAGTTATAAGTATAATTATTATAGTTCCAGCGATAATAAGTGCATAATATGGGTAATAGTGCATGTTATATTGATAATAATAAAAGTAATGAGTATAACTATTATAGTTCTAGCGATAATAACTGCATAATATGGGTAATAATGCATGTTATATTGATAATTTTGGGAGTAATGAGTATATTTATTATAGTTCTGCCGATAATAACAGTATAATATGGATAATAATGCATGTTATGTTGATAATATTGGGAGTAATAAGTACAATTATTGTAGTTCTAGCGATAATAACTGCATAATATGGGCAATAATGCATGTTATATTGATAATATTGGGAGTAATTAGTATATTTATTATAGTTCTGACGATAATAACAGTATAATATGGGTAATAATGCATGTTATACTGATAATATTGGGAGTAATAAGTATAATTATTATAGTTCTAGCGATAATAACTGCATAATAGGGGTAATAAAGCATGTTATACTGATAATAATATAAGTAATAAGTATAACTATTATAGTTCTAGCGATAATAACTGTATAATATGGGTAATAATGCATGTTATATTGATAATATTGGGAGTAATAAGTATAATTATTATAGTTCTAGCGATAATAACTGCATAATAGGGGTAAAAAAGCATGTTATACTGATAATAATATAAGTAATAAGTATAACTATTATAGTTCTAGCGATAATAACTGTATAATATGAGTAACAATACATGACATATTGATAATATTAGGTGTAATAAGTATAACTATTATAGTTCTAGCGATAATAACTGTATAATATGGGTAATAATGCATGAAATATTGATAATATTAGGAGTTATAAGTATAATTATTATAGTTCCAGCGATAATAAGTGCATAATATGGGTAATAGTGCATGTTATATTGATAATAATAAAAGTAATGAGTATAACTATTATAGTTCTAGCGATAATAACTGCATAATATGGGTAATAATGCATGTTATATTGATAATATTGGGAGTAATGTGTATATTTATTATAGTTCTGACGATAATAACAGTATAATATGGGTAATAATGCATGTTATATTGATAATATTGGGAGTAATAAGTATATTTATTATAGTTCTGACGATAATAACAGTATAATATGGGTAATAATGCATGTTATATTGACAATATTGGGAGTATTAAGTATAATTATTGTAGTTCTAGCGATAATAACTGCATCATATGGGTAATAATGCATGTTATATTGATAATATTGGGAGTAATGGGTATATTTGTAATAGTTCTGACGATAATAACAGTATAATATGGGTAATAATGCATGTTATATTGATAATATTGGGAGTAATAAGTATAATTATTATAGTTCTAGCGATAATAACTGCATAATAGGGGTAATAATGCATGTTATACTGATAATAATATAAGTAATAAGTATAACTATTATATTTCTAGCGATAATAACTGTATAATATGGGTAATAATGCATGACATATTGATAATATTAGGTGTAATAAGTATAATTATTATAGTTCTAGCGATAATAACTGCATAATATGGGTAATAATGCATGTTATATTGATAATATTGGGAGTAATATGTATATTTATTATAGTTCTGACAATAATAACTGCATAATATGGGTAATAATGCATGTTATATTGATAATATTGGGAGTAATAAGTATATTTATTATAGTTCTGACGATAATAACAGTATAATATGGGTAATAATGCATGTTATATTGATAATATTGGGAGTAATAAGTATAATTATTATAGTTCTAGCGATAATAGCTGCATAATAGGGGTAATAATGCATGTTATACTGATAATAATATAAGTAATAAGTATAACTATTATAGTTCTAGCGATAATAACTGTATAATATGGGTAATAATGCATGAAATATTGATAATATTAGGAGTTATAAGTATAATTATTATAGTTCCAGCGAGAACAAGTGCATAATATGGGTAATAGTGCATGTTATATTGATAATAATAAAAGTAATAAGTATAATTATTGTAGTTCTAGCGATAATAACTGCATAATATGGGTAATAATGCATGTTATATTGATAATATTGGGAGTAATAAGTATATTTATTATAGTTCTGACGATAATAACAGTATAATATGGGTAATAATGCATGTTATATTGATAATATTGGGAGCAATAAGTATAATTATTACAGTTCTAGCGATAATAGCTGCATAATAGGGGTAATAATGCATGTTATACTGATGATAATATAAGTAATAAGTATAACTATTATAGTTCTAGCGATAATAACTGTATAATATGGGTAATAATGCATGAAATATTGATAATATTAGGAGTTATAAGTATAATTATTATAGTTCCAGCGATAATAAGTGCATAATATGGGTAATAGTGCATGTTATATTGATAATAATAAAAGTAATGAGTATAACTATTATAGTTCTAGCGATAATAACTGCATAATATGGGTAATAATGCATGTTATATTGATAATTTTGGGAGTAATGAGTATATTTATTATAGTTCTAGCGATAATAACTGCATAATAGGGGTAATAATGCATGTTATACTGATAATAATATAAGTAATAAGTATAACTATTATAGTTCTAGCGATAATAACTGTATAATATGGGTAATAATGCATGAAATATTGATAATATTAGGAGTTATAAGTATAATTATTATAGTTCCAGCGATAATAAGTGCATAATATGGGTAATAGTGCATGTTATATTGATAATAATAAAAGTAATGAGTATAACTATTATAGTTCTAGCGATAATAACTGCATAATATGGGTAATAATGCATGTTATATTGATAATATTGGGAGTAATGTGTATATTTATTATAGTTCTGACGATAATAACAGTATAATATGGGTAATAATGCATGTTATATTGATAATATTGGGAGTAATAAGTATATTTATTATAGTTCTGACGATAATAACAGTATAATATGGGTAATAATGCATGTTATATTGATAATATTGGGAGTAATAAGTATAATTATTGTAGTTCTAGCGATAATAACTGCATAATATGGGTAATAATGCATGTTATATTGATAATATTGGGAGTAATGGGTATATTTATTATAGTTCTGACGATAATAACAGTATAATATGGGTAATAATGCATGTTATATTGATAATATTGGGAGTAATAAGTATATTTATTATAGTTCTAGCGATAATAACTGCATAATAGGGGTAATAATGCATGTTATACTGATAATAATATAAGTAATAAGTATAACTATTATAGTTCTAGCGATAATAACTGTATAATATGGGTAATAATGCATCTTATATTGATAATATTGGGAGTAATAAGTATAATTATTACAGTTCTAGCGATAATAGCTGCATAATAGGGGTAATAATGCATGTTATATTGATAATATTAGGTGTAATAAGTATAATTATTATAGTTCTAGCGATAATAACTGCATAATATGGGTAATAATGCATGTTATATTGATAATATTGGGAGTAATAAGTATATTTATTATAGTTCTGACAATAATAACTGCATAATATGGGTAATAATGCATGTTATATTGATAATATTGGGAGTATTAAGTATAATTATTGTAGTTCTAGCGATAATAACTGCATAATATGGGTAATAATGCATGTTATATTGATAATATTGGGACTAATGGGTATATTTATTATAGTTCTGACGATAATAACAGTATAATATGGGTAATAATGCATGTTATATTGATAATATTGGGAGTAATAAGTATAATTATTGTAGTTCTAGCGATAATAACTGCATAATATGGGTAATAATGCATGTTATATTGATAATATTGGGAGTAATGTGTATATTTATTATAGTTCTGACGATAATAACAGTATAATATGGGTAATAATGCATGTTATATTGATAATATTGGGAGTAATAAGTATATTTATTATAGTTCTGACGATAATAACAGTATAATATGGGTAATAATGCATGTTATATTGATAATATTGGGAGTAATAAGTATAATTATTGTAGTTCTAGCGATAATAACTGCATAATATGGGTAATAATGCATGTTATATTGATAATATTGGGAGTAATGTGTATATTTATTATAGTTCTGACGATAATAACAGTATAATATGGGTAATAATGCATGTTATATTGATAATATTGGGAGTAATAAGTATATTTATTATAGTTCTGACGATAATAACAGTATAATATGGGTGATAATGCATGTTATATTGATAATATTGGGACTATTAAGTATAATTATTGTAGTTCTAGCGATAATAACTGCATAATATGGGCAATAATGCATGTTATATTGATAATATTGGGAGTAATTAGTATATTTATTATAGTTCTGACGATAATAACAGTATAATATGGGTAATAATGCATGTTATACTGATAATATTGGGAGTAATAAGTATAATTATTATAGTTCTAGCGATAATAACTGCATAATAGGGGTAATAAAGCATGTTATACTGATAATAATATAAGTAATAAGTATAACTATTATAGTTCTAGCGATAATAACTGTATAATATGGGTAATAATGCATGTTATATTGATAATATTGGGAGTAATAAGTATAATTATTATAGTTCTAGCGATAATAACTGCATAATAGGGGTAAAAAAGCATGTTATACTGATAATAATATAAGTAATAAGTATAACTATTATAGTTCTAGCGATAATAACTGTATAATATGAGTAACAATACATGACATATTGATAATATTAGGTGTAATAAGTATAACTATTATAGTTCTAGCGATAATAACTGTATAATATGGGTAATAATGCATGAAATATTGATAATATTAGGAGTTATAAGTATAATTATTATAGTTCCAGCGATAATAAGTGCATAATATGGGTAATAGTGCATGTTATATTGATAATAATAAAAGTAATGAGTATAACTATTATAGTTCTAGCGATAATAACTGCATAATATGGGTAATAATGCATGTTATATTGATAATATTGGGAGTAATGTGTATATTTATTATAGTTCTGACGATAATAACAGTATAATATGGGTAATACTGCATGTTATATTGATAATATTGGGAGTAATAAGTATATTTATTATAGTTCTGACGATAATAACAGTATAATATGGGTAATAATGCATGTTATATTGATAATATTGGGAGTAATAAGTATAATTATTGTAGTTCTAGCGATAATAACTGCATAATATGGGTAATAATGCATGTTATATTGATAATATTGGGAGTAATGGGTATATTTATTATAGTTCTGACGATAATAACAGTATAATATGGGTAATAATGCATGTTATATTGATAATATTGGGAGTAATAAGTATATTTATTATAGTTCTGACGATAATAACAGTATAATATGGGTAATAATGCATGTTATATTGATAATATTGGGAGTAATAAGTATAATTATTGTAGTTCTAGCGATAATAACTGCATAATATGGGTAATAATGCATGTTATATTGATAATATTGGGAGTAATTAGTATATATATTATAGTTCTGAGGATAATAACAGTATAATATGGGTAATAATGCATGTTATATTGATAATATTGGGAGTAATAAGTATAATTATTATAGTTCTAGCGATAATAACTGCATAATAGGGGTAATAATGCATGTTATACTGATAATAATATAAGTAATAAGTATAACTATTATAGTTCTAGCGATAATAACTGTATAATATGGGTAATAATGCATCTTATATTGATAATATTGGGAGTAATAAGTATAATTATTACAGTTCTAGCGATAATAGCTGCATAATAGGGGTAATAATGCATGTTACATTGATAATATTAGGTGTAATAAGTATAATTATTATAGTTCTAGCGATAATAACTGCATAATATGGGTGATAATGCATGTTATATTGATAATATTGGGAGTAATGTGTATATTTATTATAGTTCTGACGATAATAACAGTATAATATGGGTAATAATGCATGTTATATTGATAATATTGGGAGTAATAAGTATATTTATTATAGTTCTGACGATAATAACAGTATAATATGGGTGATAATGCATGTTATATTGATAATATTGGGAGTATTAAGTATAATTATTGTAGTTCTAGCGATAATAACTGCATAATATGGGTAATAATGCATGTTATATTGATAATATTGGGAGAAATGGGTATATTTATTATAGTTCTGACGATAATAACAGTATAATATGGGTAATAATGCATGTTATATTGATAATATTGGGAGTAATAAGTATATTTATTATAGTTCTGACGATAATAACAGTATAATATGGGTAATAATGCATGTTATATTGATAATATTGGGAGTAATAAGTATAATTATTGCAGTTCTAGCGATAATAACTGCATAATATGGGTAATAATGCATGTTATATTGATAATATTGGGAGTAATTAGTATATATATTATAGTTCTGAGGATAATAACAGTATAATATGGGTAATAATGCATGTTATATTGATAATATTGGGAGTAATAAGTATAATTATTATAGTTCTAGCGATAATAACTGCATAATAGGGGTAATAATGCATGTTATATTGATAATAATATAAGTAATAAGTATAACTATTATAGTTCTAGCGATAATAACTGTATAATATGGGTAATAATGCATCTTATATTGATAATATTAGGAGTTATAAGTATAATTATTATAGTTCCAGCGATAATAAGTGCATAATATGGGTAATAGTGCATGTTATATTGATAATAATAAAAGTAATGAGTATAACTATTATAGTTCTAGCGATAATAACTGCATAATATGGGTAATAATGCATGTTATATTGATAATATTGGGAGTAATGTGTATATTTATTATAGTTCTGACGATAATAACAGTATAATATGGGTAATAATGCATGTTATATTGATAATATTGGGAGTAATAAGTATATTTATTATAGTTCTGACGATAATAACAGTATAATATGGGTAATAATGCATGTTATATTGATAATATTGGGAGTAATAAGTATAATTATTGTAGTTCTAGCGATAATAACTGCATAATATGGGTAATAATGCATGTTATATTGATAATATTGGGAGTAATGGGTATATTTATTATAGTTCTGACGATAATAACAGTATAATATGGGTAATAATGCATGTTATATTGATAATATTGGGAGTAATAAGTATAATTATTATAGTTCTAGCGATAATAGCTGCATAATAGGGGTAATAATGCATGTTATACTGATAATAATATAAGTAATAAGTATAACTATTATAGTTCTAGCGATAATGACTGTATAATATGGGTAATAATGCATCTTATATTGATAATATTGGGAGTAATAAGTATAATTATTACAGTTCTAGCGATAATAGCTGCATAATAGGGGTAATAATGCATGTTATATTGATAATATTAGGTGTAATAAGTATAATTATTATAGTTCTAGCGATAATAACTGCATAATATGGGTAATAATGCATGTTATATTGATAATATTGGGAGTATTAAGTATAATTATTGTAGTTCTAGCGATAATAACTGCATAATATGGGTAATAATGCATGTTATATTGATAATATTGGGAGTAATGGGTATATTTATTATAGTTCTGACGATAATAACAGTATAATATGGGTAATAGTGCATGTTATATTGATAATAATAAAAGTAATAAGTATAATTATTGCAGTTCTAGCGATAATAACTGCATAATATGGGTAATAATGCATGTTATATTGATAATATTGGGAGTAATAAGTATATTTATTATAGTTCTGACGATAATAACAGTATAATATGGGTAATAATGCATGTTATATTGATAATATTGGGAGTAATAAGTATAATTATTGTAGTTCTAGCGATAATAACTGCATAATATGGGTAATAATGCATGTTATATTGATAATATTGGGAGTAATTAGTATATATATTATAGTTCTGAGGATAATAACAGTATAATATGGGTAATAATGCATGTTATATTGATAATATTGGGAGTAATAAGTATAATTATTATAGTTCTAGCGATAATAACTGCATAATAGGGGTAATAATGCATGTTATACTGATAATAATATAAGTAATAAGTATAACTATTATAGTTCTAGCGATAATAACTGTATAATATGGGTAATAATGCATCTTATATTGATAATATTGGGAGTAATAAGTATAATTATTACAGTTCTAGCGATAATAGCTGCATAATAGGGGTAATAATGCATGTTATATTGATAATATTAGGTGTAATAAGTATAATTATTATAGTTCTAGCGATAATAACTGCATAATATGGGTAATAATGCATGTTATATTGATAATATTGGGAGTATTAAGTATAATTATTGTAGTTCTAGCGATAATAACTGCATAATATGGGTAATAATGCATGTTATATTGATAATATTGGGAGTAATGGGTATATTTATTATAGTTCTGACGATAATAACAGTATAATATGGGTAATAGTGCATGTTATATTGATAATAATAAAAGTAATAAGTATAATTATTGCAGTTCTAGCGATAATAACTGCATAATATGGGTAATAATGCATGTTATATTGATAATATTGGGAGTAATAAGTATATTTATTATAGTTCTGACGATAATAACAGTATAATATGGGTAATAATGCATGTTATATTGATAATATTGGGAGTAATAAGTATAATTATTATAGTTCTAGCGATAATAGCTGCATAATAGGGGTAATAATGCATGTTATACTGATAATAATATAAGTAATAAGTATAACTATTATAGTTCTAGCGATAATAACTGTATAATATGGGTAATAATGCATGAAATATTGATAATATTAGGAGTTATAAGTATAATTATTATAGTTCCAGCGAGAACAAGTGCATAATATGGGTAATAGTGCATGTTATATTGATAATAATAAAAGTAATAAGTATAATTATTGTAGTTCTAGCGATAATAACTGCATAATATGGGTAATAATGCATGTTATATTGATAATATTGGGAGTAATGAGTATATTTATTATAGTTCTGCCGATAATAACAGTATAATATGGATAATAATGCATGTTATATTGATAATATTGGGAGTAATAAGTATAATTATTGTAGTTCTAGCGATAATAACTGCATAATATGGGCAATAATGCATGTTATATTGATAATATTGGGAGTAATTAGTATATTTATTATAGTTCTGACGATAATAACAGTATAATATGGGTAATAATGCATGTTATACTGATAATATTGGGAGTAATAAGTATAATTATTATAGTTCTAGCGATAATAACTGCATAATAGGGGTAATAAAGCATGTTATACTGATAATAATATAAGTAATAAGTATAACTATTATAGTTCTGGCGATAATAACTGTATAATATGGGTAATAATGCATGTTATATTGATAATATTGGGAGTAATAAGTATAATTATTATAGTTCTAGCGATAATAACTGCATAATAGGGGTAATAAAGCATGTTATTCTGATAATAATATAAGTAATAAGTATAACTATTATAGTTCTAGCGATAATAACTGTATAATATGGGTAACAATACATGACATATTGATAATATTAGGTGTAATAAGTATAACTATTATAGTTCTAGCGATAATAACTGTATAATATGGGTAATAATGCATGTTATATTGATAATTTTGGGAGTAATGAGTATATTTATTATAGTTCTGCCGATAATAACAGTATAATATGGATAATAATGCATGTTATATTGATAATATTGGGAGTAATAAGTATAATTATTGTAGTTCTAGCGATAATAACTGCATAATATGGGCAATAATGCATGTTATATTGATAATATTGGGAGTAATTAGTATATTTATTATAGTTCTGACGATAATAACAGTATAATATGGGTAATAATGCATGTTATACTGATAATATTGGGAGTAATAAGTATAATTATTATAGTTCTAGCGATAATAACTGCATAATAGGGGTAATAAAGCATGTTATACTGATAATAATATAAGTAATAAGTATAACTATTATAGTTCTAGCGATAATAACTGTATAATATGGGTAATAATGCATGTTATATTGATAATATTGGGAGTAATAGGTATAATTATTATAGTTCTAGCGATAATAACTGCATAATAGGGGTAATAAAGCATGTTATACTGATAATAATATTCTCACCGGTCAAAAGGCGTAAATAAGATAAGGTTGAAGGTTATAAACAAGATAAACCCAATTAGATATAGGTAGAATATAAAAGGTGAGGTAGCCAGCGCGCGCGGAGACATTTGGACACACAGTTGGATACAGTGAGACTTAGTCGAGAGCTTAGTCAGACACCGAAGAGACACCGAAGAGATAAGCTCATATTACTATTGTGCGACTTTGATTTTGACAAGTGTTACATTTAATTGCGCAAGTGTATTATTGTATAGTGTTTAGGGATTAAAAATAAAAGTTTTTTTTAAAACATCAATTCCTCGCTTTCCCGCGTGACATAAAATTGGTGGCAGCGATGGGATCTGCTGAAAATCGTTGCTGAGTCGACGTAGCTGCGGAGACGGCCAGCGGATCCCGAACCCTCACGGGAAAGAAGAGAAAAGAAAAAGGGCGAATATTTTGAGAGGTACCAACGACGAAAGCAACGAGAAGATAAGTCAAGGTAAGATGGCAGAAATCGAAACTATTACCAAAATGCTTTCTGAGATTACGAGTCGACTGGAGAGACTAGAAACTAGGGGTGATAGTCTACGGAGAGAGAACCCCCTTGCTGGATCCTCCAACTCGATAGTAACAAATGACGATGACTCTGAACCTTCTCCATATACATTAAATGAACTACTAGGAACGGTGTCTGAATTTGATGGCGAAACATTGCCGGTCGAGACGTTTATCTGTCAAGTCGAAACAGTTAAATACAATGTACAGAAAGAAAGATCTCAATTATTACTTGGAAGTATATTAGCCCAGAAAATTGTCGGAAAAGCTAGAACTGTTATACGTGCAGAAATGATAAGAACATTTGAAGACTTAAAAATCCAACTAAGACAAAATTACGGCTCTCCAATCGATTCCACATTGCTGCAATTGCAAAGAATTCAATGCCGACAGAATTTTAAAGAACCAGTAAATTCTTATATATCGCGATTCATAAGAATACACGACGCCGCTTTGAATGCTACGTTAAGCAGACCCCTTCCCGCGGAACAACGTGAATTACTGCTAGAAGAAGAAAAACGCAAAGGAATAATAGATTTTATAAACGGCCTAGAAAGAGAAACTCGATTAGAAGTGAAAACATCTAATCCTCGAACAATTCAGGAAGCGATAAATGCTGCTCGAATGTCAGAACTAATGCAACAAAGACACGATTTCTTTAAACCAAACCCGATAAGATTTCAAAACCGTGCACGATTTAACACACAAAAACCTCAACAAAATTTTCGAAATGTTAACACGCAAAGACTCCAACAAAATCTCCGAATTCGTCCAAACCCATTCGGACCATCAATGCAAGGTCAGATAAAACAATGTAATTACTGCAAAAGAATAGGGCACAACGAAAACGAGTGTAGAACGAAAAGATTTCAAAATTTTCGTATACGTCAGGAATTCCCAGAAACCCCACCAGCACACGCTATATCGAACGACCAAGAACAAGACTTAGAAGTAAAAGACTCTCAGATCGAAGACCTCCAGTAAATACCCAACGAACAATTACTAAAATTAATACGGCTATCGGCAATCGATTAACATACGTCACTCTTCAACCCGAAAATGTTAAAACTGGTAGATTTTTGGTAGACTCTGGCGCTGCGGTTTCATTGTTAAGAGAATCAATGATTATCGATAAAAAGAAAATAACGAGACAAAATACACGAGAAATAAGAACGTTATCCCGACACACATTTAAAACAGCGGGTGAATTTGAAACAAAATTGTTAGGTAAAAGTCTAAAATTTTTGGTAGTAAAAGATGAGATAATGCAAGAAGACGGATTACTTGGAATAGATTCGTTAAGAACATTACATTGTACGTGGGATATTTGTCAAGGACAATTACAACTTGGAAGTAAAACATTCACGCGAAAAACCAACAATACAGAGGAAATAACCATACCGCCGAAAACGAGTAAATTACAGAAAATCAAAGTAATGAATATTCAAAACGGTGAAGCAAAAATAACTTTCGAAGACGTAGACATGTTAGTTACTGTAAAAAACGGAATAACCCAAATACCCGTGAACAATCTGAGCGAAACAGAAACAAAAACGATAAAAACAACAGAAATACTAGGTCAGAAAATTCAAGTATCAGATTTTCCCAAGAACCCTAAATCGCTAACCAAAGAACGCGAAAAGTTTCTAAAACAAAACACACGTTTGGAACACATTAAAGATGGAAAGGAACAAATATGGGAAATAATAAAAAGGTACCACGATATTTTTGTATTGCCAGGAGATCCTATACCATTAACCAATTTAACAGAGCACTCCATAGAATTAACAGATCCTACTCCGATCCACACCAGACAATATAGATTCCCGCCGATTCATCAAGAAGAAATAGCACATCAAGTAAAGAAAATGTTGGAAGAAGGAATAATCAGAGAAAGTAATTCTCCCTTTAATTCACCACTTTGGATTGTACCGAAAAAACCAGATGCATCAGGGAAAAAGAAGTGGAGATTGGTAATAGATTACAGAAAACTAAATGAACGAACGAAACAAGATTCATATCCACTTCCGTTAATCGACGAAATACTTGATAAATTAGGTAACGCAAGATATTTTTCTGCATTTGACTTAGCCTCTGGATTCCATCAAATAGGCATGCGAGAAAAGGATAAACCCAAAACTGCATTTTCAACTACAGACGGACATTACGAATATAATAGAATGCCATTCGGATTAAAAAATGCACCAGCTACTTTTCAAAGAATGATAAATAATGGCCTAAGAGGACTAATTGGGAACACATGCTTTGTTTATATGGACGACATAATAGTATTCGGAACTACTCTCGAAGAACACAATAAGAATCTACAAATTTTGCTTGAACGATTATCAAAATGCGGATTGAAATTACAACCGGATAAATGCGAGTATCTTAAACCGGAATTATCGTATTTGGGACACATAATATCTGCCGAAGGAATAAAACCAAATCCAGAAAGAATTGAAAAGATAAAAACTTACCCAATACCAAAAAATCCAAAAGAAATCAAACAATTCCTAGGTTTAGCCGGATATTATAGAAAATTTATAAAGGATTTTTCTAAAAAGGCGTCACCATTAACCACACTGCTGAAAGATAAAATTAAATGGAAATGGGAAAACGAAGAACAAAACGCATTTGATACATTACGGAACGCACTTTGCGAAGAACCAATTCTTATCTATCCTGATTGGAACAAGACATTCATATTAACCACAGATGCGAGTAACGAAGCAATAGGAGCCGTGCTTTCACAAGGAATAATTGGGCAAGACAGACCTATAGCATATGCATCAAGAACCCTCAATAAAGCGGAAAGAAATTATTCAACGACGGAAAAAGAATTATTAGCTATTGTATGGGGAATTAAACATTTTCATCAATACTTATACGGGCGAAGATTCAAAATAATTACTGATCACAAACCCCTGACTTGGGTTATGAACGTCAAGGATCCTACTTCGAGACTTATGAGATGGAGATTAAAATTGGAAGAATACGACTACGAGATAATCTATAAGAAGGGCAAACGTAATTCTAATGCGGACGCATTATCCCGCATTCCTGAAACGATCGTAAACATGGTTGATGAAGATGAGATGAATGAAACAATAGAAAACGTGTTGAGCGACCTTCAAGAAGAAGCTGCTCCAACATATAAAGATTTTAAAGATAACGAAGGAACGTTTGAAAAAGAAGAAACGCTGGAATACGACACAGGGCGAGTATCCCGGAGAGGACTCGTTGTCACGACGAGCAGAACGAATAGAGGTCTATGCATTGATCCAAATGCAGAAGAAGAAATATGGTATGCTGGGCTGAGAACCAAGGTACCAGAAGTAAACGAAATAGAAGTACGAATCGTAGACCCATATGTAAAAGAAACGATTTTACGAATGATAGAATTCATACACAAAGAAAAGACGCCTGAGAAGCGCCTAATCATAAAATGTAATACAGCAAAAGATCCAGAAACACAAGAAGAAAAGGAAAGATTAATAAAAAGCGTACATGAAAGTACTATAGGAGGACACCAAGGAGTCGAGAGGACGCTCCAACGATTAAGAACCATGTATAACTGGTCAGGAATAACGAAAGATGTAGAGAATTTTATAAAGAAATGCGAAACATGCCAACGAGAAAGATTAAAATATACGGCTAACAGACCGCCCCCAGGGAAGCCTGACATACCATCAAAACCTAATGATAAAGTATCATTGGACACTATTGGACCATTACCATCAGACAGAAAATATCGATACATATTAGTCATACAAGATTACTTAACGAGATACGTACAATTAGCTCCATTAAAAACTAAGACACCCAAAGAAATCGTAGAAAATTTTTGGATATATTATTGCCAAGTGTTTGGAGTACCAAAGGAAATATTGACAGATAATGGTCTAGAATTTAGAGGAGAATTCCAAGAATTTGTTGAAGAAAAACTCAGAATTAAGCACACAACGACCGCGGTATATCACCCACAGTCTAATGGAAAAAATGAAAGAAGTCATAAGGAAGTATTTAACTATTTAAGAAGCTTTATAGAAGAAAAGAACGAATGGGTTAAACTTTTGCCTGACGCTACTATATCATTCAATAATACTCATAACGAAGTCACCGGAGTATCACCTTCAGAATTCATGTTCGGCTGGAAGCCTTATATTCCAATAGAAACACACGAGATGGAATTTGGACATAAAATGGCATATGAAGCCCTAAGCAATAAGAGACGAAGAACCCAAGAGATCGCAAAAGAAAGAATAAGAGAGCAACAAGAAAAGACACAACAAAGATTACCAACTGCCAGAATAGAGAGAGAATATGGAATAGGACAACACGTAATGGTTCGAAGAAGACAACCACAAGATAAGAGACTCGATTCACCATGGAAAGGCCCATATGAAATCACTGGAATAATAGATAATCAAGCAGCAACCATTCGAAAAGGAAATCGAGACGTAACATATCATCTATCCGATCTCAAACCTTTCTATGTTACAGAAACAGAAGAGGAAAATCAAGAAACTACAAGAGAACAAGACGAAAATGAATCGACTATTGAACCTACTGATTCTGAGCATATTGATACACAAAGCGCCGACGAAACCGATTGAAAAAGAAGAAATAATTATAACGCCCATCGACACAAGGAAATCAATTTATCTAGAACATATAAAAGAAGCCCAATTATATCATGACACGTGGAAAGTTACAGTTGGAATCGAGTATGGACATTTACAAGACGAAATAAAATTATTAATATTGCACACAAATCAACTAGCTAAACGATGTAATGAAATTAACCCGTGCTTCAGTAAGCAAAGAATAATACTTCAACAAGAACGAAATAAACGATTGAATCAAGAATTAATATCTTTGAAGAAATTTATGGGTCATGTACAGAAAAGAGGACTACTAAACGCAGTTGGCGAAGGAATGAAAATATTATTTGGAACTATGACAGCCTCAGATGCAGAATATTACAATAATGAATTGGATAAGTTAAGAGAAGATAATATCAAAATAGCTCACTTGATAAAAAATCAAACAACAATATTGCTCCACAAAATACAAGATAATCTCGGAACCTACAAATATATTCAACAACAAACGGACAACCTAAATATCAATTTTGAATTATTACAAAATGCTACGAAAGAAGAAATATTCAATTTGGAAATAGATGAGACTTTAGCCGATTATATATTTCTTTATCACGACGTTTCAACAACAATGCAAAAACTCCAAGAAGCAATCGTCGATGGCAAACACGGAATAGTACATCCAACAATACTACCTCCCTCAGAATTGTTTGAAGTCATGAGAAACACGACAAAGTTAGAAAAATTTCCTGTACCATTAAAAGAAGAATATTACGGAATATTACTAGATACGAGCGAAATATCAATAACATTAACAAATGAAAAATTGATCTATAATCTTAGAATTCCGATATTGGAAGAGGATATATACACATTATATAGACCAATCGCACTACCGATTTACTCATACATTCAAGGATATTCAGTATACAACGTAGAATTCGAATATATACTCTTAAACAAACCACAAACAGAATTCATACCTATTAACGATGAAGAAAAAGCACAATTTAAAAATGTAGGAAATCAGTATGTAATACAAAGAAAACACCCAAATTATCTCACGACATCTTCAAATGCTTGTCTAATCGAATTACTCCTAAAGAAAAATCAACAATGCTCACAAAAATACATAAAATTGCAAGGAACACTATTTATTCAACTGTTAACAAATCAAGACTGGATAACTATTACTCCAAAGAAAGAACAAGTACATGTTATCTGCGAAAATCGAGAACCGCACATAATAACAATACAAGATAGAAACATAATACATTTGCCGCAAGGATGCGCCGGAACAACAGCAGAAGCAATTATAAAAGCAGGAGGAGAAAAGGGAAACACTACATTAAATATACCTATCGAAACTACAGAACACTTAGATCACTGGAAACAAATATTAACAGATCGACAAATCGATATACAAGACCTTAATATAACATATCTAAAGAAAACCCAAATAACCGCTCAAGATCTTCAACTGATAGGAACAACTATAGATGAAATAAACCAACAAATTGAAATACTATCGTTAAAAAGGAGAACCATGACCACAATGGAACAATTCAAATATTATATCACGATATTGGGATACGTCAGCCTAGTTGGAGCCACATTATACATCCTATATAGAATAAATTGTTTACGACCCATATGGAATTTAATGAAGAAAATCTTAACACCATGCGTTACAATCTATGATCACTGTTCATTCGGAACGTACGCACAAACAATCGATAGAACACCTACAAGACCAGTTAGAATGACAGATTTAATGCACGAAGAAGAAGAACCACCTCAATATGAAGAAAGAGAACCTTCTACGAGATCTAGACTCTCAAGAAAGATATTTTATAGATTACCTGCTAACGAAGTACATTAAAAATATATGTTACAGGATGGGATACACAATCCAATATTTATTAGAAGAAGACTTACTAGAAGAAGAAACACGAATACTACAAATATTCATTGATACTATAGGAAATTTCATTTGCACAAGAGGAACAGAAGATAACAACCTAGTATACACCACACTTGAAGACGACATACAGGAACAGTATTATTGCAAAACATGTCAACCACCGTTCAACCCAGTAACCATCGAAGAAATCAGAAATTCATGGAATCAAGCGAAATACGGAATCGAAAGACATATTTTATCTATTAAGCAACTAGCGGAAAAAGAACCATGTTTAGTTTGCGGAAAAAACCTTCATAAATATAGACGCGCTGCTGAATGTAATACATGTTCGCAATTCTTTTCTAGATTTTTCTATTTGTTAAAAACCAGATCATTACATATTCCGAGATACATAGTAGCCTGTTATAGTAATGATGTAGAACACGAGGAAAAAACGAAAAAGTATTTGTACAGACCGTTTGTAGAATGGAAAAATGATCCCGATTTAATGAATAAATTAGAAAGCGTATTAGAGTTATCATTAGAATTTGAACAAGGCCTAATAGATTCAGGAAGAAACGTTGTATTCGAATAAATTAAGACGTCATCAAAATATAAATTAAAATGCGAGGACGCATTTTCTTTCACCCCGGGAGGAATCTCACCGGTCAAAAGGCGTAAATAAGATAAGGTTGAAGGTTATAAACAAGATAAACCCAATTAGATATAGGTAGAATATAAAAGGTGAGGTAGCCAGCGCGCGCGGAGACATTTGGACACACAGTTGGATACAGTGAGACTTAGTCGAGAGCTTAGTCAGACACCGAAGAGACACCGAAGAGATAAGCTCATATTACTATTGTGCGACTTTGATTTTGACAAGTGTTACATTTAATTGCGCAAGTGTATTATTGTATAGTGTTTAGGGATTAAAAATAAAAGTTTTTTTTAAAACATTAATTCCTCGCTTTCCCGCGTGACAATATAAGTAATAAGTATAACTATTATAGTTCTAGCGATAATAACTGTATAATATGGGTAACAATACATGACATATTGATAATATTAGGTGTAATAAGTATAACTATTATAGTTCTAGCGATAATAACTGTATAATATGGGTAATAATGCATGTTATATTGATAATATTGGGAGTAATAAGTATAATTATTATAGTTCTAGCGATAATAGCTGCATAATAGGGGTAATAATGCATGTTATACTGATAATAATATAAGTAATAAGTATGACTATTATAGTTCTAGCGATAATAACTGCATAATATGGGTAATAATGCATGTTATAATGATAATAATAAAAGTAATAAGTATAATTATTGTAGTTCTAGCGATAATAACTGCATAATATGGGTAATAGTGCATGTTATATTGATAATAATAAAAGTAATAAGTATAATTATTGTAGTTCTAGCGATAATAACTGCATAATATGGGTAATAATGCATGTTATATTGATAATATTGGGAGTAATAAGTATATTTATTATAGTTCTGACGATAATAACAGTATAATATGGGTAATAATGCATGTTATATTGATAATATTGGGAGCAATAAGTATAATTATTACAGTTCTAGCGATAATAGCTGCATAATAGGGGTAATAATGCATGTTATATTGATAATAATAAAAGTAATAAGTATAATTATTGTAGTTCTAGCGATAATAACTGCATAATATGGGTAATAATGCATGTTATATTGATAATATTGGGAGTAATAAGTATATTTATTATAGTTCTGACGATAATAACAGTATAATATTTGTAATAATGCATGTTATATTGATAATATTGGGAGTAATAAGTATAATTATTATAGTTCTAGCGATAATAGCTGCATAATAGGGGTAATAATGCATGTTATACTGATAATAATATAAGTAATAAGTATAACTATTATAGTTCTAGCGATAATAACTGTATAATATGGGTAATAATGCATGAAATATTGATAATATTAGGAGTTATAAGTATAATTATTATAGTTCCAGCGATAATAAGTGCATAATATGGGTAATAGTGCATGTTATATTGATAATAATAAAAGTAATGAGTATAACTATTATAGTTCTAGCGATAATAACTGCATAATATGGGTAATAATGCATGTTATATTGATAATTTTGGGAGTAATGAGTATATTTATTATAGTTCTGCCGATAATAACAGTATAATATGGATAATAATGCATGTTATGTTGATAATATTGGGAGTAATAAGTATAATTATTATAGTTCTAGCGATAATAACTGCATAATATGGGTAATAATGCATGTTATATTGATAATATTGGGAGTAATAAGTATATTTATTATAGTTCTGACGATAATAACAGTATAATATTTGTAATAATGCATGTTATATTGATAATATTGGGAGTAATAAGTATAATTATTATAGTTCTAGCGATAATAACTGCATAATAGGGGTAATAATGCATGTTATACTGATAATAATATAAGTAATAAGTATAACTATTATAGTTCTAGCGATAATAACTGTATAATATGGGTAATAATGCATGAAATATTGATAATATTAGGAGTTATAAGTATAATTATTATAGTTCCAGCGATAATAAGTGCATAATATGGGTAATAGTGCATGTTATATTGATAATAATAAAAGTAATGAGTATAACTATTATAGTTCTAGCGATAATAACTGCATAATATGGGTAATAATGCATGTTATATTGATAATTTTGGGAGTAATGAGTATATTTATTATAGTTCTGCCGATAATAACAGTATAATATGCATAATAATGCATGTTATATTGATAATATTGGGAGTAATAAGTATAATTATTGTAGTTCTAGCGATAATAACTGCATAATATGGGTAATAATGCATGTTATAATGATAATAATAAAAGTAATAAGTATAATTATTGTATTTCTAGCGATAATAACTGCACAATATGGGTAATAGTGCATGTTATATTGATAATAATAAAAGTAATAAGTATAATTATTGTAGTTCTAGCGATAATAACTGCATAATATGGGTAATAATGCATGTTATATTGATAATATTGGGAGTAATAAGTATATTTATTATAGTTCTGACGATAATAACAGTATAATATGGGTAATAATGCATGTTATATTGATAATATTGGGAGCAATAAGTATAATTATTACAGTTCTAGCGATAATAGCTGCATAATAGGGGTAATAATGCATGTTATATTGATAATAATAAAAGTAATAAGTATAATTATTGTAGTTCTAGCGATAATAACTGCATAATATGGGTAATAATGCATGTTATATTGATAATATTGGGAGTAATAAGTATATTTATTATAGTTCTGACGATAATAACAGTATAATATGGGTAATAATGCATGTTATATTGATAATATTGGGTGTAATAAGTATATTTATTATAGTTCTGACAATAATAACTGCATAATATGGGTAATAATGCATGTTATATTGATAATATTGGGAGTAATTAGTATATTTATTATAGCTCTGACGATAATAACAGTATAATATGGGTAATAATGCATGTTATATTGATAATATTTGGAGTAATTAGTATATTTATTATAGTTCTGACGATAATAACAGTATAATATGGGTAATAATGCATGTTATATTGATAATATTGGAAGTAATAAGTATAATTATTATAGTTCTAGCGATAATAACTGCATAATAGGGGTAATAATGCATGTTATACTGATAATAATATAAGTAATAAGTATAACTATTATAGTTCTAGCGATAATAACTGTATAACATGGGTAATAATGCATGTTATATTGATAATATTGGGAGTAATAAGTATAATTATTATAGTTCTAGCGATAATAACTGCATAATAGGGGTAATAAAGCATGTTATACTGATAATAATATAAGTAATAAGTATAACTATTATAGTTCTAGCGATAATAACTGTATAATATGTGTAATAATACATGTTATATTGATAATATTGGGAGTAATAAGTATAATTATTATAGTTCTAGCGATAATAACTGCATAATAGGGGTAATAGGGCATGTTATACTGATAATAATATAAGTAATAAGTATAACTATTATAGTTCTAGCGATAATAACTGTATAATATGGGTAATAATGCATGAAATATTGATAATATTAGGAGTTATAAGTATAATTATTATAGTTCCAGCGATAATAAGTGCATAATATGGGTAATAGTGCATGTTATATTGATAATAATAAAAGTAATGAGTATAACTATTATAGTTCTAGCGATAATAACTGCATAATATGGGTAATAATGCATGTTATATTGATAATTTTGGGAGTAATGAGTATATTTATTATAGTTCTGCCGATAATAACAGTATAATATGCATAATAATGCATGTTATATTGATAATATTGGGAGTAATAAGTATAATTATTGTAGTTCTAGCGATAATAACTGCATAATATGGGCAATAATGCATGTTATATTGATAATATTGGGAGCAATTAGTATATTTATTATAGTTCTGACGATAATAACAGTATAATATGGGTAATAATGCATGTTATATTGATAATATTGGGATTAATAAGTATGTTTATTATAGTTCTGACGATAGTAACTGCATAATATGGGTAATAGTGCATGTTATATTGATAATAATAAAAGTAGTAGGTATAATTATTGTAGTTCCAGCGATAAGAACTGCATAATATGGGTAATAATGCATGTTATATTGATAATATTGGGAGTAACAAGCATATTTATTATAGTTCTGACGATAATAACAGTATAATATGGGTAATAATGCATTTTATATTGATAATATTGGGAGTAATAAGTATAATTATTATAGTTCGAGCGATAATAACTGCATAATATGGGTAATAGTGCATGTTATATTGATAATAATAAAAGTAATAAGTATAATTATTGTAGTTCTAGCGATAATAACTGCATAATATGGGTAATAATGCATGTTATATTGATAATATTGGGAGTAATGAGTATATTTATTATAGTTCTGACAATAATAACAGTATAATATGGGTAATAATGCATGTTATATTGATAATATTGGGAGTAATAAGTATAATTATTGTAGTTCTAGCGATAATAACTGCATAATATGGGTAATATTGCATGTTATAATGATAATAATGAAAGTAATAAGTATAATTATTATAGTTCTAGCGATAATAACTGCATAATAGGGGTAATAATGCATGTTATACTGATAATAATATAAGTAATAAGTATAACTATTATCGTTCTAGCGATAATAACTGTATAATATGGGTAATAATGCATGAAATATTGATAACATAAGGAGTTATAAGTATAATTATTATAGTTCCAGCGATAATAAGTGCATAATATGGGTAATAGTGCATGTTATATTGATAATAATAAAAGTAATGAGTATAACTATTATAGTTCTGGCGATAATAACTGCATAATATGGGTAATAATGCATGTTATATTGATAATATTGGGAGTAATGTGTATATTTATTATAGTTCTGACGATAATAACAGTATAATATGGGTAATAATGCATGTTATATTGATAATATTGGGAGTAATAAGTATATTTATTATAGTTCCGACGATAATAACAGTATAATATGGGTAATAATGCATGTTGTATTGATAATATTGGGAGTAATAAGTATAATTATTATAGTTCTAGCGATAATAGCTGCATAATAGGGGTAATAATGCATGTTATACTGATAATAATATAAGTAATAAGTATGACTATTATAGTTCTAGCGATAATAACTGTATAATATGGGTAATAATGCATGAAATATTGATAATATTAGGAGTTATAAGTATAATTATTATAGTTCCAGCGAGAACAAGTGCATAATATGGGTAATAGTGCATGTTATATTGATAATAATAAAAGTAATAAGTATAATTATTGTAGTTCTAGCGATAATAACTGCATAATATGGGTAATAATGCATGTTATACTGATAATATTGGGAGTAATAAGTATAATTATTATAGTTCTAGCGATAATAACTGCATAATATGGGTAATAATGCATGTTATATTGATAATATTGGGATTAATAAGTATGTTTATTATAGTTCTGACGATAGTAACTGCATAATATGGGTAATAGTGCATGTTATATTGATAATAATAAAAGTAGTAAGTATAATTATTGTAGTTCCAGCGATAAGAACTGCATAATATGGGTAATAATGCATGTTATATTGATAATATTGGGAGTAACAAGCATATTTATTATAGTTCTGACGATAATAACAGTATAATATGGGTAATAATGCATTTTATATTGATAATATTGGGAGTAATAAGTATAATTATTATAGTTCGAGCGATAATAACTGCATAATATGGGTAATAGTGCATGTTATATTGATAATAATAACAGTAATAAGTATAATTATTGTAGTTCTAGCGATAATAACTGCATAATATGGGTAATAATGCATGTTATATTGATAATATTGGGAGTAATGAGTATATTTATTATAGTTCTGACAATAATAACAGTATAATATGGGTAATAATGCATGTTATATTGATAATATTGGGAGTAATAAGTATAATTATTGTAGTTCTAGCGATAATAACTGCATAATATGGGTAATAATGCATGTTATAATGATAATAGTAAAAGTAATAAGTATAATTATTGTAGTTCTAGCGATAATAACTGCATAATATGGGTAATAATGCATGTTATATTGATAATATTGGGAGTAATAAGTATATTTATTATAGTTCTGACGATAATAACAGTATAATATGGGTAATAATGCATGTTATATTGATAATATTGGGAGTAATAAGTATAATTATTGTAGTTCTAGCGATAATAACTGCATAATATGGGTAATAATGCATGTTATAATGATAATAATAAAAGTAATAAGTATAATTATTATAGTTCTAGCGATAATAACTGCATAATAGGGGTAATAATGCATGTTATACTGATAATAATATAAGTAATAAGTATAACTATTATCGTTCTAGCGATAATAACTGTATAATATGGGTAATAATGCATGAAATATTGATAATATAAGGAGTTATAAGTATAATTATTATAGTTCCAGCGATAATAAGTGCATAATATGGGTAATAGTGCATGTTATATTGATAATAATAAAAGTAATGAGTATAACTATTATAGTGCTAGCGATAATAACTGCATAATATGGGTAATAATGCATGTTATATTGATAATATTGGGAGTAATAAGTATATTTATTATAGTTCTGACGATAATAACAGTATAATATGGGTAATAATGCATGTTATATTGACAATATTGGGAGCAATAAGTATAATTATTACAGTTCTAGCGATAATAGCTGCATAATAGGGGTAATAATGCATGTTATACTGATGATAATATAAGTAATAAGTATAACTATTATAGTTCTAGCGATAATAACTGTATAATATGGGTAATAGTGCATGTTATATTGATAATAATAAAAGTAATAAGTATAATTATTGTAGTTCTAGCGATAATAACTGCATAATATGGGTAATGATGCATGTTATATTGATAATATTGGGAGTAATGAGTATATTTATTATAGTTCTGACAATAATAACAGTATAATATGGGTAATAATGCATGTTATATTGATAATATTGGGAGTAATAAGTATAATTATTGTAGTTCTAGCGATAATAACTGCATAATATGGGTAATAATGCATGTTATATTGATAATATTGGGAGTAATAAGTATAATTATTATAGTTCTAGCGATAATAACTGCATAATATGGGTAATAATGCATGTTATATTGATAATATTGGGAGTAATAAGTATATTTATTATAGTTCTGACGATAATAACAGTATAATATGGGTAATAATGCATGTTATATTGACAATATTGGGAGCAATAAGTATAATTATTACAGTTCTAGCGATAATAGCTGCATAATAGGGGTAATAATGCATGTTATATTGATAATAATAAAAGTAATAAGTATAATTATTGTAGTTCTAGCGATAATAGCTGCATAATATGGGTAATAATGCATGTTATATTGATAATATTGGGAGTAATAAGTATATTTATTATAGTTCTGACGATAATAACAGTATAATATGGGTAATAATGCATGTTATATTGATAATATTGGGAGTAATAAGTATATTTATTATAGTTCTGACAATAATAACTGCATAATATGGGTAATAATGCATGTTATATTGATAATATTGGGAGTAATTAGTATATTTATTATAGCTCTGACGATAATAACAGTATAATATGGGTAATAATGCATGTTATATTGATAATATTTGGAGTAATTAGTATATTTATTATAGTTCTGACGATAATAACAGTATAATATGGGTAATAATGCATGTTATATTGATAATATTGGGATTAATAAGTATGTTTATTATAGTTCTGACGATAGTAACTGCATAATATGGGTAATAGTGCATGTTATATTGATAATAATAAAAGTAGTAAGTATAATTATTGTAGTTCCAGCGATAAGAACTGCATAATATGGGTAATAATGCATGTTATATTGATAATATTGGGAGTAACAAGCATATTTATTATAGTTCTAGCGATAATAACTGCATAATAGGGGTAATAGAGCATGTTATACTGATAATAATATAAGTAATAAGTATAACTATTATAGTTCTAGCGATAATAACTGTATAATATGGGTAATAATGCATGTTATATTGATAATATTGGGAGTAATAAGTATAATTATTATAGTTCTAGCGATAATAGCTGCATAATAGGGGTGATAATGCATGTTATACTGATAATAATATAAGTAATAAGTATGACTATTATAGTTCTAGCGATAATAACTGCATAATATGGGTAATAATGCATGTTATAATGATAATATTAAAAGTAATAAGTATAATTATTGTAGTTCTAGCGATAATAACTGCATAATATGGGTAATAGTGCATGTTATATTGATAATAATAAAAGTAATAAGTATAATTATTGTAGTTCTAGCGATAATAACTGCATAATATGGGTAATAATGCATGTTATATTGATAATATTGGGAGTAATAAGTATATTTATTATAGTTCTGACGATAATAACAGTATAATATGGGTAATAATGCATGTTATATTGATAATATTGGGAGCAATAAGTATAATTATTACAGTTCTAGCGATAATAGCTGCATAATAGGGGTAATAATGCATGTTATATTGATAATAATAAAAGTAATAAGTATAACTATTGTAGTTCTAGCGATAATAACTGCATAATATGGGTAATAATGCATGTTATATTGATAATATTGGGAGTAATAAGTATATTTATTATAGTTCTGACGATAATAACAGTATAATATTTGTAATAATGCATGTTATATTGATAATATTGGGAGTAATAAGTATAATTATTATAGTTCTAGCGATAATAGCTGCATAATAGGGGTAATAATGCATATTATACTGATAATAATATAAGTAATAAGTATAACTATTATAGTTCTAGCGATAATAACTGTATAATATGGGTAATAATGCATGAAATATTGATAATATTAGGAGTTATAAGTATAATTATTATAGTTCCAGCGAGAACAAGTGCATAATATGGGTAATAGTGCATGTTATATTGATAATAATAAAAGTAATAAGTATAATTATTGTAGTTCTAGCGATAATAACTGCATAATATGGGTAATAATGCATGTTATATTGATAATATTGGGAGTAATAAGTATATTTATTATAGTTCTGACGATAATAACAGTATAATATGGGTAATAATGCATGTTATATTGATAATATTGGGAGCAATAAGTATAATTATTACAGTTCTAGCGATAATAGCTGCATAATAGGGGTAATAATGCATGTTATATTGATAATAATAAAAGTAATAAGTATAACTATTGTAGTTCTAGCGATAATAACTGCATAATATGGGTAATAATGCATGTTATATTGATAATATTGGGAGTAATAAGTATATTTATTATAGTTCTGACGATAATAACAGTATAATATTTGTAATAATGCATGTTATATTGATAATATTGGGAGTAATAAGTATAATTATTATAGTTCTAGCGATAATAGCTGCATAATAGGGGTAATAATGCATGTTATACTGATAATAATATAAGTAATAAGGATAACTATTATAGTTCTAGCGATAATAACTGTATAATATGGGTAATAATGCATGAAATATTGATAATATTAGGAGTTATAAGTATAATTATTATAGTTCCAGCGATAATAAGTGCATAATATGGGTAATAGTGCATGTTATATTGATAATAATAAAAGTAATGAGTATAACTATTATAGTTCTAGCGATAATAACTGCATAATATGGGTAATAATGCATGTTATATTGATAATTTTGGGAGTAATGAGTATATTTATTATAGTTCTGCCGATAATAACAGTATAATATGGATAAAAATGCATGTTATATTGATAATATTGGGAGTAATAAGTATAATTATTATAGTTCTAGCGATAATAGCTGCATAATAGGGGTAATAATGCATGTTATACTGATGATAATATAAGTAATAAGTATAACTATTATAGTTCTAGCGATAATAACTGTATAATATGGGTAATAGTGCATGTTATATTGATAATAATAAAAGTAATAAGTATAATTATTGTAGTTCTAGCGATAATAACTGCATAATATGGGTAATAATGCATGTTATATTGATAATATTGGGAGTAATGAGTATATTTATTATAGTTCTGACAATAATAACAGTATAATATGGGTAATAATGCATGTTATATTGATAATATTGGGAGTAATAAGTATAATTATTGTAGTTCTAGCGATAATAACTGCATAATATGGGTAATAATGCATGTTATATTGATAATATTGGGAGTAATAAGTATAATTATTGTAGTTCTAGCGATAATAACTGCATAATATGGGTAATAATGCATGTTATATTGATAATATTGGGAGTAATAAGTATAATTATTATAGTTCTAGCGATAATAACTGCATAATAGGGGTAATAATGCATGTTATACTGATAATAATATAAGTAATAAGTATAACTATTATAGTTCTAGCGATAATAACTGTATAACATGGGTAATAATGCATGTTATATTGATAATATTGGGAGTAATAAGTATAATTATTATAGTTCTAGCGATAATAACTGCATAATAGGGGCAATAATGCATGTTATACTGATAATAATATAAGTAATAAGTATAACTATTATAGTTCTAGCGATAATGACTGTATAACATGGGTAATAATGCATGTTATATTGATAATATTGGGAGTAATAAGTATAATTATTATAGTTCTAGCGATAATAACTGCATAATAGGGGTAATAAAGCATGTTATACTGATAATAATATAAGTAATAAGTATAACTATTATAGTTCTAGCGATAATAACTGTATAATATGGGTAATAATACATGTTATATTGATAATATTGGGAGTAATAAGTATAATTATTATAGTTCTAGCGATAATAACTGCATAATAGGGGTAATAGAGCATGTTATACTGATAATAATATAAGTAATAAGTATAACTATTATAGTTCTAGCGATAATAACTGTATAATATGGGTAATAATGCATGAAATATTGATAATATTAGGAGTTATAAATATAATTATTATAGTTCCAGCGATAATAAGTGCATAATATGGGTAATAGTGCATGTTATATTGATAATAATAAAAGTAATGAGTATAACTATTATAGTTCTAGCGATAATAACTGCATAATAGGGGTAATAATGCATGTTATACTGATAATAATATAAGTAATAAGTATAACTATTATAGTTCTAGCGATAATAACTGTATAATATGGGTAATAATGCATGAAATATTGATAATATTAGGAGTTATAAGTATAATTATTATAGTTCCAGCGATAATAAGTGCATAATATGGGTAATAGTGCATGTTATATTGATAATAATAAAAGTAATGAGTATAACTATTATAGTTCTAGCGATAATAACTGCATAATATGGGTAATAATGCATGTTTATTGATAATTTTGGGAGTAATGAGTATATTTATTATAGTTCTGCCGATAATAACAGTATAATATGGATAATAATGCATGTTATATTGATAATATTGGGAGTAATAAGTATAATTATTGTAGTTCTAGCGATAATAACTGCATAATATGGGCAATAATGCATGTTATATTGATAATATTGGGAGTAATTAGTATATTTATTATAGTTCTGACGATAATAACAGTATAATATGGGTAATAATGCATGTTATATTGATAATATTGGGATTAATAAGTATGTTTATTATAGTTCTGACGATAGTAACTGCATAATATGGGTAATAGTGCATGTTATATTGATAGTAATAAAAGTAGTAAGTATAATTATTGTAGTTCCAGCGATAAGAACTGCATAATATGGGTAATAATGCATGTTATATTGATAATATTGGGAGTAACAAGCATATTTATTATAGTTCTAGCGATAATAGCTGCATAATAGGGGTAATAATGCATGTTATACTGATAATAATATAAGTAATAAGTATGACTATTATAGTTCTAGCGATAATAACTGCATAATATGGGTAATAATGCATGTTATAATGATAATATTAAAAGTAATAAGTATAATTATTGTAGTTCTAGCGATAATAACTGCATAATATGGGTAATAGTGCATGTTATATTGATAATAATAAAAGTAATAAGTATAATTATTGTAGTTCTAGCGATAATAACTGCATAATATGGGTAATAATGCATGTTATATTGATAATATTGGGAGTAATAAGTATATTTATTATAGTTCTGACGATAATAACAGTATAATATGGGTAATAATGCATGTTATATTGATAATATTGGGAGCAATAAGTATAATTATTACAGTTCTAGCGATAATAGCTGCATAATAGGGGTAATAATGCATGTTATATTGATAATAATAAAAGTAATAAGTATAACTATTGTAGTTCTAGCGATAATAACTGCATAATATGGGTAATAATGCATGTTATATTGATAATATTGGGAGTAATAAGTATATTTATTATAGTTCTGACGATAATAACAGTATAATATTTGTAATAATGCATGTTATATTGATAATATTGGGAGTAATAAGTATAATTATTATAGTTCTAGCGATAATAGCTGCATAATAGGGGTAATAATGCATATTATACTGATAATAATATAAGTAATAAGTATAACTATTATAGTTTTAGCGATAATAACTGTATAATATGGGTAATAATGCATGAAATATTGATAATATTAGGAGTTATAAGTATAATTATTATAGTTCCAGCGAGAACAAGTGCATAATATGGGTAATAGTGCATGTTATATTGATAATAATAAAAGTAATAAGTATAATTATTGTAGTTCTAGCGATAATAACTGCATAATATGGGTAATAATGCATGTTATATTGATAATATTGGGAGTAATAAGTATATTTATTATAGTTCTGACGATAATAACAGTATAATATGGGTAATAATGCATGTTATATTGATAATATTGGGAGCAATAAGTATAATTATTACAGTTCTAGCGATAATAGCTGCATAATAGGGGTAATAATGCATGTTATACTGATAATAATATAAGTAATAAGTATAACTGTTATAGTTCTAGCGATAATAACTGTATAATATGGGTAATAATGCATGAAATATTGATAATATAAGGAGTTATAAGTATAATTATTATAGTTCCAGCGATAATAAGTGCATAATATGGGTAATAGTGCATGTTATATTGATAATAATAAAAGTAATGAGTATAACTATTATAGTTCTAGCGATAATAACTGCATAATATGGGTAATAATGCATGTTATATTGATAATATTGGGAGTAATGTGTATATTTATTATAGTTCTGACGATAATAACAGTATAATATGGGTAATAATGCATGTTATATTGATAATATTGGGAGTAATAAGTATATTTATTATAGTTCTCACGATAATAACAGTATAATATGGGTAATAATGCATGTTATATTGATAATACTGGGAGTAATAAGTATAATTATTGTAGTTCTAGCGATAATAACTGCATAATATGGGTAATAATGCATGTTATATTGATAATATTGGGAGTAATAAGTATAATTATTCTAGTTCTAGCGATAATAACTGTATAATATGGGTAATAATGCATGTTATATTGATAATATTGGGAGTAATAAGTATATTTTTAATAGTTGTGACCATAATGACAGTACAATATGGGGAATATTGCATGTTATATTGATAATATTGGGAGTAAGAAGTATAATTATTATAGCTCTAGCGCTAATAACTGTATAATATGGGTAATAGTGCATGTTATATTGATAATATTGGGAGTAATAAGTATAATTATTGTAGATCTAGCGATAATAACTGCATAATATGGGTAATAATGCATGTTATGTTGCTAACATTGGTTGTAATAAGTATATTTATTATAGTTCTGACGATAATAACAGTATAATATGGGTAATGATGCATGTTATATTGATAATATTGGGAGTAATAAGTATAATTATTATAGTTCTAGCGATAATAACTGCATAATAGGGGTAATAATGCATGTTATACTGATAATAATATAAGTAATAAGTATAACTATTATAGTTCTAGCGATAATAACTGTATAATATGGGTAATAATGCATGTTGTATTGATAATATTGGGAGTAATAAGTATAATTATTATAGTTCTAGCGATAATAACTGCATAATAGGGGTAATAATGCATGTTATACTGATAATAATATAAGTAATAAGTATAACTATTATCGTTCTAGCGATAATAACTGTATAATGTGGGTAATAATGCATGAAATATTGATAATATAAGGAGTTATAAGTATAATTATTATAGTTCCAGCGATAATAAGTGCATAATATGGGTAATAGTGCATGTTATATTGATAATAATAAAAGTAATGAGTATAACTATTATAGTTCTAGCGATAATAACTGCATAATATGGGTAATAATGCATGTTATACTGATAATAATAAAAGTAATGAGTATAACTATTATAGTTCTAGCGATAATAACTGCATAATATGGGTAATAATGCATGTTATACTGATAATAATATAAGTAATAAGTATGACTATTATAGTTCTAGCGATAATAACTGCATAATATGGGTAATAATGCATGTTATATTGATAATATTGGGAGTAATAAGTATATTTATTATAGTTCTGACGATAATAACAGTATAATATGGGTAATAATGCATGTTATATTGATAATATTGGGAGTAATAAGTATAATTATTGTAGTTCTAGCGATAATAACTGCATAATATGGGTAATAATGCATGTTATAATGATAATAATAAAAGTAATAAGTATAATTATTATAGTTCTAGCGATAATAACTGCATAATAGGGGTAATAATGCATGTTATACTGATAATAATATAAGTAATAAGTATAACTATTATCGTTCTAGCGATAATAACTGTATAATATGGGTAATAATGCATGAAATATTGATAATATAAGGAGTTATAAGTATAATTATTATAGTTCCAGCGATAATAAGTGCATAATATGGGTAATAGTGCATGTTATATTGATAATAATAAAAGTAATGAGTATAACTATTATAGTTCTAGCGATAATAACTGCATAATATGGGTAATAATGCATGTTATACTGATAATAATATAAGTAATAAGTATGACTATTATAGTTCTAGCGATAATAACTGCATAATATGGGTAATAATGCATGTTATATTGATAATATTGGGAGTAATAAGTATATTTATTATAGTTCTGACGATAATAACAGTATAATATGGGTAATAATGCATGTTATATTGATAATATTGGGAGTAATAAGTATAATTATTGTAGTTCTAGCGATAATAACTGCATAATATGGGTAATAATGCATGTTATAATGATAATAATAAAAGTAATAAGTATAATTATTATAGTTCTAGCGATAATAACTGCATAATAGGGGTAATAATGCATGTTATACTGATAATAATATAAGTAATAAGTATAACTATTATCGTTCTAGCGATAATAACTGTATAATATGGGTAATAATGCATGAAATATTGATAATATAAGGAGTTATAAGAATAATTATTATAGTTCCAGCGATAATAAGTGCATAATATGGGTAATAGTGCATGTTATATTGATAATAATAAAAGTAATGAGTAAAACTATTATAGTTCTAGCGATAATAACTGCATAATATGGGTAATAATGCATGTCATATTGATAATAATAAAAGTAATGAGTATAACTATTATAGTTCTAGCGATAATAACTGCATAATATGGGTAATAATGCATGTTATACTGATAATAATATAAGTAATAAGTATGACTATTATAGTTCTAGCGATAATAACTGCATAATATGGGTAATAATGCATGTTATAATGATAATAATAAAAGTAATAAGTATAATTATTGTAGTTCTAGCGATAATAACTGCATAATATGGGGAATAGTGCATGTTATATTGATAATAATAAAAGTAATAAGTATAATTATTGTAGTTCTAGCGATAATAACTGCATAATATGGGTAATAATGCATGTTATATTGATAATATTGGGAGTAATAAGTATATTTATTATAGTTCTGACGATAATAACAGTATAATATGGGTAATAATGCATGTTATATTGATAATATTGGGAGCAATAAGTATAATTATTACAGTTCTAGCGATAATAGCTGCATAATAGGGGTAATAATGCATGTTATATTGATAATAATAAAAGTAATAAGTATAATTATTGTAGTTCTAGCGATAATAACTGCATAATATGGGTAATAATGCATGTTATAATGATAATAATAAAAGTAATAAGTATAATTATTATAGTTCTAGCGATAATAACTGCATAATAGGGGTAATAATGCATGTTATACTGATAATAATATAAGTAATAAGTAGAACTATTATCGTTCTAGCGATAATAACTGTATAATATGGGTAATAATGCATGAAATATTGATAATATAAGGAGTTGTAAGTATAATTATTATAGTTCCAGCGATAATAAGTGCATAATATGGGTAATAGTGCATGTTATATTGATAATAATAAGAGTAATGAGTATAACTATTATAGTTCTAGCGATAATAACTGCATAATATGGGTAATAATGCATGTTATATTGATAATATTGGGAGTAATGTGTATATTTATTATAGTTCTGACGATAATAACAGTATAATATGGGTAATAATGCATGTTATATTGATAATATTGGGAGTAATAAGTATATTTATTATAGTTCTCACGATAATAACAGTATAATATGGGTAATAATGCATGTTATATTGATAATACTGGGAGTAATAAGTATAATTATTGTAGTTCTAGCGATAATAACTGCATAATATGGGTAATAATGCATGTTATATTGATAATATTGGGAGTAATAAGTATAATTATTCTAGTTCTAGCGATAATAACTGTATAATATGGGTAATAATGCATGTTATATTGATAATATTGGGAGTAATAAGTATATTTTTAATAGTTGTGACCATAATGACAGTACAATATGGGGAATATTGCATGTTATATTGATAATATTGGGAGTAAGAAGTATAATTATTATAGCTCTAGCGCTAATAACTGTATAATATGGGTAATAGTGCATGTTATATTGATAATATTGGGAGTAATAAGTATAATTATTGTAGATCTAGCGATAATAACTGCATAATATGGGTAATAATGCATGTTATGTTGCTAACATTGGTTGTAATAAGTATATTTATTATAGTTCTGACGATAATAACAGTATAATATGGGTAATGATGCATGTTATATTGATAATATTGGGAGTAATAAGTATAATTATTATAGTTCTAGCGATAATAACTGCATAATAGGGGTAATAATGCATGTTATACTGATAATAATATAAGTAATAAGTATAACTATTATAGTTCTAGCGATAATAACTGTATAATATGGGTAATAATGCATGTTGTATTGATAATATTGGGAGTAATAAGTATAATTATTATAGTTCTAGCGATAATAACTGCATAATAGGGGTAATAATGCATGTTATACTGATAATAATATAAGTAATAAGTATAACTATTATCGTTCTAGCGATAATAACTGTATAATGTGGGTAATAATGCATGAAATATTGATAATATAAGGAGTTATAAGTATAATTATTATAGTTCCAGCGATAATAAGTGCATAATATGGGTAATAGTGCATGTTATATTGATAATAATAAAAGTAATGAGTATAACTATTATAGTTCTAGCGATAATAACTGCATAATATGGGTAATAATGCATGTTATACTGATAATAATAAAAGTAATGAGTATAACTATTATAGTTCTAGCGATAATAACTGCATAATATGGGTAATAATGCATGTTATACTGATAATAATATAAGTAATAAGTATGACTATTATAGTTCTAGCGATAATAACTGCATAATATGGGTAATAATGCATGTTATATTGATAATATTGGGAGTAATAAGTATATTTATTATAGTTCTGACGATAATAACAGTATAATATGGGTAATAATGCATGTTATATTGATAATATTGGGAGTAATAAGTATAATTATTGTAGTTCTAGCGATAATAACTGCATAATATGGGTAATAATGCATGTTATAATGATAATAATAAAAGTAATAAGTATAATTATTATAGTTCTAGCGATAATAACTGCATAATAGGGGTAATAATGCATGTTATACTGATAATAATATAAGTAATAAGTATAACTATTATCGTTCTAGCGATAATAACTGTATAATATGGGTAATAATGCATGAAATATTGATAATATAAGGAGTTATAAGTATAATTATTATAGTTCCAGCGATAATAAGTGCATAATATGGGTAATAGTGCATGTTATATTGATAATAATAAAAGTAATGAGTATAACTATTATAGTTCTAGCGATAATAACTGCATAATATGGGTAATAATGCATGTTATACTGATAATAATATAAGTAATAAGTATGACTATTATAGTTCTAGCGATAATAACTGCATAATATGGGTAATAATGCATGTTATATTGATAATATTGGGAGTAATAAGTATATTTATTATAGTTCTGACGATAATAACAGTATAATATGGGTAATAATGCATGTTATATTGATAATATTGGGAGTAATAAGTATAATTATTGTAGTTCTAGCGATAATAACTGCATAATATGGGTAATAATGCATGTTATAATGATAATAATAAAAGTAATAAGTATAATTATTATAGTTCTAGCGATAATAACTGCATAATAGGGGTAATAATGCATGTTATACTGATAATAATATAAGTAATAAGTATAACTATTATCGTTCTAGCGATAATAACTGTATAATATGGGTAATAATGCATGAAATATTGATAATATAAGGAGTTATAAGAATAATTATTATAGTTCCAGCGATAATAAGTGCATAATATGGGTAATAGTGCATGTTATATTGATAATAATAAAAGTAATGAGTAAAACTATTATAGTTCTAGCGATAATAACTGCATAATATGGGTAATAATGCATGTCATATTGATAATAATAAAAGTAATGAGTATAACTATTATAGTTCTAGCGATAATAACTGCATAATATGGGTAATAATGCATGTTATACTGATAATAATATAAGTAATAAGTATGACTATTATAGTTCTAGCGATAATAACTGCATAATATGGGTAATAATGCATGTTATAATGATAATAATAAAAGTAATAAGTATAATTATTGTAGTTCTAGCGATAATAACTGCATAATATGGGGAATAGTGCATGTTATATTGATAATAATAAAAGTAATAAGTATAATTATTGTAGTTCTAGCGATAATAACTGCATAATATGGGTAATAATGCATGTTATATTGATAATATTGGGAGTAATAAGTATATTTATTATAGTTCTGACGATAATAACAGTATAATATGGGTAATAATGCATGTTATATTGATAATATTGGGAGCAATAAGTATAATTATTACAGTTCTAGCGATAATAGCTGCATAATAGGGGTAATAATGCATGTTATATTGATAATAATAAAAGTAATAAGTATAATTATTGTAGTTCTAGCGATAATAACTGCATAATATGGGTAATAATGCATGTTATAATGATAATAATAAAAGTAATAAGTATAATTATTATAGTTCTAGCGATAATAACTGCATAATAGGGGTAATAATGCATGTTATACTGATAATAATATAAGTAATAAGTAGAACTATTATCGTTCTAGCGATAATAACTGTATAATATGGGTAATAATGCATGAAATATTGATAATATAAGGAGTTGTAAGTATAATTATTATAGTTCCAGCGATAATAAGTGCATAATATGGGTAATAGTGCATGTTATATTGATAATAATAAGAGTAATGAGTATAACTATTATAGTTCTAGCGATAATAACTGCATAATATGGGTAATAATGCATGTTATATTGATAATATTGGGAGTAATGTGTATATTTATTATAGTTCTGACGATAATAACAGTATAATATGGGTAATAATGCATGTTATATTGATAATATTGGGAGTAATAAGTATATTTATTATAGTTCTCACGATAATAACAGTATAATATGGGTAATAATGCATGTTATATTGATAATACTGGGAGTAATAAGTATAATTATTGTAGTTCTAGCGATAATAACTGCATAATATGGGTAATAATGCATGTTATATTGATAATATTGGGAGTAATAAGTATAATTATTCTAGTTCTAGCGATAATATCTGTATAATATGGGTAATAATGCATGTTATATTGATAATATTGGGAGTAATAAGTATATTTTTAATAGTTGTGACCATAATGACAGTACAATATGGGGAATATTGCATGTTATATTGATAATATTGGGAGTAAGAAGTATAATTATTATAGTTCTAGCGCTAATAACTGTATAATATGGGTAATAGTGCATGTTATATTGATAATATTGGGAGTAATAAGTATAATTATTGTAGTTCTAGCGATAATAACTGCATAATATGGGTAATAATGCATGTTATACTGATAATAATATAAGTAATAAGTATGACTATTATAGTTCTAGCGATAATAACTGCATAATATGGGTAATAATGCATGTTATATTGATAATATTGGGAGTAATAAGTATATTTATTATAGTTCTGACGATAATAACAGTATAATATGGGTAATAATGCATGTTATATTGATAATATTGGGAGCAATAAGTATAATTATTACAGTTCTAGCGATAATAGCTGCATAATAGGGGTAATAATGCATGTTATATTGATAATAATAAAAGTAATAAGTATAATTATTGTAGTTCTAGCGATAATAACTGCATAATATGGGTAATAATGCATGTTATAATGATAATAATAAAAGTAATAAGTATAATTATTATAGTTCTAGCGATAATAACTGCATAATAGGGGTAATAATGCATGTTATACTGATAATAATATAGGTAATAAGTATAACTATTATCGTTCTAGCGATAATAACTGTATAATATGGGTAATAATGCATGAAATATTGATAATATAAGGAGTTGTAAGTATAATTATTATAGTTCCAGCGATAATAAGTGCATAATATGGGTAATAGTGCATGTTATATTGATAATAATAAAAGTAATGAGTATAACAATTATAGTTCTAGCGATAATAACTGCATAATATGGGTAATAATGCATGTTATACTGATAATAATATAAGTAATAAGTATGACTATTATAGTTCTAGCGATAATAACTGCATAATATGGGTAATAATGCATGTTATATTGATAATATTGGGAGTAATAAGTATATTTATTATAGTTCTGACGATAATAACAGTATAATATGGGTAATAATGCATGTTATATTGATAATATTGGGAGTAATAAGTATAATTATTGTAGTTCTAGCGATAATAACTGCATAATATGGGTAATAATGCATGTTATAATGATAATAATAAAAGTAATAAGTATAATTATTATAGTTCTAGCGATAATAACTGCATAATAGGGGTAATAATGCATGTTATATTGATAATAATAAAAGTAATAAGTATAATTATTGTAGTTCTAGCGATAATAACTGCATAATATGGGTAATAATGCATGTTATATTGATAATATTGGGAGTAATAAGTATATTTATTATAGTTCTGACGATATTAACAGTATAATATTTGTAATAATGCATGTTATATTGATAATATTGGGAGTAATAAGTATAATTATTATAGTTCTAGCGATAATAGCTGCATAATAGGGGTAATAATGCATGTTATACTGATAATAATATAAGTAATAAGTATAACTATTATAGTTCTAGCGATAATAACTGTATAATATGGGTAATAATGCATGAAATATTGATAATATTAGGAGTTATAAGTATAATTATTATAGTTCCAGCGAGAACAAGTGCATAATATGGGTAATAGTGCATGTTATATTGATAATAATAAAAGTAATAAGTATAATTATTGTAGTTCTAGCGATAATAACTGCATAATATGGGTAATAATGCATGTTATATTGATAATATTGGGAGTAATAAGTATATTTATTATAGTTCTGACGATAATAACAGTATAATATGGGTAATAATGCATGTTATATTGATAATATTGGGAGCAATAAGTATAATTATTACAGTTCTAACGATAATAGCTGCATAATAGGGGTAATAATGCATGTTATACTGATAATAATATAAGTAATAAGTATAACTATTATAGTTCTAGCGATAATAACTGTATAATATGGGTAATAATGCATGAAATATTGATAATATTAGGAGTTATAAGTATAATTATTATAGTTCCAGCGATAATAAGTGCATAATATGGGTAATAGTGCATGTTATATTGATAATAATAAAAGTAATGAGTATAACTATTATAGTTCTAGCGATAATAACTGCATAATATGGGTAATAATGCATGCTATATTGATAATTTTGGGAGTAATGAGTATATTTATTATAGTTCTGCCGATAATAACAGTATAATATGGATAATAATGCATGTTATATTGATAATATTGGGAGTAATAAGTATAATTATTGTAGTTCTAGCGATAATAACTGCATAATATGGGCAATAATGCATGTTATATTGATAATATTGGGAGTAACAAGCATATTTATTATAGTTCTGACGATAATAACAGTATAATATGGGTAATAATGCATTTTATATTGATAATATTGGGAGTAATAAGTATAATTATTATAGTTCGAGCGATAATAACTGCATAATATGGGTAATAGTGCATGTTATATTGATAATAATAACAGTAATAAGTATAATTATTGTAGTTCTAGCGATAATAACTGCATAATATGGGTAATAATGCATGTTATATTGATAATATTGGGAGTAATGAGTATATTTATTATAGTTCTGACAATAATAACAGTACAATATGGGTAATAATGCATGTTATATTGATAATATTGGGAGTAATAAGTATAATTATTGTAGTTCTAGCGATAATAACTGCATAATATGGGTAATAATGCATGTTATAATGATAATAGTAAAAGTAATAAGTATAATTATTGTAGTTCTAGCGATAATAACTGCATAATATGGGTAATAATGCATGTTATATTGATAATATTGGGAGTAATAAGTATATTTATTATAGTTCTGACGATAATAACAGTATAATATGGGTAATAATGCATGTTATATTGATAATATTGGGAGCAATAAGTATAATTATTACAGTTCTAACGATAATAGCTGCATAATAGGGGTAACAATGCATGTTATACTGATAATAATATAAGTAATAAGTATAACTATTATAGTTCTAGCGATAATAACTGTATAATATGGGTAATAATGCATGAAATATTGATAATATTAGGAGTTATAAGTATAATTATTATAGTTCCAGCGATAATAAGTGCATAATATGGGTAATAGTGCATGTTATATTGATAATAATAAAAGTAATGAGTATAACTATTATAGTTCTAGCGATAATAACTGCATAATATGGGTAATAATGCATGCTATATTGATAATTTTGGGAGTAATGAGTATATTTATTATAGTTCTGCCGATAATAACAGTATAATATGGATAATAATGCATGTTATATTGATAATATTGGGAGTAATAAGTATAATTATTGTAGTTCTAGCGATAATAACTGCATAATATGGGCAATAATGCATGTTATATTGATAATATTGGGAGTAACAAGCATATTTATTATAGTTCTGACGATAATAACAGTATAATATGGGTAATAATGCATTTTATATTGATAATATTGGGAGTAATAAGTATAATTATTATAGTTCGAGCGATAATAACTGCATAATATGGGTAATAGTGCATGTTATATTGATAATAATAACAGTAATAAGTATAATTATTGTAGTTCTAGCGATAATAACTGCATAATATGGGTAATAATGCATGTTATATTGATAATATTGGGAGTAATGAGTATATTTATTATAGTTCTGACGATAATAATTGCATAATATGGGTAATAATGCATGTTATATTGATAATATTGGGAGTAATAAGTATATTTTTAATAGTTCTGACGATAATGACAGTACAATATGGGGAATATTGCATGTTATATTGATAATATTGGGAGTAAGAAGTATAATTATTATAGTTCTAGCGATAATAACTGCATAATAGGAGGAATAATGCATGTTATACTGATAATAATATAAGAAATAAGTATAACTATTATAGTTCTGGCGCTAATAACTGTATAATATGGGTAATAATGCATGTTATACTGACAATATTGGGAGTAATATGTATAATTATTATAGTTCTAGCGATAATAACTGCATAATATGGGTAATAGTGCATGTTATATTGATAATAATATAAGGAATAAGTATAATTATTATAGTTCTAGCGATAATAACTGCATAATATGGGTAATAGTGCATGTTATATGGATAATAATATAAGGAATAAGTATAATTATTATAGTTCTAGCGATAATAACTGCATAATATGGGTAATAGTGCATGTTATATTGATAATACTAAAAGGAATAAGTATAACTAATATAGTTCGGGCGATAATAACTGCATAATATGGGTAATAGTGCATGTTATATTGATAATACTAAAAGTAATAAGTATAATTATTGTAGTTCTAGCGATAATAACTGCATAATATGGGTAATAGTGCATGTTATATTGATATTATTGGGAGTAATAAGTATCTTTATTATAGTTCTAACGATAATAGCAGTATAGTATGGGTAATAATGCATGACATATTGATAATATTAGGAGTAATAAGCATAATTATTATAGTTCGAGCGATAATAACTGCATAATATGGGTAATAGTGCATGTTATATTGATAATAATAAAAGTAATAAGTATAATTAATATAGTTCGGGCGATAATAACTGCATAATATGGGTAATAGTGCATGGTATATTGATAATACTAAAAGTAATAAGTATAATTATTGTAGTTCCAGCGATAATAACTGCATAATATGGGTAATAGTGCATGTTATATTGATAATACTAAAAGGAATAAGTATAACTAATATAGTTCGGGCGATAATAACTGCATAATATGGGTAATAGTGCATGTTATATTGATAATACTAAAAGTAATAAGTATAATTATTGTAGTTCTAGCGATAATAACTGCATAATATGGGTAATAGTGCATGTTATATTGATAATAATATAAGTAATATGTATAACTATTATAGTTCTAGCGATAATAACTGCATAATATGGGTAGTAATGCAAAATATATTGATAACATTAGGAGTAATAAGTATAATTATTATAGTTCTAGGATAATAACTGCATAATATGGGTAATAATGCATGTCATATTGATAGCATTGGGAGTAATAAGTATATTTATTATAGTTCTGACGATAATAACAGTATAATATGGGTAATAATGCATGTTATATTGATAATATTGGGAGTAATGTGTATAATTATTATAGTTCTAGCGATAATAACTGCATAATATGGGTAATAGTGCATGTTATATTGATAATAATATAAGTAATATGTATAACTATTATAGTTCTAGCGATAATAACTGCATAATATGGGTAGTAATGCAAAATATATTGATAACATTAGGAGTAATAAGTATAATTATTATAGTTCTAGGATAATAACTGCATAATATGGGTAATAATGCATGTCATATTGATAGCATTGGGAGTAATAAGTATATTTATTATAGTTCTGACGATAATAACAGTATAATATGGGTAATAATGCATGTTATATTGATAATATTGGGAGTAATATGTATAATTATTATAGTTCTAGCGATAATAACTGCATAATATGGGTAATAGTGCATGTTATATTGATAATAATATAAGGAATAAGTATAATTATTATAGTTCTAGCGATAATAACTGCATAATATGGGTAATAGTGCATGTTATATGGATAATAATATAAGGAATAAGTATAATTATTATAGTTCTAGCGATAATAACTGCATAATATGGGTAATAGTGCATGTTATATTGATAATACTAAAAGGAATAAGTATAACTAATATAGTTCGGGCGATAATAACTGCATAATATGGGTAATAGTGCATGTTATATTGATAATACTAAAAGTAATAAGTATAATTATTGTAGTTCTAGCGATAATAACTGCATAATATGGGTAATAGTGCATGTTATATTGATATTATTGGGAGTAATAAGTATCTTTATTATAGTTCTAACGATAATAGCAGTATAGTATGGGTAATAATGCATGACATATTGATAATATTAGGAGTAATAAGCATAATTATTATAGTTCGAGCGATAATAACTGCATAATATGGGTAATAGTGCATGTTATATTGATAATAATAAAAGTAATAAGTATAATTAATATATTTCGGGCGATAATAACTGCATAATATGGGTAATAGTGCATGTTATATTGATAATACTAAAAGTAATAAGTATAATTATTGTAGTTCCAGCGATAATAACTGCATAATATGGGTAATAGTGCATGTTATATTGATAATAATAAAAGTAATAAGTATAATTATTATAGTTCGAGCGATAATAACTGCATAATATGGGTAATAGTGCATGTTATATTGATAATAGTACAAGTAATAAGTATAATTATTGTAGTTCTAGCGATAATAACTGTATAATATGGTTAAAAATGCATCACAAATTGATAATATTAGGCGTAATATGTATAATTATTATAGTTCTAGCGATAATAACTGCATAATATGGGTAATAGTGCATGTTATATTGATAATAATAAAAGAAATAAGTATAATTATTATAGTTCGAGCGATAATAACTGCATAATATGGGTAATAGTGCATGTTATATTGATATTATTGGGAGTAATGAGTATCTTTGTTATAGTTCTGACGATAATAGCAGTATAGTATGGGTAATAATGCATGACATATTGATAATATTAGCAGTAATAAGTATAAATATTATAGTTCGAGCGATAATAACTGCATAATATGGGTAATAGTGCATGTTATATTGATATTATTGGGAGTAATAAGTATCTTTATTATAGTTCTGACGATAATAGCAGTATAGTATTTGTAATAATGCATGACATATTGATAATATTAGGAGTAATAAGTATAATTATTATAGTTCTAGCGATAATAACTGCATAATATGGGTAATAATGCATGTTATATTGGTGAAATTGGGAGTAATAAGTATAATTATTATAGTTCAAGCGATAATAACTGCATAATATGGGTAATAGTGCATGTTACATGGATAATAATATAAGGAATAAGTATAATTATTATAGTTCTAGCGATAATAACTGCATAATATGGGTAATAGTGCATGTTATATTGATAATACTAAAAGGAATAAGTATAATTAATATAGTTCGAGCGATAATAACTGCATAATATGGGTAATAGTGCATGTTATATTGATAATAATAAAAGTAATAAGTATAATTAATATAGTTCGGGCGATAATAACTGCATAATATGGGTAATAGTGCATGTTATATTGATAATAATATAAGGAATAAGTATAATTATTATAGTTCTAGCGATAATAACTGCATAATATGGGTAATAGTGCATGTTATATTGATAATAATATAAGGAATAAGTATAATTATTATAGTTCTAGCGATAATAACTGCATAATATGGGTAATAGTGCATGTTATATTGATAATACTAAAAGGAATAAGTATAACTATTATAGTTCTTGCGATAATAACTGTATAATATGGGTAATAATGCATGTTATATAGATAACATTGGGAGTAATAAGTATAATTATTGTTGTTCTAGCGATAATAACTGCATAATATGGGTAATAGTGCATGTTATATTGATAATAATAAAAGTAGTAAGTATAATTATTGTAGTTCTAGCGATAATAACTGCATAATATGGGTAATAGTGCATGTTATATTGATAATAATAAAAGAAGTAAGTATAATTATTGTAGTTCTAGCGATAATAACTGCATAATATGGGTAATAGTGCATGTTATATTGATAATACTAAAAGTAATAAGTATAATTATTGTAGTGCTAGCGATAATAACTGCATAATATGGGTAATAATGCATGTTATATTGATAACATTGGGAGTAATAAGAATAATTATTATAGTTCAAGCGATAATAACTGCATAATATGGGTAATAGTGCATGTTATATTGATAATAATAAAAGTAGTAAGTATAATTATTGTAGTTCTAGCGATAATAGCTGCATAATATGAGTAATAGTGCATGTTATATTGATAATAATAAAAGTAATAAGTATAATTATTATAGTTCGAGCGATAATAACTGCATAATATGGGTAATAGTGCATGTTATATTGATAATAATAAAAGTAGTAAGTATAATTATTGTAGTTCTAGCGATAATAACTGCATAATATGGGTAATAGCGCATGTTATATTGATAATAATAAAAGTAATAAGTATAATTATTATAGTTCGAGCGATAATAACTGCATAATATGGGTAATAGTGCATGTTATATTGATAATAGTAAAAGTAATAAGTATAATTATTGTAGTTCTTGCGATAATAACTGCATAATATGGGTAATAATGCATGTTATATTGATATTATTGGGAGTAATAAGTATCTTTATTATAGTTCTGACGATAATAGCAGTATAGTATGGGTAATAATGCATGACATATTGATAATTGTAGGAGTAGTAAGTATAATTATTATAGTTCCAGCGATAATAACTGCATAATATGGGTAATAGTGCATGTTATATTGATAATAATAAAAGTAATAAGTATAAATATTATAGTTCTAGCGATAATAACTGCATAATATGGGTAATAGTGCATGTTATATTGATATTATTGGGAGTAATAAGTATCTTTATTATAGTTCTGACGATAATAGCAGTATAGTATGGGTAATAATGCATGACATATTGATAAAATTAGGAGTAATAAGTATAATTATTATAGTTCGAGCGATAATAACTGCATAATATGGGTAATAGTGCATGTTATATTGATAATAATAAAAGTAATAAGTATAATTAATATAGTTCGGGCGATAATAACTGCATAATATGGGTAATAGTGCATGTTATAATGATAATACTAAAAGTAATAAGTATAATTATTGTAGTTCTAGCGATAATAACTGCATAATATGGGTAATAGTGCATGTTATATTGATAATAATAAAAGTAATAAGTATAATTATTATAGTTCGAGCGATAATAACTGCATAATATGGGTAATAGTGCATGTTATATTGATATTATTGGGAGTAATGAGTATCTTTATTATAGTTCTGACGATAATAGCAGTATAGTATTTGTAATAATGCATGACATATTGATAATATTAGGAGTAATAAGTATAATTATTATAGTTCTAGCGATAATAACAGCATAATATTGGTAATAGTGCTTGTTATATTGATAATACTAAAAGGAATAAGTATAACTATTATAGTTCTTGCGATAATAACTGTATAATATGGGTAATAATGCATGTTATATTGATAACATTGGGAGTAATATGTATAATTATTATAGTTCTAGCGATAATAACTGCATAATAGGGGTAATAATGCATGTTATACTGATCATAATAAGAGCAATAAGTATAATTATTATAGTTCTAGCGATAATAACTGCATAATATGGGTAATAATGCATGTCATATTGATAACATTGGGAGTAATAAGTATAATTATTATAGTTCTAGCGATAATAACTGCATAATATGGGTAATAGTGCATGTTATATTGATAATAATATAAGTAATATGTATAACTATTATAGTTCTAGCGATAATAACTGCATAATATGGGTAGTAATGCAAAATATATTGATAACATTAGGAGTAATAAGTATAATTATTATAGTTCTAGGATAATAACTGCATAATATGGGTAATAATGCATGTCATATTGATAACATTGGGAGTAATAAGTATATTTATTATAGTTCTGACGATAATAACAGTATAATATGGGTAATAATGCATGTTATATTGATAATATTGGGAGTAATATGTATAATTATTATAGTTCTAGCGATAATAACTGCATAATATGGGTAATAGTGCATGTTATATTGATAATAATATAAGGAATAAGTATAATTATTATAGTTCTAGCGATAATAACTGCATAATATGGGTAATAGTGCATGTTGTATGGATAATAATATAAGGAATAAGTATAATTATTATAGTTCTAGCGATAATAACTGCATAATATGGGTAATAGTGCATGTTATATTGATAATACTAAAAGGAATAAGTATAACTAATATAGTTCGGGCGATAATAACTGCATAATATGGGTAATAGTGCATGTTATATTGATAATACTAAAAGTAATAAGTATAATTATTGTAGTTCTAGCGATAATAACTGCATAATATGGGTAATAGTGCATGTTATATTGATATTATTGGGAGTAATAAGTATCTTTATTATAGTTCTAACGATAATAGCAGTATAGTATGGGTAATAATGCATGACATATTGATAATATTAGGAGTAATAAGCATAATTATTATAGTTCGAGCGATAATAACTGCATAATATGGGTAATAGTGCATGTTATATTGATAATAATAAAAGTAATAAGTATAATTAATATATTTCGGGCGATAATAACTGCATAATATGGGTAATAGTGCATGTTATATTGATAATAATATAAGGAATAAGTATAATTATTATAGTTCTAGCGATAATAACTGCATAATATGGGTAATAGTGCATGTTATATTGATAATACTAAAAGGAATAAGTATAACTATTATAGTTCTTGCGATAATAACTGTATAATATGCGTAATAATGCATGTTATATTGATAACATTGGGAGTAATAAGTATAATTATTGTTATTCTAGCGATAATAACTGCATAATATGGGTAATAATGCATGTTATATTGATGAAATTGGGAGTAATAAGTACAATTATTATAGTTCAAGCGATAATAACTGCATAACATGGGTAATAGTGCATGTTATATTGATAATAATATAAGGAATAAGTATAATTATTATAGTTCTAGCGATAATAACTGCATAATATGGGTAATAGTGCATGTTATATTGATAATACTAAAAGGAATAAGTATAACTATTATAGTTCTTGCGATAATAACTGTATAATATGGGTAATAATGCATGTTATATTGATAACATTGGGAGTAATAAGTATAATTATTGTTGTTCTAGCGATAATAACTGCATAATATGGGTAATAATGCATGTTATATTGATGAAATTGGGAGTAATAAGTATATTTATTATAGTTCTGACGATAATAACAGTATAATATGGGTAGTAATGCATGTTATATTGATAACATTGGGAGTAATATGTATAATTATTATAGTTCTAGCGATAATAACTGCATAATAGGGGTAATAATGCATGTTATACTGATAATAATAAGAGTAATAAGTATAATTATTATAGTTCTAGCGATAATAACTGCATAATATGGGTAATAGTGCATGTTATATTGATAATACTAAAAGTAATAAGTATAATTATTGTAGTTCTAGCGATAATAACTGCATAATATGGGTAATAGTGCATGTTATATTGATATTATTGGGAGTAATAAGTATCTTTATTATAGTTCTGACGATAATAGCAGTATAGTATGGGTAATAATGCATGACATATTGATAATATTAGGAGTAATAAGCATAATTATTATAGTTCGAGCGATAATAACTGCATAATATGGGTAATAGTGCATGTTATATTGATAATAATAAAAGTAATAAGTATAATTAATATAGTTCGGGCGATAATAACTGCATAATATGGGTAATAGTGCATGTTATATTGATAATAATATAAGGAATAAGTATAATTATTATAGTTCTACCGATAATAACTGCATAATATGGGTAATAGTGCATGTTATATGGATAATAATATAAGGAATAAGTATAATTATTATAGTTCTAGCGATAATAACTGCATAATATGGGTAATAGTGCATGTTATATTGATAATACTAAAAGGAATAAGTATAATTAATATAGTTCGGGCGATAATAACTGCATAATATGGGTAATAGTGCATGTTATATTGATAATACTAAAAGTAATAAGTATAATTATTGTAGTTCTAGCGATAATAACTGCATAATATGGGTAATAGTGCATGTTATATTGATATTATTGGGAGTAATAAGTATCTTTATTATAGTTCTAACGATAATAGCAGTATAGTATGGGTAATAATGCATGACATATTGATAATATTAGGAGTAATAAGCATAATTATTATAGTTCGAGCGATAATAACTGCATAATATGGGTAATAGTGCATGTTATATTGATAATAATAAAAGTAATAAGTATAATTAATATAGTTCGGGCGATAATAACTGCATAATATGGGTAATAGTGCATGTTATATTGATAATAATATAAGGAATAAGTATAATTATTATAGTTCTAGCGATAATAACTGCATAATATGGGTAATAGTGCATGTTATATTGATAATACTAAAAGGAATAAGTATAACTATTATAGTTCTTGCGATAATAACTGTATAATATGGGTAATAATGCATGTTATATTGATAACATTGGGAGTAATAAGTATAATTATTGTTATTCTAGCGATAATAACTGCATAATATGGGTAATAATGCATGTTATATTGATGAAATTGGGAGTAATACGTATAATTATTATAGTTCAAGCGATAATAACTGCATAACATGGGTAATAGTGCATGTTATATTGATAATAATATAAGGAATAAGTATAATTATTATGGTTCTAGCGATAATAACTGCATAATATGGGTAATAGTGCATGTTATATTGATAATACTAAAAGGAATAAGTATAACTATTATAGTTCTTGCGATAATAACTGTATAATATGGGTAATAATGCATGTTATATTGATAACATTGGGAGTAATAAGTATAATTATTGTTGTTCTAGCGATAATAACTGCATAATATGGGTAATAATGCATGTTATATTGATGAAATTGGGAGTAATAAGTATATTTATTATAGTTCTGACGATAATAACAGTATAATATGGGTAGTAATGCATGTTATGTTGATAACATTGGGAGTAATATGTTTAATTATTATAGTTCTAGCGATAATAACTGCATAATAGGGGTAATAATGCATGTTATACTGATAATAATAAGAGTAATAAGTATAATTATTATAGTTCTAGCGATAATAACTGCATAATATGGGTAATAGTGCATGTTATATTGATAATACTAAAAGTAATAAGTATAATTATTGTAGTTCTAGCGATAATAACTGCATAATATGGGTAATAATGCATGTTATATTGATAATACTAAAAGTAATAAGTGTAATTATTGTAGTTCCAGCGATAATAACTGCATAATATGGGTAATAATGCATGTTATATTGATAATAATATAAGGAATAAGTATAATTATTATAGTTCTAGCGATAATAACTGCATAATATGGGTAATAGTGCATGTTATATTGATAATAATATAAGTAATAAGTATAACTATTATAGTTCTAGCGATAATAACTGAATAATATGGGTAATAATGCATGACATATTGATAATATTAGGAGTAATAAGTATAATTATTATAGTTCTAGCGATAATAACTGCATAATATGGGTAATAGTGCATGTTATATTGATAATAATAAAAGTAGTAAGTATAATTATTGTAGTTCTAGCGATAATAACTGCATAATATGGGTAATAGTGCATGTTATATTGATAATACTAAAAGTAGTAAGTATAATTATTGTAGTGCTAGCGATAATAACTGCATAATATGGGTAATAATGCATGTTATATTGATAACATTGGGAGTAATAAGAATAATTATTATAGTTCAAGCGATAATAACTGCATAATATGGGTAATAATGCATGTTATATTGATAATACTAAAAGTAATAAGTGTAATTATTGTAGTTCCAGCGATAATAACTGCATAATATGGGTAATAATGCATGTTATATTGATAATAATATAAGGAATAAGTATAATTATTATAGTTCTATCGATAATAACTGCATAATATGGGTAATAATGCATGTTATATTGATGATAATAAAAGTAATAAGTAAAATTATTACAGTTCTAGCGATAATAACTGCATTATATGGGTAATAATGCATGTTACATTGATAATATCGGGAGTAATAAGTAAAATTATTATAGTTCTATCGATTATAACTGCAGAATATGGGTAATAATGCATGTTATATTGATAATAATAAAAGTAATAAGTATATTTATTATACTTCTATCGATAATAACTGCATAATATGGGTAATAATGCATGTTATATTGATGATAATAAATGTACTAAGTATATTTATTATAGTTCTAACAATTATAACTGCATAATATGTGTCATAATGCATGTTATATTGATAATAATATAAGTAACAAGTATAATTATTACAGTTCTAGCGATAATAACTCCATTATATGGGTATTAATGCATGTTATATTGATAATAATATAAGTAATAAGTATAATTATTACAGTTCTAGCGATAATAACTGCATTATATGCGTAATAATGCATGTTATATCGATAATATCGGGAGTAATAAGTATAATTATTATAGTTCTAGCGATATTAACAGTACAATATGGCTAATAGTGCATGTTATATTGATAATAATAAAAGTAATAAGTATATTTATTATAGTTCTATCGATAATAACTGCATAATATGGGTAATAATGCATGTTATATTTATAATAATATAAGTAATAAGTATAATTATTACAGTTCTAGCGATAATAACTGCATTATATGGGTAATAATGCACGTTGTATTGCTAATAATGTAAGTAATAAGTATAATTATTACAGTTCTGGCGATAATAACTGCATTATATGGGGAATAATGCATGTTATATTGATAATATCGGGCGTAATAAGTATAATTATTATAGTTCTAGCGATAATAATAGTAAAATATGGCTAATAGTGCATGTTATATTGATAATAATAAAAGTAATAAGTAAATTTATTATAGTTCTATCGATAATAACTGCATAATATGGGTAATAATGCATGTTATATTGATGATAATAAAAGTAATACGTATATTTATTATAGTTCTAGCGATAAGAACTGCATAATATGGGTAATAATGCATGTTATATTTATAATAATATAAGTAATAAGTATAATTATTACAGTTCTAGCGATTAGAACTGCATAATATGGGTAATACTGCACGTTATATTGCTGATAATATAAGTAATAAGTATAATTATTACAGCTCTAGCGATAATAACTGCATTATATGGGTAATAATGCGAGTTATATTGATAACATTGGGAGTAATAAGTATAATTATTGTTGCTCTAGCGATAATAACTGCATAATATGGGTAATAATGCATGTTATATTGATGAAATTGGGAGTAATAAGTATATTTATTATAGTTCTGACGATAATAACAGTATAATATGGGTAGTAATGCATGTTATGTTGATAACATTGGGAGTAATATGTTTAATTATTATAGTTCTAGCGATAATAACTGCATAATAGGGGTAATAATGCATGTTATACTGATAATAATAAGAGTAATAAGTATAATTATTATAGTTCTAGCGATAATAACTGCATAATATGGGTAATAGTGCATGTTATATTGATAATACTAAAAGTAATAAGTATAATTATTGTAGTTCTAGCGATAATAACTGCATAATATGGGTAATAATGCATGTTATATTGATAATACTAAAAGTAATAAGTGTAATTATTGTAGTTCCAGCGATAATAACTGCATAATATGGGTAATAATGCATGTTATATTGATAATAATATAAGGAATAAGTATAATTATTATAGTTCTAGCGATAATAACTGCATAATATGGGTAATAGTGCATGTTATATTGATAATAATATAAGTAATAAGTATAACTATTATAGTTCTAGCGATAATAACTGAATAATATGGGTAATAATGCATGACATATTGATAATATTAGGAGTAATAAGTATAATTATTATAGTTCTAGCGATAATAACTGCATAATATGGGTAATAGTGCATGTTATATTGATAATAATAAAAGTAGTAAGTATAATTATTGTAGTTCTAGCGATAATAACTGCATAATATGGGTAATAGTGCATGTTATATTGATAATACTAAAAGTAGTAAGTATAATTATTGTAGTGCTAGCGATAATAACTGCATAATATGGGTAATAATGCATGTTATATTGATAACATTGGGAGTAATAAGAATAATTATTATAGTTCAAGCGATAATAACTGCATAATATGGGTAATAATGCATGTTATATTGATAATAATATAAGTAATAAGTATAATTATTACAGTTCTAGCGATAGTAACTGCATTATATGGGTAATAATGCACGTTATATTGCTAATAATATAAGTAATAAGTATAATTATTACAGTTTTAGCGGTAATAACTGCATTATATGGGTAATAATGCATGTTATATTGATAATATCGGGAGTGATAAGTATAATTATTATAGTTCTAGCGATAATAATAGTAAAATATGGCTAATAGTGCATGTTATATTGAGAATAATAAAAGTAATAAGTATATTTAATACAGTTCTATCGATAATAACTGCATAATATGGGTAATAATGCATGTTATATTGATGATAATAAAAGTAATAAGTAAAATTATTACAGTTCTAGCGATAATAACTGCATTATATGGGTAATAATGCATGTTACATTGATAATATCGGGAGTAATAAGTAAAATTATTATAGTTCTATCGATTATAACTGCAGAATATGGGTAATAATGCATGTTATATTGATAATAATAAAAGTAATAAGTATATTTATTATACTTCTATCGATAATAACTGCATAATATGGGTAATAATGCATGTTATATTGATGATAATAAATGTACTAAGTATATTTATTATAGTTCTAACAATTATAACTGCATAATATGTGTCATAATGCATGTTATATTGATAATAATATAAGTAACAAGTATAATTATTACAGTTCTAGCGATAATAACTCCATTATATGGGTATTAATGCATGTTATATTGATAATAATATAAGTAATAAGTATAATTATTACAGTTCTAGCGATAATAACTGCATTATATGCGTAATAATGCATGTTATATCGATAATATCGGGAGTAATAAGTATAATTATTATAGTTCTAGCGATATTAACAGTACAATATGGCTATTAGTGCATGTTATATTGATAATAATAAAAGTAATAAGTATATTTATTATAGTTCTATCGATAATAACTGCATAATATGGGTAATAATGCATGTTATATTTATAATAATATAAGTAATAAGTATAATTATTACAGTTCTAGCGATAATAACTGCATTATATGGGTAATAATGCACGTTGTATTGCTAATAATGTAAGTAATAAGTATAATTATTACAGTTCTGGCGATAATAACTGCATTATATGGGGAATAATGCATGTTATATTGATAATATCGGGCGTAATAAGTATAATTATTATAGTTCTAGCGATAATAATAGTAAAATATGGCTAATAGTGCATGTTATATTGATAATAATAAAAGTAATAAGTAAATTTATTATAGTTCTATCGATAATAACTGCATAATATGGGTAATAATGCATGTTATATTGATGATAATAAAAGTAATACGTATATTTATTATAGTTCTAGCGATAAGAACTGCATAATATGGGTAATAATGCATGTTATATTTATAATAATATAAGTAATAAGTATAATTATTACAGTTCTAGCGATTAGAACTGCATAATATGGGTAATACTGCACGTTATATTGCTGATAATATAAGTAATAAGTATAATTATTACAGCTCTAGCGATAATAACTGCATTATATGGGTAATAATGCGAGTTATATTGATAATATCGGGAGTAATAAGTATAATTATTACAGTTCTAGGTCTAATACTAGTAAAATATGGCTAATAGTGCATGCTATATTGATAATAATAAAAGCAATAAGTATATTTATTACAGTTCTATCGATAATAACTGCATAATATGGGTAATAATGCATGTTATATTGATGATAATAAAAGTAATACGTATATTTATTATAGTTCTAGCGATAATAACTGCATAATATGCGTAATAATGCATGTTATATTGCTAATAATATAAGTAATAAGTATAATTATTACAGTTCTAGCGATAATAACTCCATTATATGGGTATTAATGCATGTTATATTGATAATAATATAAGTAATAAGTATAATTATTACAGCTCTAGCGATAATAACTCCATTATATGGGTAATAATGCACGTTATATTGCTAATAATATAAGTAATAAGTATAATTATTCCAGTTCTATCGATAATAACTGCATAATATGGGTAATAATGCACGTTATATTGCTAATAATATAAGTAATAAGTATATTTATTACAGTTCTAGCGATAATAACTGCATTATATGGGTAATAATGCATGTTATATTGGTAATAATAAAAGTAATAAGTATATTTATTACAGTTCTATCGATAATAACTGCATAATATGGGTACTAATGCATGTTATATTGATGATAATAAAAGTAATACGTATATTTATTATAGTTCTAGCGATAATAACTGCATAATAGTGGTAATAATGCATGTTATATTGAGAATAATATAAGTAATAAGTATAATTATTACAGTTCTAGCGATAATAACTGCATTATATGGGTAATAATGCATGTTATATCGATAATATCGGGAGTAATAAGTATAATTATTATAGTTCTAGCAATATTAACAGTACAATATGGCTAATAGTGCATGTTATATTGATAATAATAAAAGTAATAAGTATATTTATTATAGTTCTATCGATAATAACTGCATAATATGGGTAATAATGCATGTTATATTTATAATAATATAAGTAATAAGTATAATTATTACAGTTCTAGCGATAATAACTGCATTATATGGGTAATAATGCACGTTGTATTGCTAATAATGTAAGTAATAAGTATAATTATTACAGTTCTGGCGATAATAACTGCATTATATGGGGAATAATGCATGTTATATTGATAATATCGGGAGTAATAAGTATAATTATTATAGTTCTAGCGATATTAACAGTACAATATGGCTAATAGTGCATGTTATATTGATAATAATAAAAGTAATAAGTATATTTATTATAGTTCTATCGATAATAACTGCATAATATGGGTAATAATGCATGTTATATTTATAATAATATAAGTAATAAGTATAATTATTACAGTTCTAGCGATAATAACTGCATTATATGGGTAATAATGCACGTTGTATTGCTAATAATGTAAGTAATAAGTATAATTATTACAGTTCTGGCGATAATAACTGCATTATATGGGGAATAATGCATGTTATATTGATAATATCGGGCGTAATAAGTATAATTATTATAGTTCTAGCGATAATAATAGTAAAATATGGCTAATAGTGCATGTTATATTGATAATAATAAAAGTAATAAGTAAATTTATTATAGTTCTATCGATAATAACTGCATAATATGGGTAATAATGCATGTTATATTGATGATAATAAAAGTAATACGTATATTTATTATAGTTCTAGCGATAAGAACTGCATAATATGGGTAATAATGCATGTTATATTTATAATAATATAAGTAATAAGTATAATTATTACAGTTCTAGCGATTAGAACTGCATAATATGGGTAATACTGCACGTTATATTGCTGATAATATAAGTAATAAGTATAATTATTACAGCTCTAGCGATAATAACTGCATTATATGGGTAATAATGCGAGTTATATTGATAACATTGGGAGTAATAAGTATAATTATTGTTGCTCTAGCGATAATAACTGCATAATATGGGTAATAATGCATGTTATATTGATGAAATTGGGAGTAATAAGTATATTTATTATAGTTCTGACGATAATAACAGTATAATATGGGTAGTAATGCATGTTATGTTGATAACATTGGGAGTAATATGTTTAATTATTATAGTTCTAGCGATAATAACTGCATAATAGGGGTAATAATGCATGTTATACTGATAATAATAAGAGTAATAAGTATAATTATTATAGTTCTAGCGATAATAACTGCATAATATGGGTAATAGTGCATGTTATATTGATAATACTAAAAGTAATAAGTATAATTATTGTAGTTCTAGCGATAATAACTGCATAATATGGGTAATAATGCATGTTATATTGATAATACTAAAAGTAATAAGTGTAATTATTGTAGTTCCAGCGATAATAACTGCATAATATGGGTAATAATGCATGTTATATTGATAATAATATAAGGAATAAGTATAATTATTATAGTTCTAGCGATAATAACTGCATAATATGGGTAATAGTGCATGTTATATTGATAATAATATAAGTAATAAGTATAACTATTATAGTTCTAGCGATAATAACTGAATAATATGGGTAATAATGCATGACATATTGATAATATTAGGAGTAATAAGTATAATTATTATAGTTCTAGCGATAATAACTGCATAATATGGGTAATAGTGCATGTTATATTGATAATAATAAAAGTAGTAAGTATAATTATTGTAGTTCTAGCGATAATAACTGCATAATATGGGTAATAGTGCATGTTATATTGATAATACTAAAAGTAGTAAGTATAATTATTGTAGTGCTAGCGATAATAACTGCATAATATGGGTAATAATGCATGTTATATTGATAACATTGGGAGTAATAAGAATAATTATTATAGTTCAAGCGATAATAACTGCATAATATGGGTAATAATGCATGTTATATTGATAATAATATAAGTAATAAGTATAATTATTACAGTTCTAGCGATAGTAACTGCATTATATGGGTAATAATGCACGTTATATTGCTAATAATATAAGTAATAAGTATAATTATTACAGTTTTAGCGGTAATAACTGCATTATATGGGTAATAATGCATGTTATATTGATAATATCGGGAGTGATAAGTATAATTATTATAGTTCTAGCGATAATAATAGTAAAATATGGCTAATAGTGCATGTTATATTGAGAATAATAAAAGTAATAAGTATATTTAATACAGTTCTATCGATAATAACTGCATAATATGGGTAATAATGCATGTTATATTGATGATAATAAAAGTAATAAGTAAAATTATTACAGTTCTAGCGATAATAACTGCATTATATGGGTAATAATGCATGTTACATTGATAATATCGGGAGTAATAAGTAAAATTATTATAGTTCTATCGATTATAACTGCAGAATATGGGTAATAATGCATGTTATATTGATAATAATAAAAGTAATAAGTATATTTATTATACTTCTATCGATAATAACTGCATAATATGGGTAATAATGCATGTTATATTGATGATAATAAATGTACTAAGTATATTTATTATAGTTCTAACAATTATAACTGCATAATATGTGTCATAATGCATGTTATATTGATAATAATATAAGTAACAAGTATAATTATTACAGTTCTAGCGATAATAACTCCATTATATGGGTATTAATGCATGTTATATTGATAATAATATAAGTAATAAGTATAATTATTACAGTTCTAGCGATAATAACTGCATTATATGCGTAATAATGCATGTTATATCGATAATATCGGGAGTAATAAGTATAATTATTATAGTTCTAGCGATATTAACAGTACAATATGGCTAATAGTGCATGTTATATTGATAATAATAAAAGTAATAAGTATATTTATTATAGTTCTATCGATAATAACTGCATAATATGGGTAATAATGCATGTTATATTTATAATAATATAAGTAATAAGTATAATTATTACAGTTCTAGCGATAATAACTGCATTATATGGGTAATAATGCACGTTGTATTGCTAATAATGTAAGTAATAAGTATAATTATTACAGTTCTGGCGATAATAACTGCATTATATGGGGAATAATGCATGTTATATTGATAATATCGGGCGTAATAAGTATAATTATTATAGTTCTAGCGATAATAATAGTAAAATATGGCTAATAGTGCATGTTATATTGATAATAATAAAAGTAATAAGTAAATTTATTATAGTTCTATCGATAATAACTGCATAATATGGGTAATAATGCATGTTATATTGATGATAATAAAAGTAATACGTATATTTATTATAGTTCTAGCGATAAGAACTGCATAATATGGGTAATAATGCATGTTATATTTATAATAATATAAGTAATAAGTATAATTATTACAGTTCTAGCGATTAGAACTGCATAATATGGGTAATACTGCACGTTATATTGCTGATAATATAAGTAATAAGTATAATTATTACAGCTCTAGCGATAATAACTGCATTATATGGGTAATAATGCGAGTTATATTGATAATATCGGGAGTAATAAGTATAATTATTACAGTTCTAGGTCTAATACTAGTAAAATATGGCTAATAGTGCATGCTATATTGATAATAATAAAAGCAATAAGTATATTTATTACAGTTCTATCGATAATAACTGCATAATATGGGTAATAATGCATGTTATATTGATGATAATAAAAGTAATACGTATATTTATTATAGTTCTAGCGATAATAACTGCATAATATGCGTAATAATGCATGTTATATTGCTAATAATATAAGTAATAAGTATAATTATTACAGTTCTAGCGATAATAACTCCATTATATGGGTATTAATGCATGTTATATTGATAATAATATAAGTAATAAGTATAATTATTACAGCTCTAGCGATAATAACTCCATTATATGGGTAATAATGCACGTTATATTGCTAATAATATAAGTAATAAGTATAATTATTCCAGTTCTATCGATAATAACTGCATAATATGGGTAATAATGCACGTTATATTGCTAATAATATAAGTAATAAGTATATTTATTACAGTTCTAGCGATAATAACTGCATTATATGGGTAATAATGCATGTTATATTGGTAATAATAAAAGTAATAAGTATATTTATTACAGTTCTATCGATAATAACTGCATAATATGGGTACTAATGCATGTTATATTGATGATAATAAAAGTAATACGTATATTTATTATAGTTCTAGCGATAATAACTGCATAATAGTGGTAATAATGCATGTTATATTGAGAATAATATAAGTAATAAGTATAATTATTACAGTTCTAGCGATAATAACTGCATTATATGGGTAATAATGCATGTTATATCGATAATATCGGGAGTAATAAGTATAATTATTATAGTTCTAGCAATATTAACAGTACAATATGGCTAATAGTGCATGTTATATTGATAATAATAAAAGTAATAAGTATATTTATTATAGTTCTATCGATAATAACTGCATAATATGGGTAATAATGCATGTTATATTTATAATAATATAAGTAATAAGTATAATTATTACAGTTCTAGCGATAATAACTGCATTATATGGGTAATAATGCACGTTGTATTGCTAATAATGTAAGTAATAAGTATAATTATTACAGTTCTGGCGATAATAACTGCATTATATGGGGAATAATGCATGTTATATTGATAATATCGGGAGTAATAAGTATAATTATTATAGTTCTAGCGATAATAATAGTAAAATATGGCTAATAGTGCATGTTATATTGATAATAATAAAAGTAATAAGTATATTTATTATAGTTCTATCGATAATAACTGCATAATATGGGTAATAATGCATGTTATATTGATGATAATAAAAGTAATACGTATATTTATTATAGTTCTAGCGATTATAACTGCATAATATGGGTAATAATGCATGTTATATTGATAATAATATAAGTAATAAGTATAATTATTACAGTTCTATCGATAATAACTGCATAATATGGGTAATAATGCACGTTATATTGCTAATAATATAAGTAATAAGTATATTTATTACAGTTCTAGCGATAATAACTGCATTATATGGGTAATAATGCATGTTATATTGGTAATAATAAAAGTAATAAGTATATTTATTACAGTTCTATCGATAATAACTGCATAATATGGGTAATAATGCATGTTATATTTATAATAATATAAGTAATAAGTATAATTATTACAGTTCTAGCGATAATAACTGCATTATATGGGTAATAATGCACGTTGTGTTGCTAATAATGTAAGTAATAAGTATAATTATTACAGTTCTGGCGATAATAACTGCATTATATGGGGAATAATGCATGTTATATTGATAATATCGGGAGTAATAAGTATAATTATTATAGTTCTAGCTATAATAATAGTAAAATATGGCTAATAGTGCATGTTATATTGATAATAATAAAAGTAATAAGTATATTTATTATAGTTCTATCGATAATAACTGCATAATATGGGTAATAGTGCATGTTATATTGATGATAATAAAAGTAATACGTATATTTATTACAGTTCTAGCGATAAAAACTGCATAATATGGGTAATAATGCATGTTATATTTATAATAATATAAGTAATAAGTATAATTATTACAGTTCTAGCGATAATAACTGCATTATATGGGTAATAATGCACGTTGTATTGCTAATAATGTAAGTAATAAGTATAATTATTACAGTTCTGGCGATAATAACTGCATTATATGGGGAATAATGCATGTTATATTGATAATATCGGGAGTAATAAGTATAATTATTATAGTTCTAGCGATAATAATAGTAAAATATGGCTAATAGTGCATGTTATATTGATAATAATAAAAGTAATAAGTATATTTATTACAGTTCTATCGATAATAACTGCATAATATGGGTAATAATGCATGTTATATTGATGATAATAAAAGTAATACGTATATTTATTATAATTCTAGCGATTATAACTGCATAATATGGGTAATAATGCATGTTATATTGGTAATAATAAAAGTAATAAGTATATTTATTACAGTTCTATCGATAATAACTGCATAATATGGGTACTAATGCATGTTATATTGATGATAATAAAAGTAATACGTATATTTATTATAGTTCTAGCGATAATAACTGCATAATAGTGGTAATAATGCATGTTATATTGATAATAATATAAGTAATAAGTATAATTATTACAGTTCTAGCGATAAGAACTGCATTATATGGGTAATAATGCACGTTATATTGCTGATAATATAAGTAATAAGTATAATTATTACAGTTCTAGCGATAATAACTGCATTATATGGGTAATAATGCACGTTATATTGCTAATAATATAAGTAATAAGTATAATTATTACAGTTCTAGCGTTAATAACTGCATTATATGGGTAATAATGCATGTTATATCGATAATATCGTGTGCAATAAGTATAATTATTATAGTTCTAGCGATATCAACATTACAATATGGCTAAAAGTGCATGTTATATTGATAATAATAAAAGTAATAAGTATATTTATTATAGATCTATCGATAATAACTGCATAATATGGGTAATAATGCATGTTATATTGATGATAATAAAAGTAGTAAGTATATTTATTATAGTTCTAGCGATTATAACTGCATAATATGGGTAATAATGCATGTTATATTGAGAATAATATAAGTAATAAGTATAATTATTACAGTTCTAGCGATAATAACTCCATTATATGGGTAATAATGCGTGTTATATTGATAATATCGGGAGTAATAAGTATAATTATTACAGTTCTAGCGATAATTCTAGTAAAATATGGCTAAGAGTGCCTGTTATATTGATAATAATAAAAGTAATAAGTATATTTATTATAGTTCTATCGATAATAACTGCATAATATGGGTAATAATGCATGTTATATTGATAATATTGGGAGTAATAAGTATAATTATTACAGTTCTAGCGATAATAATAGTACAATATGGCTAATAGTGCATGTTATATTGATAATAATAAAAGTAATAAGTATATTTATTACAGTTCTATCGATAATAACTGCATTATGTGGGTAATAATGCATGTTATATCGATAATATCGGGAGCAATATGTATAATTATTATAGTTCTAGCGATAATAATAGTACAATATGGCTAATAGTGCATGTTATATTGATAATAATAAAAGTAATAAGTATATTTATTACAGTTCTATCGATAATAACTGCATTATATGGGTAATAATGCACGTTATATTGCCGATAATATAAGTAATAAGTATAATTATTGCAGTTCTAGCGATAATAACTGCATTATAGGGGTAATAATGCATGTTATATTGATAATATTGGGAGTAATAAGTATAATTATTACAGTTCTAGCGATAATAATAGTACAATATGGCTAATAGTGCATGTTATATTGATAATAATAAAAGTAATAAGTATATTTATTACAGTTCTGTCGATAATAACTGCATTATATGGGTAATAATGCACGTTATATTGCTGATAATATAAGTGATAAGTATAATTATTACAGTTCTAGCGATAATAACTGCATTATATGGGTAATAATGCATGTTATATTGATAATATCGGGAGTAATAAGTATAATTATTATAGTTCTAGCGATAATAATAGTAAAATATGGCTAATAGTGCATCTTATATTGATAATAATAAAAGTAATAAGTACATTTATTATAGTTCTATCGATAATAACTGCATAATATGGGTAATAATGCATGTTATATTGATGATAATAAAAGTAGTAAGTATAATTATTACAGTTCCAGCGATAATAACTGCATTATAGGGGTAATAATGCATGTTATATTGGTAATATTGGGAGTAATAAGTATAATTATTACAGTTCTAGCGATAATAATAGTACAATATGGCTAATAGTGCATGTTATATTGATAATAATAAAAGTAATAAGTATATTTATTACAGTTCTATCGATAATAACTGCATTATATGGGTAATAATGCATGTTATATCGATAATATCGGGAGCAATATGTATAATTATTATAGTTCTAGCGATAATAATAGTACAATATGGCTAATAGTGCATGTTATATTGATAATAATAAAAGTAATAAGTATATTTATTACAGTTCTATCGATAATAACTGCATTATATGGGTAATAATGCACGTTATATTGCCGATAATATAAGTAATAAGTATAATTATTACAGTTCTAGCGATAATAACTCCATTATATGGGTAATAATGCATGTCATATTGATAATAATATAAGTAATAAGTATAATTATTACAGTTCTAGCGATAATAACTGCATTATAGGGGTAATAATGCATGTTATATTGATAATATTGGGAGTAATAAGTATAATTATTATAGTTCTAGCGATAATAATAGTAAAATATGGCTAATAGTGCATCTTATATTGATAATAATAAAAGTAATAAGTACATTTATTATAGTTCTAGCGATAATAATAGTACAATATGGCTAATAGTGCATGTCATATTGATAATAACAAAGTAATAAGTATATTTATTATAGTTCTATCGATAATAACTGCATAATATGGGTAATAATGCATGTTATATTGATTATAATAAAAGCAGTAAGTATATTTATTATAGTTCTAGCTATTATAACTGCATAATATGGGTAATAATGCACGTTATATTGCTAATAATATAGGTAATAAGTATAATTATTACAGTTCTAGCGATAATAACTGCATTATATGGGTAATAATGCATGATATATCGATAATATCGGGAGCAATAAGTATAATTACTATAGTTCTAGCGGTAATAATAGTACAATATGGCTAATAGTGCATGTTATATTGCTAATAATAAAAGTAATAAGTATATTTAATATAGTTCTATCGATAATAACTGCATAATATGGGTAATAATGCATGTTATATTGATGATAATAAAAGTAGTAAGTATACTTATTATAGTTCTAGCGATAATAACTGCATAATATGGGTAATAATGCATGTTATATTGATAATAATATAAGTAATAAGTATAATTATTACAGTTCTAGCGATAATAACTGCATTATATGGGTAATAATGCGCGTTAGATTGCTAATAATGTAAGTAATATGTATAATTATTGCAGTTCTAGCGATAATAACTGCATTATAGGGGTAATAATGCATGTTATATTGATAATATTGGGAGTAATAAGTATAATTATTACAGTTCTAGCGATAATAATAGTACAATATGGCTAATAGTGCATGTTATATAGATAATAATAAAAGTAATAAGTATATTTATTACAGTTCTATCGATAATAACTGCATTATATGGGTAATAATGCACGTTATATTGCTGATAATATAAGTGATAAGTATAATTATTACAGTTCTAGCGACAATAACTGCATTATATGGGTAATAATGCATGTTATATTGATAATATCGGGAGTAATAAGTATAATTATTATAGTTCTAGCGATAATAATAGTAAAATATGGCTAATAGTGCATCTTATATTGATAATAATAAAAGTAATAAGTACATTTATTATAGTTCTAGCGATAATAATAGTACAATATGGCTAATAGTGCATGTTATATTGATAATAATAAAAGTAATAAGTATATTTATTACAGTTCTATCGATAATAACTGCATTATATGGGTAATAATGCACGTTATATTGCCGATAATATAAGTGATAAGTATAATTATTACAGTTCTAGCGATAATAACTGCATTATATGGGTAATAATGCATGTTATATTGATAATAATATAAGTAATAAGTATAATTATTACAGTTCTAGCGATAATAACTGCATTATATGGGTAATAATGCATGTTATATCGATAATATCGGGAGCAATATGTATAATTATTATAGTTCTAGCGATAGTAATAGTACAATATGGCTAATAGTGCATGTCATATTGATAATAATAAAAGTAATAAGTATATTTATTATAGTTCTATCGATAATAACCGCATAATATGGGTAATAATGCATGTTATATTGATGATAATAAAAGTAGTAAGTATAATTATTACAGTTCTAGCGATAATAACTGCATTATATGGGTAATAATGCATGTTATATTGATAATATCGGGAGTAATAAGTATAATTATTATAGTTCTAGCGATAATAATAGTAAAATATGGCTAATAGTGCATCTTATATTGATAATAATAAAAGTAATAAGTACATTTATTATAGTTCTATCGATAAGAACTGCATAATATGGGTAATAATGCATGTTATATTGATGATAATAAAAGTAGTAAGTATAATTATTACAGTTCTAGCGATAATAACTGCATTATAGGGGTAATAATGCATGTTATATTGATAATAATATAAGTCATAAGTATAATTATTACAGTTCTAGCGATAATACTAGTAAAATATGGCTAAGAGTGCCTGTTATATTGATAATAATAAAAGTAATAAGTATATTTATTATACTTCTGTCGATAATAACTGCATTATATGGGTAATAATGCATGTTATATTGATAATAATATAAGTAATAAGTATAATTATTACAGTTCTAGCGATAATAACTGCATTATATGGGTAATAATGCATGTTATATCGATAATATCGGGAGCAATAAGTATAATTATTATAGTTCTAGCGATAATAATAGTACAATATGGCTAATAGTGCATGTTATATTGATAATAATAAAAGTAATAAGTATATTTATTACAGTTCTAGCGATAATAACTGCATGATAGGGGTAATAATGCATGTTATATTGATAATATCGGGAGTAATAAGTATAATTATTATAGTTCTAGCGATAATAATAGTAAAATATGGCTAATAGTGCATCTTATATTGACAATAATAAAAGTAATAAGTACATTTATTATAGTTCTAGCGATAATAATAGTACAATATGGCTAATAGTGCATGTTATATTGATAATAATAAAAGTAATAAGTATATTTATTATAGTTCTATCGATAATAACTGCATTATATGGGTAATAATGGATGTTATATTGATAATATCTGGACTAATAAGTATAATTATTACAGTTCTAGCGATAATACTAGTAAAATATGGCTAAGAGTGCCTGTTATATTGATAATAATAAAAGTAATAAGTATATTTATTATACTTCTGTCGATAATAACTGCATTATATAGGTAATAATGCATGTTATATTGATAATAATATAAGTAATAAGTATAATTATTACAGTTCTAGCGATAATAACTGCATAATATGGGTAATAATGCATGTTATATTGATAATAATATAAGTAATAAGTATAATTATTACAGTTCTAGCGATAATAATTGCATTATATGGGTAATAATGCACGTTATATTGCTAATAATGTAAGGAATAAGTATAATTATTGCAGTTCTAGCGATAATAACTGCATTATAGGGGTAATAATGCATGTTATATTGATAATATTGCGAGTAATAAGTATAATTATTAGAGTTCTAGCGATAATAATAGTACAATATGGCTAATAGTGCATGTTATATTGATAATAATAAAAGTAATAAGTATATTTATTACAGTTCTATCGATAATAACTGCATAATATGGGTAATATAGCATGTTATATTGATGATAATAAAAGTAATAAGTATATTTATTACAGTTCTGTCGATAATAACTGCATAATATGGGAAATAATGCATGTTATATTGATGATAATAAAAGTAATACGTATATTTATTATAGTTCTAGCGATAATAACTGCATAATATGGGTAATAATGCATGTTATATTGATAATAATATAAGTAATAAGTATAATTATTACAGTTCTAGCGATAATAACTGCATAATATGGGTAATAATGCACGTTATATTGCTAATAATATAAGTAATAAGTATAATTATTACAGTTCCAGCGATAATGACTGCATTATATGGGTAATAATGCATGTTATATTGATGATAATAAAAGTACTAAGTATATTTATTATAGTTCTAGCGATTATAACTGCATAATATGCGTAATAATGCATGTTATATTGATAATAATAAAAGCAATAAGTATAATTATTACAGTTCTAGCGATAATAACTGCATTATAGGGGTAATAATGCATGTTATATTGATAATATTGGGAGTAATAAGTATAATTATTATAGTTCTAGCGATAATAATAGTAAAATATGGCTAATAGTGCATGCTATATTGATAATAATAAAAGCAATAAGTATATTTATTACAGTTCTATCGATAATAACTGCATAATATGGGAAATAATGCATGTTATATTGATGATAATAAAAGTAATACGTATATTTATTATAGTTCTAGCGATAATAACTGCATAATATGGCTAATAGTGCATGTTATATTGATAATAATAAAAGTAATAAGTATATTTATTATAGTTCTATCGATAATAACTGCATAATATGGGTAATAATGCATGTTATATTGACGATAATAAAAGTACTAAGTATATTTATTATAGTTCTAGCGATTATAACTGCATAATATGCGTAATAATGCATGTTATATTGATAATAATATAAGTAATAAGTATAATTATTACAGTTCTAGCGATAATAACTGCATTATAGGGGTAATAATGCATGTTATATTGATAATATTGGGAGTAATAAGTATAATTATTGTAGTTCTAGCGATAATAATAGTAAAATATGGCTAATAGTGCATGCCATATTGATAATAATAAAAGCAATAAGTATATTTATTACAGTTCTATCGATAATAACTGCATAATATGGGAAATAATGCATGTTATATTGATGATAATAAAAGTAATACGTATATTTATTATAGTTCTAGCGATAATAACTGCATAATATGGGTAATAATGCATGTTATATTGATAATAATATAAGTAATAAGTATTATTATTACAGTTCTAGCGATAATAACTGCATTATAGGGGTAATAATGCATCTTATATTGATAATATTGGGAGTAATAAGTATAATTATTATAGTTCTAGCGATAATAATAGTACAATATGGCTAATAGTGCATGTTATATTGATAATAATAAAAGTAATAAGTATATTTATTACAGTTCTATCGATAATAACTGCATAATATGGGTAATAATGCATGTTATATTGATTATAATAAAAGCAGTAAGTATATTTATTATAGTTCTAGCTATTATAACTGCATAATATGGGTAATAATGCACGTTATATTGCTAATAATATAAGTAATAAGTATAATTATTACAGTTCTTGCGATAATAACTGCATTATATGGGTAATAATGCATGATATATCGATAATATCGGGAGCAATAAGTATAATTCCTATAGTTCTAGCGATAATAATAGTACAATATGGCTAATAGTGCATGTCATATTGATAATAATAAAAGTAATAAGTATATTTAATATAGTTCTATCGATAATAACTGCATAATATGGGTAATAATGCATGTTATATTGATGATAATAAAAGTAGTAAGTATACTTATTATAGTGCTAGCGATAATAACTGCATAATATGGGTAATAATGCATGTTATATTGATAATAATATAAGTAATATGTATAATTATTACAGTTCTAGCGATAATAACTGCATTATATGGGTAATAATGCACGTTAGATTGCTAATAATGTAAGTAATAAGTATAATTATTGCAGTTCTAGCGATAATAACTGCATTATAGGGGTAATAATGCATGTTATATTGATAATATTGGGAGTAATAAGTATAATTATTACAGTTCTAGCGATAATAATAGTACAATATGGCTAATAGTGCATGTTATATTGATAATAATAAAAGTAATAAGTATATTTATTACAGTTCTATCGATAATAACTGCATTATATGGGTAATAATGCACGTTATATTGCTGATAATATAAGTGATAAGTATAATTATTACAGTTCTAGCGATAATAACTGCATTATATGGGTAATAATGCATGTTATATTGATAATATCGGGAGTAATAAGTATAATTATTATAGTTCTAGCGATAATAATAGTAAAATATGGCTAATAGTGCATCTTATATTGATAATAATAAAAGTAATAAGTACATTTATTATAGTTCTATCGATAATAACTGCATAATATGGGTAATAATGCATGTTATATTGATGATAATAAAAGTAGTAAGTATAATTATTACAGTTCTAGCGATAATAACTGCATTATAGGGGTAATAATGCATGTTATATTGGTAATATTGGGAGTAATAAGTATAATTATTACAGTTCTAGCGATAATAATAGTACAATATGGCTAATAGTGCATGTTATATTGATAATAATAAAAGTAATAAGTACATTTATTACAGTTCTATCGATAATAACTGCATTATAGGGGTAATAATGCATGTTATATTGATAATATCGGGTGCAATAAGTACAATTACTATAGTTCTAGCGATAATAATAGTACAATATGGCTAATAGTGCATGTAATATTGATAATAATAAAAGTAATAAGTATATTTATTATAGTTCTATCGATAATAACTGCATAATATGGGTAATAATGCATGTTATATTGATGATAATAAAAGTACTAAGTATATTTATTATAGTTCTAGCGATTATAACTGCATAATATGCGTAATAATGCATGTTATATTGATAATAATATAAGTAATAAGTATAATTATTACAGTTCTAGCGATAATAACTGCATTATAGGGGTAATAATGCATGTTATATTGATAATATTGGGAGTAATAAGTATAATTATTACAGTTCTAGCGATAATAATAGTACAATATGGCTAATAGTGCATGTTATATTGATAATAATAAAAGTAATAAGTATATTTATTACAGTTCTATCGATAATAACTGCATTATATGGGTAATAATGCATGTTATATCGATAATATCGGGAGCAGTATGTATAATTATTATAGTTCTAGCGATAATAATAGTACAATATGGCTAATAGTGCATGTTATATTGATAATAATAAAAGTAATAAGTATATTTATTATAGATCTATCGATAATAACTGCATTATATGCGTAATAATGCATGTTATATTGATGATAATAAAAGTAGTAAGTATACTTATTATAGTTCTAGCGATAATAACTCCATTATATGGGTAATAATGCATGTTATATTGATAATAATATAAGTAATAAGTATAATTATTACAGTTCTAGCGATAATAACTGCATTATATGGGTAATAATGCATGTTATATTGATAATAATATAAGTAATAAGTATAATTATTACAGTTCTAGCGATAATAATTGCATTATATGGGTAATAATGCACGTTATATTGCTAATAATGTAAGGAATAAGTATAATTATTGCAGTTCTAGCGATAATAACTGCATTATAGGGGTAATAATGCATGTTATATTGATAATATTGCGAGTAATAAGTATAATTATTACAGTTCTAGCGATAATAATAGTACAATATGGCTAATAGTGCATGTTATATTGATAATAATAAAAGTAATAAGTATATTTATTACAGTTCTATCGATAATAACTGCATAATATGGGTAATATAGCATGTTATATTGATGATAATAAAAGTAATAAGTATATTTATTACAGTTCTATCGATAATAACTGCATAATATGGGAAATAATGCATGTTATATTGATGATAATAAAAGTAATACGTATATTTATTATAGTTCTAGCGATAATAACTGCATAATATGGGTAATAATGCATGTTATATTGATAATAATATAAGTAATAAGTATCATTATTACAGTTCTAGCGATAATAACTGCATAATATGGGTAATAATGCACGTTATATTGCTAATAATATAAGTAATAAGTATAATTATTACAGTTCCAGCGATAATGACTGCATTATATGGGTAATAATGCATGTTATATTGATGATAATAAAAGTACTAAGTATATTTATTATAGTTCTAGCGATTATAACTGCATAATATGCGTAATAATGCATGTTATATTGATAATAATAAAAGCAATAAGTATAATTATTACAGTTCTAGCGATAATAACTGCATTATAGGGGTAATAATGCATGTTATATTGATAATATTGGGAGTAATAAGTATAATTATTATAGTTCTATCGATAATAATAGTAAAATATGGCTAATAGTGCATGCTATATTGATAATAATAAAAGCAATAAGTATATTTATTACAGTTCTATCGATAATAACTGCATAATATGGGAAATAATGCATGTTATATTGATGATAATAAAAGTAATACGTATATTTATTATAGTTCTAGCGATAATAACTGCATAATATGGCTAATAGTGCATGTTATATTGATAATAATAAAAGTAATAAGTATATTTATTATAGTTCTATCGATAATAACTGCATAATATGGGTAATAATGCATGTTATATTGACGATAATAAAAGTACTAAGTATATTTATTATAGTTCTAGCGATTATAACTGCATAATATGCGTAATAATGCATGTTATATTGATAATAATATAAGTAATAAGTATAATTATTACAGTTCTAGCGATAATAACTGCATTATAGGCGTAATAATGCATGTTATTTGATAATATTGGGAGTAATAAGTATAATTATTGTAGTTCTAGCGATAATAATAGTAAAATATGGCTAATAGTGCATGCCATATTGATAATAATAAAAGCAATAAGTATATTTATTACAGTTCTATCGATAATAACTGCATAATATGGGAAATAATGCATGTTATATTGATAATAATAAAAGTAATAAGTATATTTATTACAGTTCTATCGATAATAACTGCATAATATGGGTAATAATGCATGTTATATTGATTATAATAAAAGCAGTAAGTATATTTATTATAGTTCTAGCTATTATAACTGCATAATATGGGTAATAATGCACGTTATATTGCTAATAATATAAGTAATAAGTATAATTATTACAGTTCTTGCGATAATAACTGCATTATATGGGTAATAATGCATGATATATCGATAATATCGGGAGCAATAAGTATAATTACTATAGTTCTAGCGATAATAATAGTACAATATGGCTAATAGTGCATGTCATATTGATAATAATAAAAGTAATAAGTATATTTAATATAGTTCTATCGATAATAACTGCATAATATGGGTAATAATGCATGTTATATTGATGATAATAAAAGTAGTAAGTATACTTATTATAGTGCTAGCGATAATAACTGCATAATATGGGTAATAATGCATGTTATATTGATAATAATATAAGTAATATGTATAATTATTACAGTTCTAGCGATAATAACTGCATTATATGGGTAATAATGCACGTTAGATTGCTAATAATGTAAGTAATAAGTATAATTATTGCAGTTCTAGCGATAATAACTGCATTATAGGGGTAATAATGCATGTTATATTGATAATATTGGGAGTAATAAGTATAATTATTACAGTTCTAGCGATAATAATAGTACAATATGGCTAATAGTGCATGTTATATTGATAATAATAAAAGTAATAAGTATATTTATTACAGTTCTATCGATAATAACTGCATTATATGGGTAATAATGCACGTTATATTGCTGATAATATAAGTGATAAGTATAATTATTACAGTTCTAGCGATAATAACTGCATTATATGGGTAATAATGCATGTTATATTGATAATATCGGGAGTAATAAGTATAATTATTATAGTTCTAGCGATAATAATAGTAAAATATGGCTAATAGTGCATCTTATATTGATAATAATAAAAGTAATAAGTACATTTATTATAGTTCTATCGATAATAACTGCATAATATGGGTAATAATGCATGTTATATTGATGATAATAAAAGTAGTAAGTATAATTATTACAGTTCTAGCGATAATAACTGCATTATAGGGGTAATAATGCATGTTATATTGGTAATATTGGGAGTAATAAGTATAATTATTACAGTTCTAGCGATAATAATAGTACAATATGGCTAATAGTGCATGTTATATTGATAATAATAAAAGTAATAAGTATATTTATTACAGTTCTTTCGATAATAACTGCATTATAGTGGTAATAATGCATGTTATATTGATAATATTGGGAGTAATAAGTATAATTATTACAGTTCTAGCGATAATAATAGTACAATATGGCTAATAGTGCATGTTATATTGATAATAATAAAAGTAATAAGTATATTAATTACAGTTCTATCGATAATAACTGCATTATATGGGTAATAATGCACGTTATATTGCTGATAATATAAGTGATAAGTATAATTATTACAGTTATAGCGATAATAACTGCATTATATGGGTAATAATGCATGTTATATTGATAATATCGGGAGTAATAAGTATAATTATTATAGTTCTAGCGATAATAATAGTAAAATATGGCTAATAGTGCATCTTATATTGATAATAATAAAAGTAATAAGTACATTTATTATAGTTCTATCGATAATAACTGCATAATATGGGTAATAATGCATGTTATATTGATAACAATATAAGTAATAAGTATAATTATTACAGTTCTAACGATAATAACTCCATTATATGGGTAATAATGCATGTTATATTGATAATAATATAAGTAATAAGTATAATTATTTCAGTTCTAGCGATAATAACTGCATAATATGGGTAATAATGCACGTTATATTGCTAATAATATATGTAATAAGTATAATTATTACAGTTCTAGCGATAATAACTGCATTATATGGGTAATAATGCATGTTATATTGATAATATCGGGTGCAATAAGTACAATTACTATAGTTCTAGCGATAATAATAGTACAATATGGCTAATAGTGCATGTAATATTGATAATAATAAAAGTAATAAGTATATTTATTATAGTTCTATCGATAATAACTGCATAATATGGGTAATAATGCATGTTATATTGATGATAATAAAAGTACTAAGTATATTTATTATAGTTCTAGCGATTATAACTGCATAATATGCGTAATAATGCATGTTATATTGATAATAATATAAGTAATAAGTATAATTATTACAGTTCTAGCGATAATAACTGCATTATAGGGGTAATAATGCATGTTATATTGGTAATATTGGGAGTAATAAGTATAATTATTACAGTTCTAGCGATAATAATAGTACAATATGGCTAATAGTGCATGTTATATTGATAATAATAAAAGTAATAAGTATATTTATTACAGTTCTATCGATAATAACTGCATTATAGGGGTAATAATGCATGTTATATTGATAATATTGGGAGTAATAAGTATAATTATTACAGTTCTAGCGATAATAATAGTACAATATGGCTAATAGTGCATGTTATATTGATAATAATAAAAGTAATAAGTATATTAATTACAGTTCTATCGATAATAACTGCATTATATGGGTAATAATGCACGTTATATTGCTGATAATATAAGTGATAAGTATAATTATTACAGTTATAGCGATAATAACTGCATTATATGGGTAATAATGCATGTTATATTGATAATATCGGGAGTAATAAGTATAATTATTATAGTTCTAGCGATAATAATAGTAAAATATGGCTAATAGTGCATCTTATATTGATAATAATAAAAGTAATAAGTACATTTATTATAGTTCTATCGATAATAACTGCATAATATGGGTAATAATGCATGTTATATTGATAACAATATAAGTAATAAGTATAATTATTACAGTTCTAACGATAATAACTCCATTATATGGGTAATAATGCATGTTATATTGATAATAATATAAGTAATAAGTATAATTATTTCAGTTCTAGCGATAATAACTGCATAATATGGGTAATAATGCACGTTATATTGCTAATAATATATGTAATAAGTATAATTATTACAGTTCTAGCGATAATAACTGCATTATATGGGTAATAATGCATGTTATATTGATAATATCGGGTGCAATAAGTACAATTACTATAGTTCTAGCGATAATAATAGTACAATATGGCTAATAGTGCATGTAATATTGATAATAATAAAAGTAATAAGTATATTTATTATAGTTCTATCGATAATAACTGCATAATATGGGTAATAATGCATGTTATATTGATGATAATAAAAGTACTAAGTATATTTATTATAGTTCTAGCGATTATAACTGCATAATATGCGTAATAATGCATGTTATATTGATAATAATATAAGTAATAAGTATAATTATTACAGTTCTAGCGATAATAACTGCATTATAGGGGTAATAATGCATGTTATATTGATAATATTGGGAGTAATAAGTATAATTATTACAGTTCTAGCGATAATAATAGTACAATATGGCTAATAGTGCATGTTATATTGATAATAATAAAAGTAATAAGTATATTTATTACAGTTCTATCGATAATAACTGCATTATATGGGTAATAATGCATGTTATATCGATAATATCGGGAGCAGTATGTATAATTATTATAGTTCTAGCGATAATAATAGTACAATATGGCTAATAGTGCATGTTATATTGATAATAATAAAAGTAATAAGTATATTTATTATAGATCTATCGATAATAACTGCATTATATGCGTAATAATGCATGTTATATTGATGATAATAAAAGTAGTAAGTATACTTATTATAGTTCTAGCGATAATAACTCCATTATATGGGTAATAATGCATGTTATATTGATAATAATATAAGTAATAAGTATAATTATTACAGTTCTAGCGATAATAACTGCATTATAGGGGTAATAATGCATGTTATATTGATAATATTGGGAGTAATAAGTATAATTATTATAGTTCCAGCGATAATAATAGTACAATATGGCTAATAATGCATGTTATATTGATAATAATATAAGTAATAAGTATAATTATTACAGTTCTAGCGATAATAACTGCATAATATGGGTAATAATGCACGTTATATTGCTAATAATATAAGTAATAAGTATAATTATTACAGTTCCAGCGATAATGACTGCATTATATGGGTAATAATGCATGTTATATTGATGATAATAAAAGTACTAAGTATATTTATTATAGTTCTAGCGATTATAACTGCATAATATGCGTAATAATGCATGTTATATTGATAATAATAAAAGCAATAAGTATAATTATTACAGTTCTAGCGATAATAACTGCATTATAGGGGTAATAATGCATGTTATATTGATAATATTGGGAGTAATAAGTATAATTATTATAGTTCTATCGATAATAATAGTAAAATATGGCTAATAGTGCATGCTATATTGATAATAATAAAAGCAATAAGTATATTTATTACAGTTCTATCGATAATAACTGCATAATATGGGAAATAATGCATGTTATATTGATGATAATAAAAGTAATACGTATATTTATTATAGTTCTAGCGATAATAACTGCATAATATGGCTAATAGTGCATGTTATATTGATAATAATAAAAGTAATAAGTATATTTATTATAGTTCTATCGATAATAACTGCATAATATGGGTAATAATGCATGTTATATTGACGATAATAAAAGTACTAAGTATATTTATTATAGTTCTAGCGATTATAACTGCATAATATGCGTAATAATGCATGTTATATTGATAATAATATAAGTAATAAGTATAATTATTACAGTTCTAGCGATAATAACTGCATTATAGGCGTAATAATGCATGTTATTTGATAATATTGGGAGTAATAAGTATAATTATTGTAGTTCTAGCGATAATAATAGTAAAATATGGCTAATAGTGCATGCCATATTGATAATAATAAAAGCAATAAGTATATTTATTACAGTTCTATCGATAATAACTGCATAATATGGGAAATAATGCATGTTATATTGATGATAATAAAAGTAATACGTATATTTATTATAGTTCTAGCGATAATAACTGCATAATATGGGTAATAATGCATGTTATATTGATAATAATATAAGTAATAAGTATAATTATTACAGTTCTAGCGATAATAACTGCATTATAGGGGTAATAATGCATCTTATATTGATAATATTGGGAGTAATAAGTATAATTATTATAGTTCTAGCGATAATAATAGTACAATATGGCTAATAGTGCATGTTATATTGATAATAATAAAAGTAATAAGTATATTTATTACAGTTCTATCGATAATAACTGCATAATATGGGTAATAATGCATGTTATATTGATTATAATAAAAGCAGTAAGTATATTTATTATAGTTCTAGCTATTATAACTGCATAATATGGGTAATAATGCACGTTATATTGCTAATAATATAAGTAATAAGTATAATTATTACAGTTCTTGCGATAATAACTGCATTATATGGGTAATAATGCATGATATATCGATAATATCGGGAGCAATAAGTATAATTACTATAGTTCTAGCGATAATAATAGTACAATATGGCTAATAGTGCATGTCATATTGATAATAATAAAAGTAATAAGTATATTTAATATAGTTCTATCGATAATAACTGCATAATATGGGTAATAATGCATGTTATATTGATGATAATAAAAGTAGTAAGTATACTTATTATAGTGCTAGCGATAATAACTGCATAATATGGGTAATAATGCATGTTATATTGATAATAATATAAGTAATATGTATAATTATTACAGTTCTAGCGATAATAACTGCATTATATGGGTAATAATGCACGTTAGATTGCTAATAATGTAAGTAATAAGTATAATTATTGCAGTTCTAGCGATAATAACTGCATTATAGGGGTAATAATGCATGTTATATTGATAATATTGGGAGTAATAAGTATAATTATTACAGTTCTAGCGATAATAATAGTACAATATGGCTAATAGTGCATGTTATATTGATAATAATAAAAGTAATAAGTATATTTATTACAGTTCTATCGATAATAACTGCATTATATGGGTAATAATGCACGTTATATTGCTGATAATATAAGTGATAAGTATAATTATTACAGTTCTAGCGATAATAACTGCATTATATGGGTAATAATGCATGTTATATTGATAATATCGGGAGTAATAAGTATAATTATTATAGTTCTAGCGATAATAATAGTAAAATATGGCTAATAGTGCATCTTATATTGATAATAATAAAAGTAATAAGTACATTTATTATAGTTCTATCGATAATAACTGCATAATATGGGTAATAATGCATGTTATATTGATGATAATAAAAGTAGTAAGTATAATTATTACAGTTCTAGCGATAATAATAGTACAACATGGCTAATAGTGCATGTTATATTGATAATAATAAAAGTAATAAGTATATTTATTACAGTTCTATCGATAATAACTGCATTATAGGGGTAATAATGCATGTTATATTGATAATAATATAAGTAATAAGTATAATTATTACAGTTCTAGCGATAATAACTGCATTATAGGGGTAATAATGCATGTTATATTGATAATATTGGGAGTAATAAGTATAATTATTATAGTTCCAGCGATAATAATAGTACAATATGGCTAATAATGCATGTTATATTGATAATAATATAAGTAATAAGTATAATTATTACAGTTCTAGCGATAATAACTGCATAATATGGGTAATAATGCACGTTATATTGCTAATAATATAAGTAATAAGTATAATTATTACAGTTCCAGCGATAATGACTGCATTATATGGGTAATAATGCATGTTATATTGATGATAATAAAAGTACTAAGTATATTTATTATAGTTCTAGCGATTATAACTGCATAATATGCGTAATAATGCATGTTATATTGATAATAATAAAAGCAATAAGTATAATTATTACAGTTCTAGCGATAATAACTGCATTATAGGGGTAATAATGCATGTTATATTGATAATATTGGGAGTAATAAGTATAATTATTATAGTTCTATCGATAATAATAGTAAAATATGGCTAATAGTGCATGCTATATTGATAATAATAAAAGCAATAAGTATATTTATTACAGTTCTATCGATAATAACTGCATAATATGGGAAATAATGCATGTTATATTGATGATAATAAAAGTAATACGTATATTTATTATAGTTCTAGCGATAATAACTGCATAATATGGCTAATAGTGCATGTTATATTGATAATAATAAAAGTAATAAGTATATTTATTATAGTTCTATCGATAATAACTGCATAATATGGGTAATAATGCATGTTATATTGACGATAATAAAAGTACTAAGTATATTTATTATAGTTCTAGCGATTATAACTGCATAATATGCGTAATAATGCATGTTATATTGATAATAATATAAGTAATAAGTATAATTATTACAGTTCTAGCGATAATAACTGCATTATAGGCGTAATAATGCATGTTATTTGATAATATTGGGAGTAATAAGTATAATTATTGTAGTTCTAGCGATAATAATAGTAAAATATGGCTAATAGTGCATGCCATATTGATAATAATAAAAGCAATAAGTATATTTATTACAGTTCTATCGATAATAACTGCATAATATGGGAAATAATGCATGTTATATTGATGATAATAAAAGTAATACGTATATTTATTATAGTTCTAGCGATAATAACTGCATAATATGGGTAATAATGCATGTTATATTGATAATAATATAAGTAATAAGTATAATTATTACAGTTCTAGCGATAATAACTGCATTATAGGGGTAATAATGCATCTTATATTGATAATATTGGGAGTAATAAGTATAATTATTATAGTTCTAGCGATAATAATAGTACAATATGGCTAATAGTGCATGTTATATTGATAATAATAAAAGTAATAAGTATATTTATTACAGTTCTATCGATAATAACTGCATAATATGGGTAATAATGCATGTTATATTGATTATAATAAAAGCAGTAAGTATATTTATTATAGTTCTAGCTATTATAACTGCATAATATGGGTAATAATGCACGTTATATTGCTAATAATATAAGTAATAAGTATAATTATTACAGTTCTTGCGATAATAACTGCATTATATGGGTAATAATGCATGATATATCGATAATATCGGGAGCAATAAGTATAATTACTATAGTTCTAGCGATAATAATAGTACAATATGGCTAATAGTGCATGTCATATTGATAATAATAAAAGTAATAAGTATATTTAATATAGTTCTATCGATAATAACTGCATAATATGGGTAATAATGCATGTTATATTGATGATAATAAAAGTAGTAAGTATACTTATTATAGTGCTAGCGATAATAACTGCATAATATGGGTAATAATGCATGTTATATTGATAATAATATAAGTAATATGTATAATTATTACAGTTCTAGCGATAATAACTGCATTATATGGGTAATAATGCACGTTAGATTGCTAATAATGTAAGTAATAAGTATAATTATTGCAGTTCTAGCGATAATAACTGCATTATAGGGGTAATAATGCATGTTATATTGATAATATTGGGAGTAATAAGTATAATTATTACAGTTCTAGCGATAATAATAGTACAATATGGCTAATAGTGCATGTTATATTGATAATAATAAAAGTAATAAGTATATTTATTACAGTTCTATCGATAATAACTGCATTATATGGGTAATAATGCACGTTATATTGCTGATAATATAAGTGATAAGTATAATTATTACAGTTCTAGCGATAATAACTGCATTATATGGGTAATAATGCATGTTATATTGATAATATCGGGAGTAATAAGTATAATTATTATAGTTCTAGCGATAATAATAGTAAAATATGGCTAATAGTGCATCTTATATTGATAATAATAAAAGTAATAAGTACATTTATTATAGTTCTATCGATAATAACTGCATAATATGGGTAATAATGCATGTTATATTGATGATAATAAAAGTAGTAAGTATAATTATTACAGTTCTAGCGATAATAACTGCATTATAGGGGTAATAATGCATGTTATATTGGTAATATTGGGAGTAATAAGTATAATTATTACAGTTCTAGCGATAATAATAGTACAATATGGCTAATAGTGCATGTTATATTGATAATAATAAAAGTAATAAGTATATTTATTACAGTTCTATCGATAATAACTGCATTATAGGGGTAATAATGCATGTTATATTGATAATATTGGGAGTAATAAGTATAATTATTACAGTTCTAGCGATAATAATAGTACAATATGGCTAATAGTGCATGTTATATTGATAATAATAAAAGTAATAAGTATATTAATTACAGTTCTATCGATAATAACTGCATTATATGGGTAATAATGCACGTTATATTGCTGATAATATAAGTGATAAGTATAATTATTACAGTTATAGCGATAATAACTGCATTATATGGGTAATAATGCATGTTATATTGATAATATCGGGAGTAATAAGTATAATTATTATAGTTCTAGCGATAATAATAGTAAAATATGGCTAATAGTGCATCTTATATTGATAATAATAAAAGTAATAAGGACATTTATTATAGTTCTATCGATAATAACTGCATAATATGGGTAATAATGCATGTTATATTGATAACAATATAAGTAATAAGTATAATTATTACAGTTCTAACGATAATAACTCCATTATATGGGTAATAATGCATGTTATATTGATAATAATATAAGTAATAAGTATAATTATTTCAGTTCTAGCGATAATAACTGCATAATATGGGTAATAATGCACGTTATACTGCTAATAATATATGTAATAAGTATAATTATTACAGTTCTAGCGATAATAACTGCATTATATGGGTAATAATGCATGTTATATTGATAACATCGGGTGCAATAAGTACAATTACTATAGTTCTAGCGATAATAATAGTACAATATGGCTAATAGTGCATGTAATATTGATAATAATAAAAGTAATAAGTATATTTATTATAGTTCTATCGATAATAACTGCATAATATGGGTAATAATGCACGTTATATTGATGATAATAAAAGTACTAAGTATATTTATTATAGTTCTAGCGATTATAACTGCATAATATGCGTAATAATGCATGTTATATTGATAATAATATAAGTAATAAGTATAATTATTACAGTTCTAGCGATAATAACTGCATTATAGGGGTAATAATGCATGTTATATTGATAATATTGGGAGTAATAAGTATAATTATTACAGTTCTAGCGATAATAATAGTACAATATGGCTAATAGTGCATGTTATATTGATAATAATAAAAGTAATAAGTATATTTATTACAGTTCTATCGATAATAACTGCATTATATGGGTAATAATGCATGTTATATCGATAATATCGGGAGCAGTATGTATAATTATTATAGTTCTAGCGATAATAATAGTACAATATGGCTAATAGTGCATGTTATATTGATAATAATAAAAGTAATAAGTATATTTATTATAGATCTATCGATAATAACTGCATTATATGCGTAATAATGCATGTTATATTGATGATAATAAAAGTAGTAAGTATACTTATTATAGTTCTAGCGATAATAACTCCATTATATGGGTAATAATGCATGTTATATTGATAATAATATAAGTAATAAGTATAATTATTACAGTTCTAGCGATAATAACTGCATTATAGGGGTAATAATGCATGTTATATTGATAATATTGGGAGTAATAAGTATAATTATTATAGTTCCAGCGATAATAATAGTACAATATGGCTAATAGTGCATGTTATATTGATAATAATAAAAGTAATAAGTATACTTATTACAGTTCTATCGATAATAACTGCATTATATGGGTAATAATGCACGTTATATTGCTGATAATATAAGTAATAAGTATAATTATTACAGTTCTAGCGATAATAACTGCATTATATGGGTAATAATGCATGTTATATTGATAATATCGGGTGCAATAAGTAGAATTACTATAGTTCTAGCGATAATAATAGTACAATATGGCTAATAGTGCATGTAATATTGATAATAATAAAAGTAATAAGTATATTTATTATAGTTCTATCAATAATAACTGCTTAATATGGGTAATAATGCATGTTATATTGATGATAATAAAAGTACTAAGTATATTTATTATAGTTCTAGCGATAATAACTGCATAATATGGGTAATAATGCATGTTATATTGATAATAATATAAGTAATAAGTATAATTATTACAGTTCTAGCGATAATAATTGCATTATATGGGTAATAATGCACGTTATATTGCTAATAATGTAAGGAATAAGTATAATTATTGCAGTTCTAGCGATAATAACTGCATTATAGGGGTAATAATGCATGTTATATTGATAATATTGCGAGTAATAAGTATAATTATTACAGTTCTAGCGATAATAATAGTACAATATGGCTAATAGTGCATGTTATATTGATAATAATAAAAGTAATAAGTATATTTATTACAGTTCTATCGATAATAACTGCATAATATGGGTAATATAGCATGTTATATTGATGATAATAAAAGTAATAAGTATATTTATTACAGTTCTATCGATAATAACTGCATAATATGGGAAATAATGCATGTTATATTGATGATAATAAAAGTAATACGTATATTTATTATAGTTCTAGCGATAATAACTGCATAATATGGGTAATAATGCATGTTATATTGATAATAATATAAGTAATAAGTATAATTATTACAGTTCTAGCGATAATAACTGCATAATATGGGTAATAATGCACGTTATATTGCTAATAATATAAGTAATAAGTATAATTATTACAGTTCCAGCGATAATGACTGCATTATATGGGTAATAATGCATGTTATATTGATGATAATAAAAGTAGTAAGTATACTTATTATAGTTCTAGCGATAATAACTCCATTATATGGGTAATAATGCATGTTATATTGATAATAATATAAGTAATAAGTATAATTATTACAGTTCTAGCGATAATAACTGCATTATAGGGGTAATAATGCATGTTATATTGATAATATTGGGAGTAATAAGTATAATTATTATAGTTCCAGCGATAATAATAGTACAATATGGCTAATAGTGCATGTTATATTGATAATAATAAAAGTAATAAGTATACTTATTACAGTTCTATCGATAATAACTGCATTATATGGGTAATAATGCACGTTATATTGCTGATAATATAAGTAATAAGTATAATTATTACAGTTCTAGCGATAATAACTGCATTATATGGGTAATAATGCATGTTATATTGATAATATCGGGTGCAATAAGTAGAATTACTATAGTTCTAGCGATAATAATAGTACAATATGGCTAATAGTGCATGTAATATTGATAATAATAAAAGTAATAAGTATATTTATTATAGTTCTATCAATAATAACTGCTTAATATGGGTAATAATGCATGTTATATTGATGATAATAAAAGTACTAAGTATATTTATTATAGTTCTAGCGATAATAACTGCATAATATGGGTAATAATGCATGTTATATTGATAATAATATAAGTAATAAGTATAATTATTACAGTTCTAGCGATAATAATTGCATTATATGGGTAATAATGCACGTTATATTGCTAATAATGTAAGGAATAAGTATAATTATTGCAGTTCTAGCGATAATAACTGCATTATAGGGGTAATAATGCATGTTATATTGATAATATTGCGAGTAATAAGTATAATTATTACAGTTCTAGCGATAATAATAGTACAATATGGCTAATAGTGCATGTTATATTGATAATAATAAAAGTAATAAGTATATTTATTACAGTTCTATCGATAATAACTGCATAATATGGGTAATATAGCATGTTATATTGATGATAATAAAAGTAATAAGTATATTTATTACAGTTCTATCGATAATAACTGCATAATATGGGAAATAATGCATGTTATATTGATGATAATAAAAGTAATACGTATATTTATTATAGTTCTAGCGATAATAACTGCATAATATGGGTAATAATGCATGTTATATTGATAATAATATAAGTAATAAGTATAATTATTACAGTTCTAGCGATAATAACTGCATAATATGGGTAATAATGCACGTTATATTGCTAATAATATAAGTAATAAGTATAATTATTACAGTTCCAGCGATAATGACTGCATTATATGGGTAATAATGCATGTTATATTGATGATAATAAAAGTAGTAAGTATACTTATTATAGTTCTAGCGATAATAACTCCATTATATGGGTAATAATGCATGTTATATTGATAATAATATAAGTAATAAGTATAATTATTACAGTTCTAGCGATAATAACTGCATTATAGGGGTAATAATGCATGTTATATTGATAATATTGGGAGTAATAAGTATAATTATTATAGTTCCAGCGATAATAATAGTACAATATGGCTAATAGTGCATGTTATATTGATAATAATAAAAGTAATAAGTATACTTATTACAGTTCTATCGATAATAACTGCATTATATGGGTAATAATGCACGTTATATTGCTGATAATATAAGTAATAAGTATAATTATTACAGTTCTAGCGATAATAACTGCATTATATGGGTAATAATGCATGTTATATTGATAATATCGGGTGCAATAAGTAGAATTACTATAGTTCTAGCGATAATAATAGTACAATATGGCTAATAGTGCATGTAATATTGATAATAATAAAAGTAATAAGTATATTTATTATAGTTCTATCAATAATAACTGCTTAATATGGGTAATAATGCATGTTATATTGATGATAATAAAAGTACTAAGTATATTTATTATAGTTCTAGCGATAATAACTGCATAATATGGGTAATAATGCATGTTATATTGATAATAATATAAGTAATAAGTATAATTATTACAGTTCTAGCGATAATAATTGCATTATATGGGTAATAATGCACGTTATATTGCTAATAATGTAAGGAATAAGTATAATTATTGCAGTTCTAGCGATAATAACTGCATTATAGGGGTAATAATGCATGTTATATTGATAATATTGCGAGTAATAAGTATAATTATTACAGTTCTAGCGATAATAATAGTACAATATGGCTAATAGTGCATGTTATATTGATAATAATAAAAGTAATAAGTATATTTATTACAGTTCTATCGATAATAACTGCATAATATGGGTAATATAGCATGTTATATTGATGATAATAAAAGTAATAAGTATATTTATTACAGTTCTATCGATAATAACTGCATAATATGGGAAATAATGCATGTTATATTGATGATAATAAAAGTAATACGTATATTTATTATAGTTCTAGCGATAATAACTGCATAATATGGGTAATAATGCATGTTATATTGATAATAATATAAGTAATAAGTATAATTATTACAGTTCTAGCGATAATAACTGCATAATATGGGTAATAATGCACGTTATATTGCTAATAATATAAGTAATAAGTATAATTATTACAGTTCCAGCGATAATGACTGCATTATATGGGTAATAATGCATGTTATATTGATGATAATAAAAGTACTAAGTATATTTATTATAGTTCTAGCGATTATAACTGCATAATATGCGTAATAATGCATGTTATATTGATAATAATAAAAGCAATAAGTATAATTATTACAGTTCTAGCGATAATAACTGCATTATAGGGGTAATAATGCATGTTATATTGATAATATTGGGAGTAATAAGTATAATTATTATAGTTCTATCGATAATAATAGTAAAATATGGCTAATAGTGCATGCTATATTGATAATAATAAAAGCAATAAGTATATTTATTACAGTTCTATCGATAATAACTGCATAATATGGGAAATAATGCATGTTATATTGATGATAATAAAAGTAATACGTATATTTATTATAGTTCTAGCGATAATAACTGCATAATATGGCTACTAGTGCATGTTATATTGATAATAATAAAAGTAATAAGTATATTTATTATAGTTCTATCGATAATAACTGCATAATATGGGTAATAATGCATGTTATATTGACGATAATAAAAGTACTAAGTATATTTATTATAGTTCTAGCGATTATAACTGCATAATATGCGTAATAATGCATGTTATATTGATAATAATATAAGTAATAAGTATAATTATTACAGTTCTAGCGATTATAACTGCATTATAGGCGTAATAATGCATGTTATTTGATAATATTGGGAGTAGTAAGTATAATTATTGTAGTTCTAGCGATAATAATAGTAAAATATGGCTAATAGTGCATGCCATATTGATAATAATAAAAGCAATAAGTATATTTATTACAGTTCTATCGATAATAACTGCATAATATGGGAAATAATGCCGGTTATATTGATGATAATAAAAGTAATACGTATATTTATTATAGTTCTAGCGATAATAACTGCATAATATGGGTAATAATGCATGTTATATTGATAATAATATAAGTAATAAGTATAATTATTACAGTTCTAGCGATAATAACTGCATAATATGGGTAATAATGCATGTTATATTGATGATAATAAAAGTACTAAGTATATTTATTATAGTTCTAGCGATTATAACTGCATAATATGCGTAATAATGCATGTTATATTGATAATATTGGGAGTAGTAAGTATAATTATTATAATTCTAGCGATAATAATAGTAAAATATGGCTAATAGTGCATGCTATATTGATAATAATAAAAGCAATAAGTATATTTATTACAGTTCTATCGACAATAACTGCATAATATGGGAAATAATGCATGTTATATTGATGATAATAAAAGTAATACGTATATTTAATATAGTTCTAGCGATAATAACTGCATAATATGGCTAATAGTGCATGTTATATTGATAATAATAAAAGTAATAAGTATATTTATTATAGTTCTATCGATAATAACTGCATAATATTGGTAATAATGCATGTTATGTTGATGATAATAAAAGTAGTACGTATATTTATTATAGTTCTAGCGATAATAACTGCATAACATGGGTAATAATGCATGTTATATTGATAATAATATAAGTAATAAGTATTATTATTACAGTTCTAGCGATAATAACTGCATTATGTGGGTAATAATGCATGTTATATTGATAATAATATAAGTAATAAGTATTATTATTACAGTTCTAGCGATAATAACTGCATTATGTGGGTAATAATGCATGTTATATTGATAATATCGGAATTAAAAGGATAATTATTATAGTTCTAGCGATAATAATAGTAAAATATGGCTAATAGTGCATGTTCTATTGATAATAATAAAAGTAATAAGTATATTTATTATATTTCTATCGATAATAACTGCATAATGTGGGTAATAATGCATGTTATATTGATAATATTGGGAGTAATAAGTATAATTATTATACTTCTAGCGATAATAATAGTAAAATATGGCTAATAGTGCATGTTATATCGATAATCATAAAAGTAATAAGTATATTTATTACAGTTCTATCGATAATAACTGCATAATATGGGTAATAATGCATGTTATATTGATGATAATAAAAGTAATACGTATATTCATTACAGCCCCAGCGATAATAACTGCATAATATGGGTAATAATGCATGTTATATTGATAGTAATATAAGTAATAAGTATAATTATTACAGTTCTAGCGATAATAACTGCATTATATGGGTAATAATGCATGTTATATTGATAATATCGGGAGTAATAAGGATAATTATTACAGTTCAAGCGATAATAACTCCATTATATGGGTAATAATGCATGTTATATTGATAATATTGGGAGTAATAAGTATAATTATTATAGTTCTAGCGATAATAATAGTAAAATATGGCTAATAGTGCATGTTATATTGATAATAATAAAAGTAATAAGTATATTTATTACAGTTCTAGCGATAATAACTGCATTATATGGGTAATAATGCATGTTATATTGATAATATCGGGAGTAATAAGTATAATCATTATAGTTCTAGCGATAATAATAGTAAAATATGGCTAATAGTGCATGTTATATTGATAATAACATAAGTAATAAGTATAATTATTACAGTTCTAGCGATAGTAACTGCATTATATGGGTAATAATGCACGTTATATTGCTAATAATAATAGTAATAAGTATAATTATTACAGTTCTAGCAATAGTAACTGCATTATATGGGTAATAATGCATGTTATATTGATAATATTGGGAGTAATAAGTATAATTATTATAGTTCTAGCGATAATAATAGTAAAATATGGCTAATAGTGCATGTTATATCGATAATAATAAAAGTAATAAGTATATTTATTACAGTTCTATCGATAATAACTGCATAATATGGGTAATAATGCATGTTATAATGATAATAATATAAGTAATAAGTATAATTATTACAGTTCTAGCGATAATAACTGCATAATATGGGTAATAATGCACGTTATATTGATAATAATATAAGTAATAAGTATAATTATTACAGTTCTAGCGATAATAACTGCATTATATGGGTAATAATGCATGTTATATTGATAATATCGGGAGTAATGAGTATATTTATTATAGTTCTAGCGATAATAATAGTACAATATGGCTAATAGTGCATGTTGTATTGATAATAATAAAAGTAATAAGTATATTTATTATAGTTCTATCGATAATAACTGCATATTATGGGTAATAATGCATGTTATATTGGTCATAATAAAAGTACTAAGTATATTTATTATAGTTCTAGCGATTATAACTGCATAATATGGGTAATAATGCATGTTATATTGATAATATTGGGAGTAATAAGTATAATTATTATAGCTCTAGCGATAATAATAGTAAAATATGGCTAATAGTGCATGTTATATCGATAATAATAAAAGTAATAAGTATATTTATTACAGTTCTATCGATAATAACTGCATAATATGGGTAATAATGCATGTTATATTGATGATAATAAAAGTAATACGTATATTTATTCTAGTTCTAGCGATAATAACTGCATAATATGGGTAATAATGCATGTTATATTGATAATAATAAAAGTAATAAGTATATTTATTATACTTCTGTCGATAATAACTGCATAATATGGGTAATAATGCATGTTATATTGATAATAATACAAGTAATAAGTATAATTATTACAGTTCTAGCGATAATAACTGCATTATATGTGTAATAATGCATGTTATATTGATAATAATAGAAGTAATAAGTATATTTATTACAGTTCTATCGATAATAACTGCATAATATGGGTAATAATCCATGTTATATTGATAATATTGGGAGTAATAAGTATAATTATTATAGTTCTAGCGATAATAACTCCATTATATGGGTAATAATGCACGTTATATTGATAATAATATAAGTAATAAGTATAATTATTACAGTTCTAGCGATAATACCTGCATTATGCGGGTAATAATGCATGTTATATTGATTATATCGGGAGTAATAAGTATAATTATTACAGTTCTAGCGATAATAATAGTAAAATATGTCTAATAGTGCATGTTTTATTGATAAAAATAAAAGTAATAAGTATATTTATTATACTTCAAGCGATAATAACTGCATTATATGGGTAATAATGGATGTTATATTGATAATATCGGGAGTAATAAGTATAATTATTACAGTTCTAGCGATAATACTAGCAAAATATGGCTAAGAGTGCCTGTTATATTGATAATAATAAAAGTAATAAGTATATTTATTACAGTTCTATCGATAATAACTGCATAATATGGGTAATAATGCATGTTTAATTGATGATAATAAAAGTAGTACGTATATTTATTATAGTTCAAGCGATAATAACTGCAATATATGGGTAATAATGGATGTTATATTGATAATATCGGGAGTAATAAGTATAATTATTACAGTTCTAGCGATAATACTAGCAAAATATGGCTAAGAGTGCCTGTTATATTGGTAATAATAAAAGTAATAAGTATATTTATTACAGTTCTATCGATAATAACTGCATAATATGGGTAATAATGCATGTTTAATTGATGATAATAAAAGTAGTACGTATATTTATTATAGTTCTAGCGATAATAACTGCATAACATGGGTAATAATGCATGTTATATTGATAATAATATAAGTAATATGTATAATTATTACAGTTCTAGCGATTATAACTGCATAATATGGGTAATAATGCATGTTATATTGATAATAATAAAAGTAATAAGTATATTTATTATAGTTCAAGCGATAATAACTGCATTATATGGGTAATAATGCACGTTATATTGATAATATCGGGAGTAATAAGTATAAGTATTATAGTTCTAGCGATAATAATAGTAAAATATGGCTAATAGTGCATGTTATATTGATAATAATAAAAGTAATAAGTATATTTATTACAGTTCTATCGATAATAACCGCATAATATTGGTAATAATGCATGTTATTTTGATGATAATAAAAGTAGTACGTATATTTATTATAGTTCTAGCGATAATAACTGCATAACATGGGTAATAATGCATGTTAGATTGATAATAATATAAGTAATATGTATAATTATTACAGTTCTATCAATAATAACTGCATAATATGGGTAATAATGCATGTTATATTGATAATAATATAAGGAGTAAATATAATTATTACAGTTCTAGCGATAATAACTGCATAATATTGGTAATAATGCATGTTATATTGATGATAATAAAAGTAGTACGTATATTTATTATAGTTCTAGCGATAATAACTGCATAATATGCGTAATAATGCATGTTATATTGATAATAATATAAGTAATAAGTATAATTATTACAGTTCTAGCAATAATAACTGCATTATATGGGTAATAATGCATGTTATATTGTTAATATCGGGAGTAATAAGTATAATTATTATAGTTCTAGCAATAATAATAGTAAAATATGGCTAATAGTGCATGTTATATCGATAATAATAAAAGTAATAAGTATATTTATTACAGTTCTATCGATAATAACTGCATAATATGGGTAATAATGCATGTTATATTGATGATAATAAAAGTAATACGTATATTCATTACAGTCCCAGCGATAATAACTGCATAATATGGGTAATAATGCATGTTATATTGATAGTAATATAAGTAATAAGTATAATTATTACAGTTCTAGCGATAATAACTGCATTATATGGGCAATAATGCATGTTATATTGATAATATCGGGAGTAATAAGTAAAATTATTATAGTTCTAGCGATAATAATAGTACAATGTGGCTAATAGTGCATGTTATATTGATAATAATAAAAGTAATAAGTATATTTATTACAGTTCTAGCGATAATAACTGCATTATATGGGAAATAATGCACGTTATATTGCTAAAAATATAAGTAATAAGTATTATTATTACAGTTCTAGCGATAATAACTGCATTATGTGGGTAATAATGCATGTTATATTGATAATATCGGAATTAAAAGGATAATTATTATAGTTCTAGCGATAATAATAGTAAAATATGGCTAATAGTGCATGTTCTATTGATAATAATAAAAGTAATAAGTATATTTATTATATTTCTATCGATAATAACTGCATAATGTGGGTAATAATGCATGTTATATTGATAATATTGGGAGTAATAAGTATAATTATTATACTTCTAGCGATAATAATAGTAAAATATGGCTAATAGTGCATGTTATATCGATAATAATAAAAGTAATAAGTATATTTATTACAGTTCTATCGATAATAACTGCATAATATGGGTAATAATGCATGTTATATTGATGATAATAAAAGTAATACGTATATTCATTACAGCCCCAGCGATAATAACTGCATAATATGGGTAATAATGCATGTTATATTGATAGTAATATAAGTAATAAGTATAATTATTACAGTTCTAGCGATAATAACTGCATTATATGGGTAATAATGCATGTTATATTGATAATATCGGCAGTAATAAGGATAATTATTACAGTTCAAGCGATAATAACTCCATTATATGGGTAATAATGGATGTTATATTGATAATATCGGGAGTAATAAGTATAATCATTATAGTTCTAGCGATAATAATAGTAAAATATGGCTAATAGTGCATGTTATATTGATAATAATAAAAGTAACAAGTATATTTATTATACTTCTGTCGATAATAACTGCATAATATGGGTAATAATGCATGTTATATTGATAATAATAAAAGTAATAAGTATATTTATTATACTTCTGTCGATAATAACTGCATAATATGGGTAATAATGCATGTTATATTGATAATAATACAAGTAATAAGTATAATTATTACAGTTCTAGCGATAATAACTGCATTATATGTGTAATAATGCATGTTATATTGATAATAATAGAAGTAATAAGTATATTTATTACAGTTCTATCGATAATAACTGCATAATATGGGTAATAATCCATGTTATAATGATAATATTGGGAGTAATAAGTATAATTATTATAGTTCTAGCGATAATAACTCCATTATATGGGTAATAATGCACGTTATATTGATAATAATATAAGTAATAAGTATAATTATTACAGTTCTAGCGATAATACCTGCATTATGCGGGTAATAATGCATGTTATATTGATTATATCGGGAGTAATAAGTATAATTATTACAGTTCTAGCGATAATAATAGTAAAATATGTCTAATAGTGCATGTTTTATTGATAAAAATAAAAGTGATAAGTATATTTATTATACTTCAAGCGATAATAACTGCATTATATGGGTAATAATGGATGTTATATGGATAATATCGGGAGTAATAAGTATAATTATTACAGTTCTAGCGATAATACTAGCAAAATATGGCTAAGAGTGCCTGTTATATTGATAATAATAAAAGTAATAAGTATATTTATTACAGTTCTATCGATAATAACTGCATAATATGGGTAATAATGCATGTTTAATTGATGATAATAAAAGTAGTACGTATATTTATTATAGTTCTAGCGATAATAACTGCATAACATGGGGAATAATGCATGTTATATTGATAATAATATAAGTAATAAGTATAATTATTACAGTTCTAGCGATTATAACTTCATAATATGGGTAATAATGCATGTTATATTGATAATAATAAAAGTAATAAGTATATTTATTACAGTTCTAGCGATAATAACTGCATAATATAGTTAATAATGCATGTTATATTGATAATAATAAAAGTAATAAGTATATTTATTATAGTTCAAGCGATAATAACTGCATTATATGGGTAATAATGCACGTTATATTGATAATATCGGGAGTAATAAGTATAAGTATTATAGTTCTAGCGATAATAATAGTAAACTATGGCTAATAGTGCATGTTATATTGATAATAATAAAAGTAATAAGTATATTTATTACAGTTCTATCGATAATAACTGCATAATATTGGTAATAATGCATGTTATTTTGATGATAATAAAAGTAGTACGTATATTTATTATAGTTCTAGCGATAATAACTGCATAACATGGGTAATAATGCATGTTAGATTGATAATAATATAAGTAATATGTATAATTATTACAGTTCTATCAATAATAACTGCATAATATGGGTAATAATGCATGTTATATTGATAATAATATAAGGAGTAAATATAATTATTACAGTTCTAGTGATAATAACTGCATAATATTGGTAATAATGCATGTTATGTTGATGATAATAAAAGTAGTACGTATATTTATTATAGTTCTAGCGATAATAACTGCATAACATGGGTAATAATGCATGTTATATTGATAATAATATAAGTAATAAGTATAACTATTACAGTTGTAGCGATTATAACTGCATAATATGGGTAATAATGCATGTTATATTGATAATAATAAAAGTAATAAGTATATTTATTACAGTTCTAGCGATAATAACTGCATAATATGCGTAATAATGCATGTTATATTGATAATAATAAAAGTAATAAGTATAATTATTACAGTTCTGGCGATAATAACTGCAGTATATGGGTAATAATGCATGTTATATTGATAATAATGAAAGTAATAAGTATATTTATTATAGTTCTAGCGATAATAACTGCATAATATGGGTAATAATGCATGTTATATTGATAATAATATAAGTAATAAGTATAATTATTACAGATCTAGCGATAATAACTGCATTCTATGGTTAAAAATGCATGCTATATTGATAATATTTCGAGTTATAAGTATAATTATTATAGTTCTAGCGATAATAATAGTACAATATGGCGAATAATGCACGTTATATTGATATTATCGGGAGTAATAAGTATAATTATTATAGTCCTAGCGATAATAATAGTAAAATATGGCTAATAGTGCATGTTCTATTGATAATAATAAAAGTAATCAGTATATGTATTACAGTTCTATCGATAATAACTGCATAATATGGGTAATGATGCATGTTATATTGATGATAATAAAAGTAATACGTATATTTATTATAGTTCTAGCGATAATAACTGCATAATATGGGTAATAATGTATATTATATTGATAATAATATAAGTAATAAGTATAATTATTACAGTTCTGGCGATAATAACCGCATTATATGGGTAATAATGCACGTTATTTTGCCAATAATATAAGTAATGAGTATAATTATTACAGTTCTAGCGATAATAACTGCATTATATGGGTAATAATGCATGTTATATTGTTAATAATATAAGTAATAAGTATAATTATTACAGTTCTGGCGATAATAACTGCAGTATATGGGTAATAATGCATGTTATATTGATAATAATAAAAGTAATAAGTATATTTATTATAGTTCTAGCGATAATAACTGTATAATATGGGTAATAATGCATGTTATATTGATAATAATGAAGGTAATAAGTATATTTATTATAGTTCTAGCGATTATAACTGCATAATATGGGTAATAATGCATGTTATATTGATGATAATAAAAGTAGTAACTATATTTATTATAGTTCTAGCGATTATATCTGCATAATATGGGTAATAATGCATGTTATATTGAGAATAATATAAGTAATTAGTATAATTATTACAGTTCTAGCGATAATAACTGCATTATTTGGGTAACAATGGATGTTATATTGATAATATCGGGAGTAATAAGTATAATTATTACAGTTCTGGCGATTCTATTAGTAAAATATGGCTAATAGTGCATGTTATATTGATAATAATAAAAGTAATAAGTATATTTATTACAGTTCTATCGATAATAACTGCATAATATGGGTAATGATGCATGTTATATTGATGATAATAAAAGTAATACGTATATTTATAATAGTTCTAGCGATAATAACCGCATAATATGGGTAATAATGCATGTTATATTGATAAGAATATAAGTAATAAGTATAATTATTACAGTTCTGGCGATAATAACTGCATTATATGGGTAATGATGCATGTTATATTGATGATAATAAAAGTAATACGTATATTTATTATAGTTCTAGCGATAATAACCGCATAATATGGGTAATGATGCATGTTATATTGATGATAATAAAAGTAATACGTATATTTATTATAGTTCTAGCGATAATAACTGCATAATATGGGTAATAATGCATGTTATATTGATAATAATATAAGTAATAAGTATAATTATTACAGATCTAGCGATAATAACTGCATTATATGGTTAAAAATGCATGTTATATTGATAATATTGGGAGTAATAAGTATAATTATTATAGTTCTAGCGATAATAATAGTACAATATGGCGAATAATGCACGTTATATTGATATTATCGGGAGTAATAAGTATAATTATTATAATCCTAGCGATAATAATAGTCAAATATGGCTAATAGTGCATGTTCTATTGATAATAATAAAAGTAATAAGTATATGTATTACAGTTCTATCGATAATAACTGCATAATATGGGTAATGATGCATGTTATATTGATGATAATAAAAGTAATACGTATATTTATTATAGTTCTAGCGATAATGACTGCATAATATGGGTAATAATGCATATTATATTGATAATATCGGGAGTAATAAGTATAATTATTATAGTTCTAGCGATAATAATAGTAAAATATGGCTGATAGTGCATGTTATATTGATAATAATGAAGGTAATAAGTATATTTATTATAGTTCTAGCGATTATAACTGCATAATATGGGTAATAATGCATGTTATATTGATAATAATATAAGTAATAAATATAATTATTACAGTTCTGGCGATAATAACTGCAGTATATGGGTAATAATGCATGTTATATTGATAATAATATAAGTAATAAGTATAATTATTACAGTTCTAGCGATAATAACTGCATTATATGGGTCATAATGCATGTTATATTGATAATATTGGGAGTAATAAGTATAATTATAATAGTCCTAGCGATAGTAATAGTAAAATATGGCTAATAGTGCATGTTCTATTGATAATAATAAAAGTAATAAGTATATTTATTACAGTTCTATAGATAATAACTGCGTAATATGGGTAATAATGCATGTTATATTGATGATAATGAAAGTTGCAAGTATATTTATTACAGTTCTAGCGATAATAACTGCATTATATGCGTAATAATGCATGTTATATTGATAATATCGGGAGTAATAAGTATAATTATTATAGTTCTAGCGATAATAATAGTAAAATATGGGTAATAGTGCATGTTATATTGATAATAATATAAGTAATAAGTATAATTATTACAGTTCTGGCGATAATAACTGCATTATATGGGTAATAATGCACGTTATATTGCTAATAATATAAGCAATATGTATAATTATTATAATTCTAGCGATAATAATAGTAAAATATGGATAATAGTGCATGTTATATTGATAATAATAAAAGTAATAAGTATATTTATTATAGTTCTATCGATAATAACCGCATAATATGGGTAATAATGCATGTTATATTGATGATAATAAAAGTAGTAACTATATTTATTATAGTTCTAGCGATTATATCTGCATAATATGGGTAATAATGCATGTTATATTGAGAATAATATAAGTAATAAGTATAATTATTACAGTTCTAGCGATAATAACTGCATTATTTGGGTAATAATGGATGTTATATTAATAATATCGGGAGTAATAAGTATAATTATTACAGTTCTGGCGATTATATTAGTAAAATATGGCTAATAGTGCATGTTATATTGATAATAATAAAAGTAATAAGTATATTTATTACAGTTCTATCGATAATAACTGCATAATATGGGTAATAATGCAAGTTATATTGATGATAATAAAAGTAATATGTATATTTATTATAGTTCTAGCGATTATAATTGCATTATATGGGTAATAATGCATGTTATATTGATAATAATATAAGTAATAAGTATAATTATTACAGTTCTGGCGATAATAACTGCAGTATATGGGTAATAATGCATGTTATATTGATAATAATAGAAGTAATAAGTATATTTATTATAGTTCTAGCGATAATAACTGTATAATATGGGTAATAATGCATGTTATATTGATAATAATAAAAGTAATAAGTATATTTGTTATAGTTCTAGCGATTATAACTGCATAATATGGGTAATAATGCATGTTATATTGATAATAATATAAGTAATAAGTATAATTATTACAGATCTAGCGATAATAACTGCATTATATGGTTAAAAATGCATGTTATATTGATAATATTGGGAGTAATAAGTATAATTATTATAGTTCTAGCGATAATAATAGTACAATATGGCGAATAATGCACGTTATATTGATATTATCGGGAGTAATAAGTATAATTATTATAGTCCTAGCGATAATAATAGTCAAATATGGCTAATAGTGCATGTTCTATTGATAATAATAAAAGTAATAAGTATATGTATTACAGTTCTATCGATAATAACTGCATAATATGGGTAATGATGCATGTTATATTGATGATAATAAAAGTAATACGTATATTTATTATAGTTCTAGCGATAATGACTGCATAATATGGGTAATAATGCATATTATATTGATAATAATATAAGTAATAAGTATAATTATTACAGTTCTGGCGATAATAACCGCATTATATGGGTAATAATGCACGTTATTTTGCCAATAATATAAGTAATGAGTATAATTATTACAGTTCTAGCGATAATAACTGCATTATATGGGTAATAATGCATGTTATATTGTTAATAATATAAGTAATAAGTATAATTATTACAGTTCTGGCGATAATAACTGCAGTATATGGGTAATAATGCATGTTATATTGATAATAATAAAAGTAATAAGTATATTTATTATAGTTCTAGCGATAATAACTGTATAATATGGGTAATAATGCATGTTATATTGATAATAATGAAGGTAATAAGTATATTTATTATAGTTCTAGCGATTATAACTGCATAATATGGGTAATAATGCATGTTATATTGATGATAATAAAAGTAGTAACTATATTTATTATAGTTCTAGCGATTATATCTGCATAATATGGGTAATAATGCATGTTATATTGAGAATAATATAAGTAATTAGTATAATTATTACAGTTCTAGCGATAATAACTGCATTATTTGGGTAACAATGGATGTTATATTGATAATATCGGGAGTAATAAGTATAATTATTACAGTTCTGGCGATTATATTAGTAAAATATGGCTAATAGTGCATGTTATATTGATAATAATAAAAGTAATAAGTATATTTATTACAGTTCTATCGATAATAACTGCATAATATGGGTAATGATGCATGTTATATTGATGATAATAAAAGTAATACGTATATTTATAATAGTTCTAGCGATAATAACCGCATAATATGGGTAATAATGCATGTTATATTGATAAGAATATAAGTAATAAGTATAATTATTACAGTTCTGGCGATAATAACTGCATTATATGGGTAATGATGCATGTTATATTGATGATAATAAAAGTAATACGTATATTTATTATAGTTCTAGCGATAATAACCGCATAATATGGGTAATGATGCATGTTATATTGATGATAATAAAAGTAATACGTATATTTATTATAGTTCTAGCGATAATAACTGCATAATATGGGTAATAATGCATGTTATTTTGATAATAATATAAGCAATATGTATAATTATTATAATTCTAGCGATAATAATAGTAAAATATGGATAATAGTGCATGTTATATTGATAATAATAAAAGTAATAAGTATATTTATTATAGTTCTATCGATAATAACCGCATAATATGGGTAATAATGCATGTTATATTGATGATAATAAAAGTAGTAACTATATTTATTATAGTTCTAGCGATTATATCTGCATAATATGGGTAATAATGCATGTTATATTGAGAATAATATAAGTAATAAGTATAGTTATTACAGTTCTAGCGATAATAACTGCATTATTTGGGTAATAATGGATGTTATATTGATAATATCGGGAGTAATAAGTATAATTATTACAGTTCTGGCGATTATATTAGTAAAATATGGCTAATAGTGCATGTTATATTGATAACAATAAAACTAATAAGTATATTTATTACAGTTCTATCGATAATAACTGCATAATATGGGTAATAATGCAAGTTATATTGATGATAATAAAAGTAATATGTATATTTATTATAGTTCTAGCGATTATAATTGCATTATATGGGTAATAATGCATGTTATATTGATAATAATATAAGTAATAAGTATAATTATTACAGTTCTGGCGATAATAACTGCAGTATATGGGTAATAATGCATGTTATATTGATAATAATAGAAGTAATAAGTATATTTATTATAGTTCTAGCGATAATAACTGTATAATATGGGTAATAATGCATGTTATATTGATAATAATAAAAGTAATAAGTATATTTGTTATAGTTCTAGCGATTATAACTGCATAATATGGGTAATAATGCATGTTATATTGATAATAATATAAGTAATAAGTATAATTATTACAGATCTAGCGATAATAACTGCATTATATGGTTAAAAATGCATGTTATATTGATAATATTGGGAGTAATAAGTATAATTATTATAGTTCTAGCGATAATAATAGTACAATATGGCGAATAATGCACGTTATATTGATATTATCGGGAGTAATAAGTATAATTATTATAGTCCTAGCGATAATAATAGTCAAATATGGCTAATAGTGCATGTTCTATTGATAATAATAAAAGTAATAAGTATATGTATTACAGTTCTATCGATAATAACTGCATAATATGGGTAATGATGCATGTTATATTGATGATAATAAAAGTAATACGTATATTTATTATAGTTCTAGCGATAATGACTGCATAATATGGGTAATAATGCATATTATATTGATAATATCGGGAGTAATAAGTATAATTATTATAGTTCTAGCGATAATAATAGTAAAATATGGCTGATAGTGCATGTTATATTGATAATAATAAGGGTAATTAGTACATTTATTACAGTTCTATCGATAATAACTGCATAATATGGGTAATAGTGCATGTTATAATGATAATAATATAAGTAATAAGTATAATTATTACAGTTCTGGCGATAATAACTGCATTATATGGGTAATAACGCACGTTATATTGCTAATAATATAAGTAATAAGTATATTTATTACAGTTCTAGCAATAATAACTGCATTATATGGGTAATAATGCATGTTATATTGATAATATCGGGAGTAGTAAGTATAATTATTATAGTTCTAGTGATAATAATAATAAAATATGGCTAATAGTGCATGTTATATTGATAATAACAAAAGTAATAAGTATATTTATTACAGTTCTATCGATAATAACTGCATAATATGGGTAATAATGCATTTTATATGGATGATAATAAAAGTAATAAGTATATTTATTATAGTTCTAGCGACTATAACTGCATAATATGGGTAATAATGCATGTTATATTGAGAATAATATAAGTAATGAGTATAATTATTACAGTTCTAGCGATAATCACTGCATTATATGGGTAATAATGCATGTTATATTGATGATAATGAAAGTTGTAAGTATATTTATTACTGTTCTAGCGATAATAACTGCATTATATGCGTAATAATGCATGTTATATTGATAATATCGGGAGTAATAAGTATAATTATTATAGTTCTAGCGATGATAATCGTAAAATATGGGTAATAGTGCATGTTATATTGATAATAATATAAGTAATAAGTATAATTATTACAGTTCTAGCGATGATAACTGCATTATATGGGTCATAATGCATGTTATATTGATAATATTGGGAGTAATAAGTATAATTATTATAGTCCCAGCGATAGTAATAGTAAAATATGGCTAATAGTGCATGTTCTATTGATAATAATAAAAGTAATAAGTATATTTATTACAGTTCTATCGATAATAACTGCATAATATGGGTAATGATGCATGTTATATTGATGATAATAAAAGTAATACGTATATTTATTATAGTTCTAGCGATAATAACTGCATAATATGGGTAATAATGCATGTTATATTGATAATAATATAAATAATAAGTATAATTATTACAGTTCTGGCGATAATAACTGCATTATATGGGTAATAATGCATGTTATATTGATAATAATATAAGTAATAAGTATAATTATTACAGTTCTGGCGATAATAACTGCAGTATATGGGTAGTAATGCATGTTATATTGATAATAATAAAAGTAATAAGTATATTTATTATAGTTCTAGCGATAATAACTGCATAATATGGGTAATAATGCATGTTATATTGATAATAATAAAAGTAATAAGTATATTTATTATAGTTCTAGCGATTATAACTGCATAATATGGGTAATAATGCATGTTATATTGATAATAATATAAGTAATAAGTATAATTATTACAGATCTAGCGATAATAACTGCATTATATGGTTAAAAATGCATGTTATATTGATAATATTGGGAGTAATAAGTATAATTATTATAGTTCTAGCGATAATAATATTACAATATGGCGAATAATGCACGTTATATTGATATTATCGGGAGTAATAAGTATAATTATTATAGTCCTAGCGATAATAATAGTAAAATATGGCTAAGAGTGCCTGTTATATTGATAATAATAAAAGTAATAAGTATATTTATTATACTTCTATCGATAATAACTGCATAATATGGGTAATAATGCATGTTATATTGATAATAATAAAAGTAATAAGTATATTTATTATAGTTCTATGGATAATAACTGCATAATATTAGTAATAATGCATGTTATATTGATGATAATGAAAGTAGTAAGTATATTTATTACAGTTCTAGCGATAATAACTGCATTATATGGGTAATAATGCATGTTATATTGATAATATTGCGAGTAATAAGTATAATTATTATAGTCCTAGCGATAATAATAGTAAAATATGGCTAATAGTGCATGTTCTATTGATAATAATAAAAGTAATAAGTATATGTATTACAGTTCTATCGATAATAACTGCATAATATGGGTAATGATGCATGTTATATTGATGATAATAAAAGTAATACGTATATTTATAATAGTTCTAGCAATAATAACCGCATAATATGGGTAATAATGCATGTTATATTGATAATAATATAAGTAATAAGTATAATTATTACAGTTCTGGCGATAATAACTGCATTATATGGGTAATAATGCACGTTATTTTGCCAATAATATAAGTAATAGGTATAATTATTACAGTTCTAGCGATAATAACTGCATTATATGGCTAATAATGCATGTTATATTGATAATAATATAAGTAATAAGTATAATTATTACAGTTCTAGCGATAATAACTGAAGTATATGCGTAGTAATGCATGTTATATTGATAATATCGGGAGTAATAAGTATAATTATTATAGTTCTAGCGATAATAATAGTCAAATATGGCTAATAGTGCATGTTCTATTGATAATAATAAAAGTAATAAGTATATGTATTACAGTTCTATCGATAATAACTGCATAATATGGGTAATGATGCATGTTATATTGATGATAATAAAAGTAATACGTATATTTATTATAGTTCTAGCGATAATGACTGCATAATATGGGTAATAATGCATATTATATTGATAATATCGGGAGTAATAAGTATAATTATTATAGTTCTAGCGATAATAATAGTAAAATATGGCTGATAGTGCATGTTATATTGATAATAATGAAGGTAATAAGTATATTTATTATAGTTCTAGCGATTATAACTGCATAATATGGGTAATAATGCATGTTATATTGATAATAATATAAGTAATAAATATAATTATTACAGTTCTGGCGATAATAACTGCAGTATATGGGTAATAATGCATGTTATATTGATAATAATATAAGTAATAAGTATAATTATTACAGTTCTAGCGATAATAACTGCATTATATGGGTCATAATGCATGTTATATTGATAATATTGGGAGTAATAAGTATAATTATAATAGTCCTAGCGATAGTAATAGTAAAATATGGCTAATAGTGCATGTTCTATTGATAATAATAAAAGTAATAAGTATATTTATTACAGTTCTATAGATAATAACTGCGTAATATGGGTAATAATGCATGTTATATTGATGATAATGAAAGTTGCAAGTATATTTATTACAGTTCTAGCGATAATAACTGCATTATATGCGTAATAATGCATGTTATATTGATAATATCGGGAGTAATAAGTATAATTATTATAGTTCTAGCGATAATAATAGTAAAATATGGGTAATAGTGCATGTTATATTGATAATAATATAAGTAATAAGTATAATTATTACAGTTCTGGCGATAATAACTGCATTATATGGGTAATAATGCACGTTATATTGCTAATAATATAAGCAATATGTATAATTATTATAATTCTAGCGATAATAATAGTAAAATATGGATAATAGTGCATGTTATATTGATAATAATAAAAGTAATAAGTATATTTATTATAGTTCTATCGATAATAACCGCATAATATGGGTAATAATGCATGTTATATTGATGATAATAAAAGTAGTAACTATATTTATTATAGTTCTAGCGATTATATCTGCATAATATGGGTAATAATGCATGTTATATTGAGAATAATATAAGTAATAAGTATAATTATTACAGTTCTAGCGATAATAACTGCATTATTTGGGTAATAATGGATGTTATATTGATAATATCGGGAGTAATAAGTATAATTATTACAGTTCTGGCGATTATATTAGTAAAATATGGCTAATAGTGCATGTTATATTGATAATAATAAAAGTAATAAGTATATTTATTACAGTTCTATCGATAATAACTGCATAATATGGTTAAAAATGCATGTTATATTGATAATATTGGGAGTAATAAGTATAATTATTATAGTTCTAGCGATAATAATATTACAATATGGCGAATAATGCACGTTATATTGATATTATCGGGAGTAATAAGTATAATTATTATAGTCCTAGCGATAATAATAGTAAAATATGGCTAAGAGTGCCTGTTATATTGATAATAATAAAAGTAATAAGTATATTTATTATACTTCTATCGATAATAACTGCATAATATGGGTAATAATGCATGTTATATTGATAATAATAAAAGTAATAAGTATATTTATTATAGTTCTATGGATAATAACTGCATAATATTAGTAATAATGCATGTTATATTGATGATAATGAAAGTAGTAAGTATATTTATTACAGTTCTAGCGATAATAACTGCATTATATGGGTAATAATGCATGTTATATTGATAATATTGCGAGTAATAAGTATAATTATTATAGTCCTAGCGATAATAATAGTAAAATATGGCTAATAGTGCATGTTCTATTGATAATAATAAAAGTAATAAGTATATGTATTACAGTTCTATCGATAATAACTGCATAATATGGGTAATGATGCATGTTATATTGATGATAATAAAAGTAATACGTATATTTATAATAGTTCTAGCAATAATAACCGCATAATATGGGTAATAATGCATGTTATATTGATAATAATATAAGTAATAAGTATAATTATTACAGTTCTGGCGATAATAACTGCATTATATGGGTAATAATGCACGTTATTTTGCCAATAATATAAGTAATAGGTATAATTATTACAGTTCTAGCGATAATAACTGCATTATATGGCTAATAATGCATGTTATATTGATAATAATATAAGTAATAAGTATAATTATTACAGTTCTAGCGATAATAACTGAAGTATATGCGTAGTAATGCATGTTATATTGATAATATCGGGAGTAATAAGTATAATTATTATAGTTCTAGCGATAATAATAGTCAAATATGGCTAATAGTGCATGTTCTATTGATAATAATAAAAGTAATAAGTATATGTATTACAGTTCTATCGATAATAACTGCATAATATGGGTAATGATGCATGTTATATTGATGATAATAAAAGTAATACGTATATTTATTATAGTTCTAGCGATAATGACTGCATAATATGGGTAATAATGCATATTATATTGATAATATCGGGAGTAATAAGTATAATTATTATAGTTCTAGCGATAATAATAGTAAAATATGGCTGATAGTGCATGTTATATTGATAATAATGAAGGTAATAAGTATATTTATTATAGTTCTAGCGATTATAACTGCATAATATGGGTAATAATGCATGTTATATTGATAATAATATAAGTAATAAATATAATTATTACAGTTCTGGCGATAATAACTGCAGTATATGGGTAATAATGCATGTTATATTGATAATAATATAAGTAATAAGTATAATTATTACAGTTCTAGCGATAATAACTGCATTATATGGGTCATAATGCATGTTATATTGATAATATTGGGAGTAATAAGTATAATTATAATAGTCCTAGCGATAGTAATAGTAAAATATGGCTAATAGTGCATGTTCTATTGATAATAATAAAAGTAATAAGTATATTTATTACAGTTCTATAGATAATAACTGCGTAATATGGGTAATAATGCATGTTATATTGATGATAATGAAAGTTGCAAGTATATTTATTACAGTTCTAGCGATAATAACTGCATTATATGCGTAATAATGCATGTTATATTGATAATATCGGGAGTAATAAGTATAATTATTATAGTTCTAGCGATAATAATAGTAAAATATGGGTAATAGTGCATGTTATATTGATAATAATATAAGTAATAAGTATAATTATTACAGTTCTGGCGATAATAACTGCATTATATGGGTAATAATGCACGTTATATTGCTAATAATATAAGCAATATGTATAATTATTATAATTCTAGCGATAATAATAGTAAAATATGGATAATAGTGCATGTTATATTGATAATAATAAAAGTAATAAGTATATTTATTATAGTTCTATCGATAATAACCGCATAATATGGGTAATAATGCATGTTATATTGATGATAATAAAAGTAGTAACTATATTTATTATAGTTCTAGCGATTATATCTGCATAATATGGGTAATAATGCATGTTATATTGAGAATAATATAAGTAATAAGTATAATTATTACAGTTCTAGCGATAATAACTGCATTATTTGGGTAATAATGGATGTTATATTGATAATATCGGGAGTAATAAGTATAATTATTACAGTTCTGGCGATTATATTAGTAAAATATGGCTAATAGTGCATGTTATATTGATAATAATAAAAGTAATAAGTATATTTATTACAGTTCTATCGATAATAACTGCATAATATGGGTAATAATGCAAGTTATATTGATGATAATAAAAGTAATATGTATATTTATTATAGTTCTAGCGATTATAATTGCATTATATGGGTAATAATGCATGTTATATTGATAATAATATAAGTAATAAGTATAATTATTACAGTTCTGGCGATAATAACTGCAGTATATGGGTAATAATGCATGTTATATTGATAATAATAGAAGTAATAAGTATATTTATTATAGTTCTAGCGATAATAACTGTATAATATGGGTAATAATGCATGTTATATTGATAATAATAAAAGTAATAAGTATATTTGTTATAGTTCTAGCGATTATAACTGCATAATATGGGTAATAATGCATGTTATATTGATAATAATATAAGTAATAAGTATAATTATTACAGATCTAGCGATAATAACTGCATTATATGGTTAAAAATGCATGTTATATTGATAATATTGGGAGTAATAAGTATAATTATTATAGTTCTAGCGATAATAATAGTACAATATGGCGAATAATGCACGTTATATTGATATTATCGGGAGTAATAAGTATAATTATTATAGTCCTAGCGATAATAATAGTCAAATATGGCTAATAGTGCATGTTCTATTGATAATAATAAAAGTAATAAGTATATGTATTACAGTTCTATCGATAATAACTGCATAATATGGGTAATGATGCATGTTATATTGATGATAATAAAAGTAATACGTATATTTATTATAGTTCTAGCGATAATGACTGCATAATATGGGTAATAATGCATATTATATTGATAATATCGGGAGTAATAAGTATAATTATTATAGTTCTAGCGATAATAATAGTAAAATATGGCTGATAGTGCATGTTATATTGATAATAATAAGGGTAATTAGTACATTTATTACAGTTCTATCGATAATAACTGCATAATATGGGTAATAGTGCATGTTATAATGATAATAATATAAGTAATAAGTATAATTGTTACAGTTCTGGCGATAATAACTGCATTATATGGGTAATAACGCACGTTATATTGCTAATAATATAAGTAATAAGTATATTTATTACAGTTCTAGCAATAATAACTGCATTATATGGGTAATAATGCATGTTATATTGATAATATCGGGAGTAGTAAGTATAATTATTATAGTTCTAGCGATAATAATATTAAAATATGGCTAATAGTGCATGTTATATTGATAATAACAAAAGTAATAAGTATATTTATTACAGTTCTATCGATAATAACTGCATAATATGGGTAATAATGCATTTTATATGGATGATAATAAAAGTAATAAGTATATTTATTATAGTTCTAGCGACTATAACTGCATAATATGGGTAATAATGCATGTTATATTGAGAATAATATAAGTAATGAGTATAATTATTACAGTTCTAGCGATAATCACTGCATTATATGGGTAATAATGCATGTTATATTGATGATAATGAAAGTTGTAAGTATATTTATTACTGTTCTAGCGATAATAACTGCATTATATGCGTAATAATGCATGTTATATTGATAATATCGGGAGTAATAAGTATAATTATTATAGTTCTAGCGATGATAATCGTAAAATATGGGTAATAGTGCATGTTATATTGATAATAATATAAGTAATAAGTATAATTATTACAGTTCTAGCGATGATAACTGCATTATATGGGTCATAATGCATGTTATATTGATAATATTGGGAGTAATAAGTATAATTATTATAGTCCCAGCGATAGTAATAGTAAAATATGGCTAATAGTGCATGTTCTATTGATAATAATAAAAGTAATAAGTATATTTATTACAGTTCTATCGATAATAACTGCATAATATGGGTAATGATGCATGTTATATTGATGATAATAAAAGTAATACGTATATTTATTATAGTTCTAGCGATAATAACTGCATAATATGGGTAATAATGCATGTTATATTGATAATAATATAAATAATAAGTATAATTATTACAGTTCTGGCGATAATAACTGCATTATATGGGTAATAATGCATGTTATATTGATAATATCGGGAGTAGTAAGTATAATTATTATAGTTCTAGCGATAATAATATTAAAATATGGCTAATAGTGCATGTTATATTGATAATAACAAAAGTAATAAGTATATTTATTATAGTTCTAGCGATAATAACTGCATTATATGGTTAAAAATGCATGTTATATTGATAATATTGGGAGTAATAAGTATAATTATTATAGTTCTAGCGATAATAATAGTACAATATGGCGAATAATGCACGTTATATTGATATTATCGGGAGTAATAAGTATAATTATTATAGTCCTAGCGATAATAATAGTAAAATATGGCTAAGAGTGCCTGTTATATTGATAATAATAAAAGTAATAAGTATATTTATTATACTTCTATCGATAATAACTGCATAATATGGGTAATAATGCATGTTATATTGATAATAATAAAAGTAATAAGTATATTTATTATAGTTCTATGGATAATAACTGCATAATATTAGTAATAATGCATGTTATATTGATGATAATGAAAGTAGTAAGTATATTTATTACAGTTCTAGCGATAATAACTGCATTATATGGGTAATAATGCATGTTATATTGATAATATTGCGAGTAATAAGTATAATTATTATAGTCCTAGCGATAATAATAGTAAAATATGGCTAATAGTGCATGTTCTATTGATAATAATAAAAGTAATAAGTATATGTATTACAGTTCTATCGATAATAACTGCATAATATGGGTAATGATGCATGTTATATTGATGATAATAAAAGTAATACGTATATTTATAATAGTTCTAGCAATAATAACCGCATAATATGGGTAATAATGCATGTTATATTGATAATAATATAAGTAATAAGTATAATTATTACAGTTCTGGCGATAATAACTGCATTATATGGGTAATAATGCACGTTATTTTGCCAATAATATAAGTAATAGGTATAATTATTACAGTTCTAGCGATAATAACTGCATTATATGGCTAATAATGCATGTTATATTGATAATAATATAAGTAATAAGTATAATTATTACAGTTCTAGCGATAATAACTGCATTATATGGGTCATAATGCATGTTATATTGATAATATTGGGAGTAATAAGTATAATTATAATAGTCCTAGCGATAGTAATAGTAAAATATGGCTAATAGTGCATGTTCTATTGATAATAATAAAAGTAATAAGTATATTTATTACAGTTCTATAGATAATAACTGCGTAATATGGGTAATAATGCATGTTATATTGATGATAATGAAAGTTGCAAGTATATTTATTACAGTTCTAGCGATAATAACTGCATTATATGCGTAATAATGCATGTTATATTGATAATATCGGGAGTAATAAGTATAATTATTATAGTTCTAGCGATAATAATAGTAAAATATGGGTAATAGTGCATGTTATATTGATAATAATATAAGTAATAAGTATAATTATTACAGTTCTGGCGATAATAACTGCATTATATGGGTAATAATGCACGTTATATTGCTAATAATATAAGCAATATGTATAATTATTGTAATTCTAGCGATAATAATAGTAAAATATGGATAATAGTGCATGTTATATTGATAATAATAAAAGTAATAAGTATATTTATTATAGTTCTATCGATAATAACCGCATAATATGGGTAATAATGCATGTTATATTGATGATAATAAAAGTAGTAACTATATTTATTATAGTTCTAGCGATTATATCTGCATAATATGGGTAATAATGCATGTTATATTGAGAATAATATAAGTAATAAGTATAATTATTACAGTTCTAGCGATAATAACTGCATTATTTGGGTAATAATGGATGTTATATTGATAATATCGGGAGTAATAAGTATAATTATTACAGTTCTGGCGATTATATTAGTAAAATATGGCTAATAGTGCATGTTATATTGATAATAATAAAAGTAATAAGTATATTTATTACAGTTCTATCGATAATAACTGCATAATATGGGTAATAATGCAAGTTATATTGATGATAATAAAAGTAATATGTATATTTATTATAGTTCTAGCGATTATAATTGCATTATATGGGTAATAATGCATGTTATATTGATAATAATATAAGTAATAAGTATAATTATTACAGTTCTGGCGATAATAACTGCAGTATATGGGTAATAATGCATGTTATATTGATAATAATAGAAGTAATAAGTATATTTATTATAGTTCTAGCGATAATAACTGTATAATATGGGTAATAATGCATGTTATATTGATAATAATAAAAGTAATAAGTATATTTGTTATAGTTCTAGCGATTATAACTGCATAATATGGGTAATAATGCATGTTATATTGATAATAATATAAGTAATAAGTATAATTATTACAGATCTAGCGATAATAACTGCATTATATGGTTAAAAATGCATGTTATATTGATAATATTGGGAGTAATAAGTATAATTATTATAGTTCTAGCGATAATAATAGTACAATATGGCGAATAATGCACGTTATATTGATATTATCGGGAGTAATAAGTATAATTATTATAGTCCTAGCGATAATAATAGTCAAATATGGCTAATAGTGCATGTTCTATTGATAATAATAAAAGTAATAAGTATATGTATTACAGTTCTATCGATAATAACTGCATAATATGGGTAATGATGCATGTTATATTGATGATAATAAAAGTAATACGTATATTTATTATAGTTCTAGCGATAATGACTGCATAATATTGGTAATAATGCATATTATATTGATAATAATATAAGTAATAAGTATAATTATTACAGTTCTGGCGATAATAACCGCATTATATGGGTAATAATGCACGTTATTTTGCCAATAATATAAGTAATGAGTATAATTATTACAGTTCTAGCGATAATAACTGCATTATATGGGTAATAATGCATGTTATATTGTTAATAATATAAGTAATAAGTATAATTATTACAGTTCTGGCGATAATAACTGCAGTATATGGGTAATAATGCATGTTATATTGATAATAATAAAAGTAATAAGTATATTTATTATAGTTCTAGCGATAATAACTGTATAATATGGGTAATAATGCATGTTGTATTGATAATAATGAAGGTAATAAGTATATTTATTATAGTTCTAGCGATTATAACTGCATAATATGGGTAATAATGCATGTTATATTGATGATAATAAAAGTAGTAACTATATTTATTATAGTTCTAGCGATTATATCTGCATAATATGGGTAATAATGCATGTTATATTGAGAATAATATAAGTAATTAGTATAATTATTACAGTTCTAGCGATAATAACTGCATTATTTGGGTAACAATGGATGTTATATTGATAATATCGGGAGTAATAAGTATAATTATTACAGTTCTGGCGATTATATTAGTAAAATATGGCTAATAGTGCATGTTATATTGATAATAATAAAAGTAATAAGTATATTTATTACAGTTCTATCGATAATAACTGCATAATATGGGTAATGATGCATGTTATATTGATGATAATAAAAGTAATACGTATATTTATAATAGTTCTAGCGATAATAACCGCATAATATGGGTAATAATGCATGTTATATTGATAAGAATATAAGTAATAAGTATAATTATTACAGTTCTGGCGATAATAACTGCATTATATGGGTAATGATGCATGTTATATTGATGATAATAAAAGTAATACGTATATTTATTATAGTTCTAGCGATAATAACCGCATAATATGGGTAATGATGCATGTTATATTGATGATAATAAAAGTAATACGTATATTTATTATAGTTCTAGCGATAATAACTGCATAATATGGGTAATAATGCATGTTATATTGATAATAATATAAGTAATAAGTATAATTATTACAGATCTAGCGATAATAACTGCATTATATGGTTAAAAATGCATGTTATATTGATAATATTGGGAGTAATAAGTATAATTATTATAGTTCTAGCGATAATAATAGTACAATATGGCGAATAATGCACGTTATATTGATATTATCGGGAGTAATAAGTATAATTATTATAGTCCTAGCGATAATAATAGTCAAATATGGCTAATAGTGCATGTTCTATTGATAATAATAAAAGTAATAAGTATATGTATTACAGTTCTATCGATAATAACTGCATAATATGGGTAATGATACATGTTATATTGATGATAATAAAAGTAATACGTATATTTATTATAGTTCTAGCGATAATGACTGCATAATATGGGTAATAATGCATATTATATTGATAATATCGGGAGTAATAAGTATAATTATTATAGTTCTAGCGATAATAATAGTAAAATATGGCTGATAGTGCATGTTATATTGATAATAATGAAGGTAATAAGTATATTTATTATAGTTCTAGCGATTATAACTGCATAATATGGGTAATAATGCATGTTATATTGATAATAATATAAGTAATAAATATAATTATTACAGTTCTGGCGATAATAACTGCAGTATATGGGTAATAATGCATGTTATATTGATAATAATATAAGTAATAAGTATAATTATTACAGTTCTAGCGATAATAACTGCATTATATGGGTCATAATGCATGTTATATTGATAATATTGGGAGTAATAAGTATAATTATAATAGTCCTAGCGATAGTAATAGTAAAATATGGCTAATAGTGCATGTTCTATTGATAATAATAAAAGTAATAAGTATATTTATTACAGTTCTATAGATAATAACTGCGTAATATGGGTAATAATGCATGTTATATTGATGATAATGAAAGTTGCAAGTATATTTATTACAGTTCTAGCGATAATAACTGCATTATATGCGTAATAATGCATGTTATATTGATAATATCGGGAGTAATAAGTATAATTATTATAGTTCTAGCGATAATAATAGTAAAATATGGGTAATAGTGCATGTTATATTGATAATAATATAAGTAATAAGTATAATTATTACAGTTCTGGCGATAATAACTGCATTATATGGGTAATAATGCACGTTATATTGCTAATAATATAAGCAATATGTATAATTATTATAATTCTAGCGATAATAATAGTAAAATATGGATAATAGTGCATGTTATATTGATAATAATAAAAGTAATAAGTATATTTATTATAGTTCTATCGATAATAACCGCATAATATGGGTAATAATGCATGTTATATTGATGATAATAAAAGTAGTAACTATATTTATTATAGTTCTAGCGATTATATCTGCATAATATGGGTAATAATGCATGTTATATTGAGAATAATATAAGTAATAAGTATAGTTATTACAGTTCTAGCGATAATAACTGCATTATTTGGGTAATAATGGATGTTATATTGATAATATCGGGAGTAATAAGTATAATTATTACAGTTCTGGCGATTATATTAGTAAAATATGGCTAATAGTGCATGTTATATTGATAATAATAAAAGTAATAAGTATATTTATTACAGTTCTATCGATAATAACTGCATAATATGGGTAATAATGCAAGTTATATTGATGATAATAAAAGTAATATGTATATTTATTATAGTTCTAGCGATTATAATTGCATTATATGGGTAATAATGCATGTTATATTGATAATAATATAAGTAATAAGTATAATTATTACAGTTCTGGCGATAATAACTGCAGTATATGGGTAATAATGCATGTTATATTGTTAATAATATAAGTAATAAGTATAATTATTACAGTTCTGGCGATAATAACTGCAGTATATGGGTAATAATGCATGTTATATTGATAATAATAAAAGTAATAAGTATATTTATTATAGTTCTAGCGATAATAACTGTATAATATGGGTAATAATGCATGTTATATTGATAATAATGAAGGTAATAAGTATATTTATTATAGTTCTAGCGATTATAACTGCATAATATGGGTAATAATGCATGTTATATTGATGATAATAAAAGTAGTAACTATATTTATTATAGTTCTAGCGATTATATCTGCATAATATGGGTAATAATGCATGTTATATTGAGAATAATATAAGTAATTAGTATAATTATTACAGTTCTAGCGATAATAACTGCATTATTTGGGTAACAATGGATGTTATATTGATAATATCGGGAGTAATAAGTATAATTATTACAGTTCTGGCGATTATATTAGTAAAATATGGCTAATAGTGCATGTTATATTGATAATAATAAAAGTAATAAGTATATTTATTACAGTTCTATCGATAATAACTGCATAATATGGGTAATGATGCATGTTATATTGATGATAATAAAAGTAATACGTATATTTATAATAGTTCTAGCGATAATAACCGCATAATATGGGTAATAATGCATGTTATATTGATAAGAATATAAGTAATAAGTATAATTATTACAGTTCTGGCGATAATAACTGCATTATATGGGTAATGATGCATGTTATATTGATGATAATAAAAGTAATACGTATATTTATTATAGTTCTAGCGATAATAACCGCATAATATGGGTAATGATGCATGTTATATTGATGATAATAAAAGTAATACGTATATTTATTATAGTTCTAGCGATAATAACTGCATAATATGGGTAATAATGCATGTTATATTGATAATAATATAAGTAATAAGTATAATTATTACAGATCTAGCGATAATAACTGCATTATATGGTTAAAAATGCATGTTATATTGATAATATTGGGAGTAATAAGTATAATTATTATAGTTCTAGCGATAATAATAGTACAATATGGCGAATAATGCACGTTATATTGATATTATCGGGAGTAATAAGTATAATTATTATAGTCCTAGCGATAATAATAGCCAAATATGGCTAATAGTGCATGTTCTATTGATAATAATAAAAGTAATAAGTATATGTATTACAGTTCTATCGATAATAACTGCATAATATGGGTAATGATACATGTTATATTGATGATAATAAAAGTAATACGTATATTTATTATAGTTCTAGCGATAATGACTGCATAATATGGGTAATAATGCATATTATATTGATAATATCGGGAGTAATAAGTATAATTATTATAGTTCTAGCGATAATAATAGTAAAATATGGCTGATAGTGCATGTTATATTGATAATAATGAAGGTAATAAGTATATTTATTATAGTTCTAGCGATTATAACTGCATAATATGGGTAATAATGCATGTTATATTGATAATAATATAAGTAATAAATATAATTATTACAGTTCTGGCGATAATAACTGCAGTATATGGGTAATAATGCATGTTATATTGATAATAATATAAGTAATAAGTATAATTATTACAGTTCTAGCGATAATAACTGCATTATATGGGTCATAATGCATGTTATATTGATAATATTGGGAGTAATAAGTATAATTATAATAGTCCTAGCGATAGTAATAGTAAAATATGGCTAATAGTGCATGTTCTATTGATAATAATAAAAGTAATAAGTATATTTATTACAGTTCTATAGATAATAACTGCGTAATATGGGTAATAATGCATGTTATATTGATGATAATGAAAGTTGCAAGTATATTTATTACAGTTCTAGCGATAATAACTGCATTATATGCGTAATAATGCATGTTATATTGATAATATCGGGAGTAATAAGTATAATTATTATAGTTCTAGCGATAATAATAGTAAAATATGGGTAATAGTGCATGTTATATTGATAATAATATAAGTAATAAGTATAATTATTACAGTTCTGGCGATAATAACTGCATTATATGGGTAATAATGCACGTTATATTGCTAATAATATAAGCAATATGTATAATTATTATAATTCTAGCGATAATAATAGTAAAATATGGATAATAGTGCATGTTATATTGATAATAATAAAAGTAATAAGTATATTTATTATAGTTCTATCGATAATAACCGCATAATATGGGTAATAATGCATGTTATATTGATGATAATAAAAGTAGTAACTATATTTATTATAGTTCTAGCGATTATATCTGCATAATATGGGTAATAATGCATGTTATATTGAGAATAATATAAGTAATAAGTATAGTTATTACAGTTCTAGCGATAATAACTGCATTATTTGGGTAATAATGGATGTTATATTGATAATATCGGGAGTAATAAGTATAATTATTACAGTTCTGGCGATTATATTAGTAAAATATGGCTAATAGTGCATGTTATATTGATAATAATAAAAGTAATAAGTATATTTATTACAGTTCTATCGATAATAACTGCATAATATGGGTAATAATGCAAGTTATATTGATGATAATAAAAGTAATATGTATATTTATTATAGTTCTAGCGATTATAATTGCATTATATGGGTAATAATGCATGTTATATTGATAATAATATAAGTAATAAGTATAATTATTACAGTTCTGGCGATAATAACTGCAGTATATGGGTAATAATGCATGTTATATTGATAATAATAGAAGTAATAAGTATATTTATTATAGTTCTAGCGATAATAACTGTATAATATGGGTAATAATGCATGTTATATTGATAATAATAAAAGTAATAAGTATATTTGTTATAGTTCTAGCGATTATAACTGCATAATATGGGTAATAATGCATGTTATATTGATAATAATATAAGTAATAAGTATAATTATTACAGATCTAGCGATAATAACTGCATTATATGGTTAAAAATGCATGTTATATTGATAATATTGGGAGTAATAAGTATAATTATTATAGTTCTAGCGATAATAATAGTACAATATGGCGAATAATGCACGTTATATTGATATTATCGGGAGTAATAAGTATAATTATTATAGTCCTAGCGATAATAATAGTCAAATATGGCTAATAGTGCATGTTCTATTGATAATAATAAAAGTAATAAGTATATGTATTACAGTTCTATCGATAATAACTGCATAATATGGGTAATGATGCATGTTATATTGATGATAATAAAAGTAATACGTATATTTATTATAGTTCTAGCGATAATGACTGCATAATATGGGTAATAATGCATATTATATTGATAATATCGGGAGTAATAAGTATAATTATTATAGTTCTAGCGATAATAATAGTAAAATATGGCTGATAGTGCATGTTATATTGATAATAATAAGGGTAATTAGTACATTTATTACAGTTCTATCGATAATAACTGCATAATATGGGTAATAGTGCATGTTATAATGATAATAATATAAGTAATAAGTATAATTATTACAGTTCTGGCGATAATAACTGCATTATATGGGTAATAACGCACGTTATATTGCTAATAATATAAGTAATAAGTATATTTATTACAGTTCTAGCAATAATAACTGCATTATATGGGTAATAATGCATGTTATATTGATAATATCGGGAGTAGTAAGTATAATTATTATAGTTCTAGTGATAATAATAATAAAATATGGCTAATAGTGCATGTTATATTGATAATAACAAAAGTAATAAGTATATTTATTACAGTTCTATCGATAATAACTGCATAATATGGGTAATAATGCATTTTATATGGATGATAATAAAAGTAATAAGTATATTTATTATAGTTCTAGCGACTATAACTGCATAATATGGGTAATAATGCATGTTATATTGAGAATAATATAAGTAATGAGTATAATTATTACAGTTCTAGCGATAATCACTGCATTATATGGGTAATAATGCATGTTATATTGATGATAATGAAAGTTGTAAGTATATTTATTACTGTTCTAGCGATAATAACTGCATTATATGCGTAATAATGCATGTTATATTGATAATATCGGGAGTAATAAGTATAATTATTATAGTTCTAGCGATGATAATCGTAAAATATGGGTAATAGTGCATGTTATATTGATAATAATATAAGTAATAAGTATAATTATTACAGTTCTAGCGATGATAACTGCATTATATGGGTCATAATGCATGTTATATTGATAATATTGGGAGTAATAAGTATAATTATTATAGTCCCAGCGATAGTAATAGTAAAATATGGCTAATAGTGCATGTTCTATTGATAATAATAAAAGTAATAAGTATATTTATTACAGTTCTATCGATAATAACTGCATAATATGGGTAATGATGCATGTTATATTGATGATAATAAAAGTAATACGTATATTTATTATAGTTCTAGCGATAATAACTGCATAATATGGGTAATAATGCATGTTATATTGATAATAATATAAATAATAAGTATAATTATTACAGTTCTGGCGATAATAACTGCATAATATTAGTAATAATGCATGTTATATTGATGATAATGAAAGTAGTAAGTATATTTATTACAGTTCTAGCGATAATAACTGCATTATATGGGTAATAATGCATGTTATATTGATAATATTGCGAGTAATAAGTATAATTATTATAGTCCTAGCGATAATAATAGTAAAATATGGCTAATAGTGCATGTTCTATTGATAATAATAAAAGTAATAAGTATATGTATTACAGTTCTATCGATAATAACTGCATAATATGGGTAATGATGCATGTTATATTGATGATAATAAAAGTAATACGTATATTTATAATAGTTCTAGCAATAATAACCGCATAATATGGGTAATAATGCATGTTATATTGATAATAATATAAGTAATAAGTATAATTATTACAGTTCTGGCGATAATAACTGCATTATATGGGTAATAATGCACGTTATTTTGCCAATAATATAAGTAATAGGTATAATTATTACAGTTCTAGCGATAATAACTGCATTATATGGCTAATAATGCATGTTATATTGATAATAATATAAGTAATAAGTATAATTATTACAGTTCTAGCGATAATAACTGAAGTATATGCGTAGTAATGCATGTTATATTGATAATATCGGGAGTAATAAGTATAATTATTATAGTTCTAGCGATAATAATAGTCAAATATGGCTAATAGTGCATGTTCTATTGATAATAATAAAAGTAATAAGTATATGTATTACAGTTCTATCGATAATAACTGCATAATATGGGTAATGATGCATGTTATATTGATGATAATAAAAGTAATACGTATATTTATTATAGTTCTAGCGATAATGACTGCATAATATGGGTAATAATGCATATTATATTGATAATATCGGGAGTAATAAGTATAATTATTATAGTTCTAGCGATAATAATAGTAAAATATGGCTGATAGTGCATGTTATATTGATAATAATGAAGGTAATGAGTATATTTATTATAGTTCTAGCGATTATAACTGCATAATATGGGTAATAATGCATGTTATATTGATAATAATATAAGTAATAAATATAATTATTACAGTTCTGGCGATAATAACTGCAGTATATGGGTAATAATGCATGTTATATTGATAATAATATAAGTAATAAGTATAATTATTACAGTTCTAGCGATAATAACTGCATTATATGGGTCATAATGCATGTTATATTGATAATATTGGGAGTAATAAGTATAATTATAATAGTCCTAGCGACAGTAATAGTAAAATATGGCTAATAGTGCATGTTCTATTGATAATAATAAAAGTAATAAGTATATTTATTACAGTTCTATAGATAATAACTGCGTAATATGGGTAATAATGCATGTTATATTGATGATAATGAAAGTTGCAAGTATATTTATTACAGTTCTAGCGATAATAACTGCATTATATGCGTAATAATGCATGTTATATTGATAATATCGGGAGTAATAAGTATAATTATTATAGTTCTAGCGATAATAATAGTAAAATATGGGTAATAGTGCATGTTATATTGATAATAATATAAGTAATAAGTATAATTATTACAGTTCTGGCGATAATAACTGCATTATATGGGTAATAATGCACGTTATATTGCTAATAATATAAGCAATATGTATAATTATTATAATTCTAGCGATAATAATAGTAAAATATGGATAATAGTGCATGTTATATTGATAATAATAAAAGTAATAAGTATATTTATTATAGTTCTATCGATAATAACCGCATAATATGGGTAATAATGCATGTTATATTGATGATAATAAAAGTAGTAACTATATTTATTATAGTTCTAGCGATTATATCTGCATAATATGGGTAATAATGCATGTTATATTGAGAATAATATAAGTAATAAGTATAATTATTACAGTTCTAGCGATAATAACTGCATTATTTGGGTAATAATGGATGTTATATTGATAATATCGGGAGTAATAAGTATAATTATTACAGTTCTGGCGATTATATTAGTAAAATATGGCTAATAGTGCATGTTATATTGATAATAATAAAAGTAATAAGTATATTTATTACAGTTCTAGCGATAATAACTGTATAATATGGGTAATAATGCATGTTATATTGATAATAATAAAAGTAATAAGTATATTTGTTATAGTTCTAGCGATTATAACTGCATAATATGGGTAATAATGCATGTTATATTGATAATAATATAAGTAATAAGTATAATTATTACAGATCTAGCGATAATAACTGCATTATATGGTTAAAAATGCATGTTATATTGATAATATTGGGAGTAATAAGTATAATTATTATAGTTCTAGCGATAATAATAGTACAATATGGCGAATAATGCACGTTATATTGATATTATCGGGAGTAATAAGTATAATTATTATAGTCCTAGCGATAATAATAGTCAAATATGGCTAATAGTGCATGTTCTATTGATAATAATAAAAGTAATAAGTATATGTATTACAGTTCTATCGATAATAACTGCATAATATGGGTAATGATGCATGTTATATTGATGATAATAAAAGTAATACGTATATTTATTATAGTTCTAGCGATAATGACTGCATAATATGGGTAATAATGCATATTATATTGATAATAATATAAGTAATAAGTATAATTATTACAGTTCTGGCGATAATAACTGCAGTATATGGGTAATAATGCATGTTATATTGATAATAATAAAAGTAATAAGTATATTTATTATAGTTCTAGCGATAATAACTGTATAATATGGGTAATAATGCATGTTATATTGATAATAATGAAGGTAATAAGTATATTTATTATAGTTCTAGCGATTATAACTGCATAATATGGGTAATAATGCATGTTATATTGATGATAATAAAAGTAGTAACTATATTTATTATAGTTCTAGTGATTATATCTGCATAATATGGGTAATAATGCATGTTATATTGAGAATAATATAAGTAATTAGTATAATTATTACAGTTCTAGCGATAATAACTGCATTATTTGGGTAACAATGGATGTTATATTGATAATATCGGGAGTAATAAGTATAATTATTACAGTTCTGGCGATTATATTAGTAAAATATGGCTAATAGTGCATGTTATATTGATAATAATAAAAGTAATAAGTATATTTATTACAGTTCTATCGATAATAACTGCATAATATGGGTAATGATGCATGTTATATTGATGATAATAAAAGTAATACGTATATTTATAATAGTTCTAGCGATAATAACCGCATAATATGGGTAATAATGCATGTTATATTGATAAGAATATAAGTAATAAGTATAATTATTACAGTTCTGGCGATAATAACTGCATTATATGGGTAATGATGCATGTTATATTGATGATAATAAAAGTAATACGTATATTTATTATAGTTCTAGCGATAATAACCGCATAATATGGGTAATGATGCATGTTATATTGATGATAATAAAAGTAATACGTATATTTATTATAGTTCTAGCGATAATAACTGCATAATATGGGTAATAATGCATGTTATATTGATAATAATATAAGTAATAAGTATAATTATTACAGATCTAGCGATAATAACTGCATTATATGGTTAAAAATGCATGTTATATTGATAATATTGGGAGTAATAAGTATAATTATTATAGTTCTAGCGATAATAATAGTACAATATGGCGAATAATGCACGTTATATTGATATTATCGGGAGTAATAAGTATAATTATTATAGTCCTAGCGATAATAATAGTCAAATATGGCTAATAGTGCATGTTCTATTGATAATAATAAAAGTAATAAGTATATGTATTACAGTTCTATCGATAATAACTGCATAATATGGGTAATGATGCATGTTATATTGATGATAGTAAAAGTAATACGTATATTTATTATAGTTCTAGCGATAATGACTGCATAATATGGGTAATAATGCATATTATATTGATAATATCGGGAGTAATAAGTATAATTATTATAGTTCTAGCGATAATAATAGTAAAATATGGCTGATAGTGCATGTTATATTGATAATAATGAAGGTAATAAGTATATTTATTATAGTTCTAGCGATTATAACTGCATAATATGGGGAATAATGCATGTTATATTGATAATAATATAAGTAATAAATATAATTATTACAGTTCTGGCGATAATAACTGCAGTATATGGGTAATAATGCATGTTATATTGATAATAATATAAGTAATAAGTATAATTATTACAGTTCTAGCGATAATAACTGCATTATATGGGTCATAATGCATGTTATATTGATAATATTGGGAGTAATAAGTATAATTATAATAGTCCTAGCGATAGTAATAGTAAAATATGGCTAATAGTGCATGTTCTATTGATAATAATAAAAGTAATAAGTATATTTATTACAGTTCTATAGATAATAACTGCGTAATATGGGTAATAATGCATGTTATATTGATGATAATGAAAGTTGCAAGTATATTTATTACAGTTCTAGCGATAATAACTGCATTATATGCGTAATAATGCATGTTATATTGATAATATCGGGAGTAATAAGTATAATTATTATAGTTCTAGCGATAATAATAGTAAAATATGGGTAATAGTGCATGTTATATTGATAATAATATAAGTAATAAGTATAATTATTACAGTTCTGGCGATAATAACTGCATTATATGGGTAATAATGCACGTTATATTGCTAATAATATAAGCAATATGTATAATTATTATAATTCTAGCGATAATAATAGTAAAATATGGATAATAGTGCATGTTATATTGATAATAATAAAAGTAATAAGTATATTTATTATAGTTCTATCGATAATAACCGCATAATATGGGTAATAATGCATGTTATATTGATGATAATAAAAGTAGTAACTATATTTATTATAGTTCTAGCGATTATATCTGCATAATATGGGTAATAATGCATGTTATATTGAGAATAATATAAGTAATAAGTATAATTATTACAGTTCTAGCGATAATAACTGCATTATTTGGGTAATAATGGATGTTATATTGATAATATCGGGAGTAATAAGTATAATTATTACAGTTCTGGCGATTATATTAGTAAAATATGGCTAATAGTGCATGTTATATTGATAATAATAAAAGTAATAAGTATATTTATTACAGTTCTATCGATAATAACTGCATAATATGGGTAATAATGCAAGTTATATTGATGATAATAAAAGTAATATGTATATTTATTATAGTTCTAGCGATTATAATTGCATTATATGGGTAATAATGCATGTTATATTGATAATAATATAAGTAATAAGTATAATTATTACAGTTCTGGCGATAATAACTGCAGTATATGGGTAATAATGCATGTTATATTGATAATAATAGAAGTAATAAGTATATTTATTATAGTTCTAGCGATAATAACTGTATAATATGGGTAATAATGCATGTTATATTGATAATAATAAAAGTAATAAGTATATTTGTTATAGTTCTAGCGATTATAACTGCATAATATGGGTAATAATGCATGTTATATTGATAATAATATAAGTAATAAGTATAATTATTACAGATCTAGCGATAATAACTGCATTATATGGTTAAAAATGCATGTTATATTGATAATATTGGGAGTAATAAGTATAATTATTATAGTTCTAGCGATAATAATAGTACAATATGGCGAATAATGCACGTTATATTGATATTATCGGGAGTAATAAGTATAATTATTATAGTCCTAGCGATAATAATAGTCAAATATGGCTAATAGTGCATGTTCTATTGATAATAATAAAAGTAATAAGTATATGTATTACAGTTCTATCGATAATAACTGCATAATATGGGTAATGATGCATGTTATATTGATGATAATAAAAGTAATACGTATATTTATTATAGTTCTAGCGATAATGACTGCATAATATGGGTAATAATGCATATTATATTGATAATATCGGGAGTAATAAGTATAATTATTATAGTTCTAGCGATAATAATAGTAAAATATGGCTGATAGTGCATGTTATATTGATAATAATAAGGGTAATTAGTACATTTATTACAGTTCTATCGATAATAACTGCATAATATGGGTAATAGTGCATGTTATAATGATAATAATATAAGTAATAAGTATAATTATTACAGTTCTGGCGATAATAACTGCATTATATGGGTAATAACGCACGTTATATTGCTAATAATATAAGTAATAAGTATATTTATTACAGTTCTAGCAATAATAACTGCATTATATGGGTAATAATGCATGTTATATTGATAATATCGGGAGTAGTAAGTATAATTATTATAGTTCTAGCGATAATAATATTAAAATATGGCTAATAGTGCATGTTATATTGATAATAACAAAAGTAATAAGTATATTTATTACAGTTCTATCGATAATAACTGCATAATATGGGTAATAATGCATTTTATATGGATGATAATAAAAGTAATAAGTATATTTATTATAGTTCTAGCGACTATAACTGCATAATATGGGTAATAATGCATGTTATATTGAGAATAATATAAGTAATGAGTATAATTATTACAGTTCTAGCGATAATCACTGCATTATATGGGTAATAATGCATGTTATATTGATGATAATGAAAGTTGTAAGTATATTTATTACTGTTCTAGCGATAATAACTGCATTATATGCGTAATAATGCATGTTATATTGATAATATCGGGAGTAATAAGTATAATTATTATAGTTCTAGCGATGATAATCGTAAAATATGGGTAATAGTGCATGTTATATTGATAATAATATAAGTAATAAGTATAATTATTACAGTTCTAGCGATGATAACTGCATTATATGGGTCATAATGCATGTTATATTGATAATATTGGGAGTAATAAGTATAATTATTATAGTCCCAGCGATAGTAATAGTAAAATATGGCTAATAGTGCATGTTCTATTGATAATAATAAAAGTAATAAGTATATTTATTACAGTTCTATCGATAATAACTGCATAATATGGGTAATGATGCATGTTATATTGATGATAATAAAAGTAATACGTATATTTATTATAGTTCTAGCGATAATAACTGCATAATATGGGTAATAATGCATGTTATATTGATAATAATATAAATAATAAGTATAATTATTACAGTTCTGGCGATAATAACTGCATTATATGGGTAATAATGCATGTTATATTGATAATAATATAAGTAATAAGTATAATTATTACAGTTCTGGCGATAATAACTGCAGTATATGGGTAGTAATGCATGTTATATTGATAATAATAAAAGTAATAAGTATATTTATTATAGTTCTAGCGATAATAACTGCATAATATGGGTAATAATGCATGTTATATTGATAATAATAAAAGTAATAAGTATATTTATTATAGTTCTAGCGATTATAACTGCATAATATGGGTAATAATGCATGTTATATTGATAATAATATAAGTAATAAGTATAATTATTACAGATCTAGCGATAATAACTGCATTATATGGTTAAAAATGCATGTTATATTGATAATATTGGGAGTAATAAGTATAATTATTATAGTTCTAGCGATAATAATAGTACAATATGGCGAATAATGCACGTTATATTGATATTATCGGGAGTAATAAGTATAATTATTATAGTCCTAGCGATAATAATAGTAAAATATGGCTAAGAGTGCCTGTTATATTGATAATAATAAAAGTAATAAGTATATTTATTATACTTCTATCGATAATAACTGCATAATATGGGTAATAATGCATGTTATATTGATAATAATAAAAGTAATAAGTATATTTATTATAGTTCTATGGATAATAACTGCATAATATTAGTAATAATGCATGTTATATTGATGATAATGAAAGTAGTAAGTATATTTATTACAGTTCTAGCGATAATAACTGCATTATATGGGTAATAATGCATGTTATATTGATAATATTGCGAGTAATAAGTATAATTATTATAGTCCTAGCGATAATAATAGTAAAATATGGCTAATAGTGCATGTTCTATTGATAATAATAAAAGTAATAAGTATATGTATTACAGTTCTATCGATAATAACTGCATAATATGGGTAATGATGCATGTTATATTGATGATAATAAAAGTAATACGTATATTTATAATAGTTCTAGCAATAATAACCGCATAATATGGGTAATAATGCATGTTATATTGATAATAATATAAGTAATAAGTATAATTATTACAGTTCTGGCGATAATAACTGCATTATATGGGTAATAATGCACGTTATTTTGCCAATAATATAAGTAATAGGTATAATTATTACAGTTCTAGCGATAATAACTGCATTATATGGCTAATAATGCATGTTATATTGATAATAATATAAGTAATAAGTATAATTATTACAGTTCTAGCGATAATAACTGAAGTATATGCGTAGTAATGCATGTTATATTGATAATATCGGGAGTAATAAGTATAATTATTATAGTTCTAGCGATAATAATAGTAAAAATGGCTGATAGTGCATGTTATATTGATAATAATAAGGGTAATAAGTACATTTATTACAGTTCTATCGATAATAACTGCATAATATGGGTAATAATGCATGTTATATTGATGATAATAAAAGTAGTAAGTATATTTATTATAGTTCTAGCGATAATAACTGCATAATATGGGTAATAATGCATGTTATATTGATAATAATATAAGTAATAAGTATAATTATCACAGTTCTAGCGATAATAACTGCATTATGTGGGTAATAATGCACGTTATATTGCTAATAATATAAGTAATAAGTATATTTATTACAGTTCTAGCAATAATACCTGCATTATATGGGTAATAATGCATGTTATATTGATAATATCGGGAGTAGTAAGTATAATTATTATAGTTCTAGCGATAATAATAGTAAAATATGGGTAATAGTGCATGTTATAATGATAATAATATAAGTAATAAGTATAATTATTACAGTTCTGGCGATAATAACTGCATTATATGGGTAATAACGCACGTTATATTGCTAATAATATAAGTAATAAGTATAATTATTATAGTTCTAGCGATAATAATAGTAAAATATGGCTAATAGTGCATGTTATATTGATAATAACAAAAGTAATAAGTATATTTATTACAGTTCTATCGATAATAACTGCATAATATGGGTAATAATGCATTTTATATTGATGATAATAAAAGTAATAAGTATATTTATTATAGTTCTAGCGACTATAACTGCATAATATGGGTAATAATGCATGTTATATTGAGAATAATATAAGTAATGAGTATAATTATTACAGTTCTAGCGATAATCACTGCATTATATGGGTAATAATGCATGTTATATTGATGATAATGAAAGTTGTAATTATATTTATTACTGTTCTAGCGATAATAACTGCATTATATGCGTAATAATGCATGTTATATTGATAATATCGGGAGTAATAAGTATAATTATTATAGTTCTAGCGATGATAATCGTAAAATATGGGTAATAGTGCATGTTATATTGATAATAATAAAAGTAATAAGTATATTTATTACAGTTCTATCGATAATAACTGCATAATATGGGTAATGATGCATGTTATATTGATGATAATAAAAGTAATACGTATATTTATTATAGTTCTAGCGATAATAACTGCATAATATGGGTAATAATGCATGTTATATTGATAATAATATAAATAATAAGTATAATTATTACAGTTCTGGCGATAATAACTGCATTATATGGGTAATAATGCATGTTATATTGATAATAATATAAGTAACAAGTATAATTATTACAGTTCTGGCGATAATAACTGCATGATATGGGTAATAATGCACGTTATATTGCCAATAATATAAGTAATAAGTATAATTATTACAGTTCTGGCGATTATAACTGCATTATATGGGTAATAATGCATGTTATATTGATAATATCGGGAGTAATAAGTATAATTATTATAGTTCCAGCGATAATAATAGTACAATATGCCTAATAGTGCATGTTATATTGATAATAATAAAAGTAATAAGTATAATTATTATAGTTCTAGCGATAATAATAGTATAATATGGCTAAGAGTGCCTGTTATATTGATAATAATAAAAGTAATACGTATATTTATTATAGTTCTAGCGATAGTAACCGCATAATATGGGTAATAATGCATGTTATATTGATAATAATATAAGTAATAAGTATAATTATTACAGTTCTGGCGATAATAACTGCATTGTATGGGTAATAATGCACGTTATTTTGCCAATAATATAAGTAATAAGTATAATTATTACAGTTCTAGCGATAGTAACTGCATTATATGGGTAATAATGCATGTTATATTGATAATAATAAAAGTAATAAGTATATTTATTATGGTTCTATCGATAATAACTGCATAATATGGGTAATAATGCATGTTATATTGATGATAATGAAAACAGTAAGTATATTTATTACAGTTCTAGCGATAATAACTGCATTATATGCGTAGTAATGCATGTTATATTGATAATATCGGGAGTAATAAGTATAATTATTATAGTTCTAGCGATAATAATAGTAAAAATGGCTGATAGTGCATGTTATATTGATAATAATAAGGGTAATAAGTACATTTATTACAGTTCTATCTATAATAACTGCATAATATGGGTAATAATGCATGTTATATTGATGATAATAAAAGTAGTAAGTATATTTATTATAGTTCTAGCGATAATAACTGCATAATATGGGTAATAATGCATGTTATATTGATAATAATATAAGTAATAAGTATAATTATTACAGTTCTAGCGATAATAACTGCATTATATGGGTAATAATGCACGTTATATTGCTAATAATATAAGTAATAAGTATATTTATTACAGTTCTAGCAATAATAACTGCATTATATGGGTAATAATGCATGTTATATTGATAATATCGGAAGTAGTAAGTATAATTATTATAGTTCCTAGCGATAATAATAGTAAAATATGGGTAATAGTGCATGTTATAATGATAATAATATAAGTAATAAGTATAATTATTACAGTTCTGGCGATAATAACTGCATTATATGGGTAACAACGCACGTTATATTGCTAACAATATAAGTAATAAGTATAATTATTATAGTTCTAGCGATAATAATAGTAAAATATGGCTAATAGTGCATGTTATATTGATAATAATAAAAGTAATAAGTATATTTATTACAGTTCCATCGATAATAACTGCATAATATGGGTACTAATGCATGTTATATTGATGATAATAAAAGTAATAAGTATATTTATTATAGTTCTAGCGACTATAACTGCATAATATGGGTAATAATGCATGTTATATTGAGAATAATATAAGTAATGAGTATAATTATTACAGTTCTAGCGATAATCACTGCATTATATGGGTAATAATGCACGTGATATTGCTAATAATATAAGTAATAAGTATAATTATTACAGTTCTAGCGATAATAACTGCATAATAGGGGTAATAATGCACGTTATATTGATAATATCGGGAGTAATAAGTATAGTTATTATAGTTCTAGCGTTAATAACTCCATTATATGGGTAATAATGCATGTTATATTGATAATAATAGCTGTAATAAGTATAATTATTACAGTTCTAGCGATAATACCTGCATTATATGGGTAATAATGGATGTTATATTGATAATATCGGGAGTAATAAGTATAATTATTACAGTTCTAGCGATAATACTAGGAAAATATGGCTAAGAGTGCCTGTTATATTGATAATAATAAAAGTAATAAGTATAATTATTATTGTTCTAGCGATAATAATAGTGCAATATGGATAATAGTGCAGGTTATATTGATAATAGTAAAAGTAATGAGTATATTTATTACAGTTCTATCGATAATAACTGCGTAATATGGGTAATAATGCACGATATATTGCTAATAATATAATTAATAAGTATAATTATTACAGTTCTAGCGATAATAACTGCATTATATGGGTAATAATGCATGTTATATTGATAATAATATAAGTAATAAGTATAATTATTACAGTTCTGGCGATAATAACTGCATTATATGGGTAATAATGCACGTTATATTGCTAATAATATAAGTAATAAGTATAATTATTACAGTTCTAGCGATAATAACTGCAATTTATGGGTAAGAATGCACGTTATATTGATAATAATAAAAGTAATAAGTATATTTATTATAGTTCTAGCGATAATAACTGCATTATATGAGTAATAATCCATGTTATATTGATAATATTGGGAGTAATAAGTATAGTTATTATAGTTCTAGCGTTAATAACTCCATTATATGGGTAATAATGCATGTTATATTGATAATAATAGCAGTAATAAGTATAATTATTACAGTTCTAGCGATAATACCTGCATTATATGGGTAATAATGCATGTTATATTGATAATATCGGGAGTAATAAGTATAATTATTATAGTTCTAGCGATAATAATAGTACAATATGGCTAATAATGCATGTTATATTGAAAATAATAAAAGTAATAAGTATATTTATTTTAGTTCTATCGATAATAACTGCATAATATGGGTAATAATGCAAGTTATATTGATGATAATAAAAGTACTAAGTATACTTATTATAGTTCTAGCGATTATAACTGCATAATATGGGTAATAATGCACGTTATATTTATAATAATATAAGTAATAAGTATAATTATTACAGTTCTGGCGATAATAACTGCATTATATGGGTAATAATGCATGTTATATTGATAATAATATAAGTAATAAGTATAATTATTACAGTTCTAGCGATAATAACTGCATTATATGGCTAATAATGCATGTTATATTGATAATAATATAAGTAATAAGTATAATTATTACAGTTCTAGCGATAATAACTGCATAATATGGGTAATAATGCGCGTTATATTGCTAGTAATATAATTAATAAGTATAATTATTACAGTTCTAGCGATAATAACTGCATTATATGGGTAATAATGCATGTTATATTGATAATAATATAAGTAATAAGTATAATTATTACAGTTCTAGCCATAATAACTATATAATATGGGTAATAATGCACGTTATATTGCTAATAATATAAGTAATAAGTATAACTATTACAGTTCTAGCGATAATACCTGCATTATATGGGTAATAATGGATGTTATATTGATAATATCGGGAGTAATAAGTATAATTATTACAGTTCTAGCGATAATACTAGGAAAATATGGCTAAGAGTGCCTGTTATATTGATAATAATAAAAGTAATAAGTATAATTATTATAGTTCTAGCGATAATAATAGTGCAATATGGATAATAGTGCATGTTATATTGATAATAGTAAAAGTAATGAGTATATTTATTACAGTTCTATCGATAATAACTGCGTAATATGGGTAATAATGCACGTTATATTGCTAATAATATAATTAATAAGTATAATTATTACAGTTCTAGCGATAATAACTGCATTATATGGGTAATAATGCATGTTATATTGATAATAATATAAGTAATAAGTATAATTATTACAGTTCAGGCGATAATAACTGCATTATATGGGTAATAATGCACGTTATATTGCTAATAATATAAGTAATAAGTATATTTATTATAGTTCTAGCGATAATAACTGCATTATATGAGTAATAATCCATGTTATATTGATAATATTGGGAGTAATAAGTATAGTTACTATAGTTCTAGCGTTAATAACTCCATTATATGGGTAATAATGCATGTTATATTGATAATAATAGCAGTAATAAGTATAATTATTACAGTTCTAGCGATAATACCTGCATTATATGGGTAATAATGCATGTTATATTGATAATATCGGGAGTAATAAGTATAATTATTATAGTTCTAGCGATAATAATAGTACAATATGGCTAATAATGCATGTTATATTGAAAATAATAAAAGTAATAAGTACATTTATTTTAGTTCTATCGATAATAACTGCATAATATGGGTAATAATGCACGTTATATTGCTAACAGTATAAGTAATAAGTATAATTATTACAGTTCTAGCGATGATAACTGCATTATATGGGTAACAATGCATGTTATATTGTTAATTTCGGGAGTAATAAGTATAATTATTATAGTTCTAGCGATAAGAGTAGTACAATATGGCTAATAGTGCATGTTATATTCATAATAATAAAAGTAATAAGTATATTTATTATAGTTCTATCGATAAGAACTGCATAATATGGGTAATAATGCATGTTATATTGATGATAATAAAAGTACTAAGTATATTTATTATAGTTCTAGCGATTATAACTGCATAATATGGGTAATAATGCACGTTATATTGAGAATAATATAAGTAATACGTATAATTATTACAGTTCTAGCGATAATAACTGCATTATATGGGTAATAATGCATGTTATATTGATAATATCGGGAGTAATAAGTATAATTATTATAGTTCTATCGATAATAACTGCATAATAGGGGTAATAATGCATGTTACATTGATGATAATGAAAACAGTAAGTATATTTATTACAGTTCTAGCGATAATAACTGCATTATATACGTAATAATGCATGTTATATTGATAATATCGGGAGCAATAAGTATAATTATTATAGTTCTAGCGATAATAATAGTAAAATATGGCTAATAGTGCATGTTATATTGATAAAAATAAAAGTAATAAGTACATTTATTACTGTTCTATCGATAAGAGCTGCATAATATGGATAATAATACATGTTATATTGATGATAATAAAAGTAGTCAGTATATTTATTATAGTTCTAGCGATTATAACTGCATAACATGGGTAATAATGCATGTTATATTGACAATAATATAAGTAATAAGTATAATTATTACAGTTCTGGCGATAATAACTGCATTATATGGGTAATAATGCACGTTATATTGCTAATAATATAATTAATAAGTATAATTATTACAGTTCTAGCGATAATAACTGCATTATATGGATAATAATGCATGTTATATTGATAATAATATAAGTAATAAGTATAACTATTACAGTTCTAGCGATAATACCTGCATTATATGGGAAATAATGGATGTTATATTGATAATATCGGGAGTAATAAGTATAATTATTACAGTTCTAGCGATAATACTAGGAAAATATGGCTAAGAGTGCCTGTTATATTGATAATAATAAAAGTAATAAGTATAATTATTATAATTCTAGCGATAATAATAGTACAATATGGATAATAGTGCATGTTATATTGATAATAGTAAAAGTAATGAGTATATTTATTACAGTTCTATCGATAATAACTGCGTAATATGGGTAATAATGCATGTTATATTGATAATAATATAAGTAATAGGTATAATTATTACAGTGCTAGCGATTATAACTGCATAATATGGGTAATAATGCACGTTATATTGCTAACAGTATAAGTAATAAGTATAATTATTACAGTTCTAGCGATAATAACTGCATAATATGGGTAATAATGCATGTTATATTGATAATATCGGGAGTAATAAGTATAATTATTATAGTTCTAGTGATAATAATAGTACAATATTTCTAATAATGCATGTTATATTGAAAATAATGAAAGTAATAAGTATATTTATTTTAGTTCTATCGATAATAATTGCATAATATGGGTACTAATGCATGTTATATTGATGATAATAAAAGTACTAAGTATATTTATTATAGTTCTAGCGATTATAACTGCATAATATGGGTAATAATGCATGTTATATTCATGATAATAAAAGTAATACGTATATTTATTATAGTTCTAGCGATAATGATAGTAAAATATGGATAATAGTGCATGTTATATTGATAATAATAAAAGTAATAAGTATATTTATTATAGTTCTATCGATAATAACTGCATAATATGGGTAATAATGCATGTTATATTGATGATAATAAAAAGTAGTAAGTATATTTATTATAGTTCTAGCGATTATAACTGCATAATATGGGTAATAATGCACGGTACATTGCTAACAGTATAAGTAATAAGTATAATTATTACAGTTCTAGCGATAATAACTGCATAATATGGGTAATAATGCACGTTATATTGATAATAATAAAAGTAATAAGTATATTTATTATAGTTCTAGCGATAATAACCGCATTATATGGGTAATAATCCATGTTATATTGATAATTTTGGGAGTAATAAGTATAATTATTATAGTTCTAGCGATAAGAGTAGTACAATATGGCTAATAGTGCATGTTATATTCATAATAATAAAAGTAATAAGTATATTTATTACAGTTCTATCGATAATAACTGCATAATATGGGTACTAATGCATGTTATATTGGTGATAATAAAAGTAATAAGTATAATTATTACAGTTCTAGCGATAATAACTGCATTATATGGGTAATAATGCACGTTATATTGCTAATAATATAAGTAATAAGTATAATTATTACAGTTCTAGCGATAATAACTGCAATTTATGGGTAATAATGCACGTTATATTGATAATAATAAAAGTAATAAGTATATTTATTATAGTTCTAGCGATAATAACTGCATTATATGAGTAATAATCCATGTTATATTGATAACATTGGGAGCAATAAGTATAATTATTATAGTTCTAGCGTTAATAACTCCATTATATGGGTAATAATGCATGTTATATTGATGATAATGAAAACAGTAAGTATACTTATTACAGTTCTAGCAATAATAACTGCATTATATACGTAATAATGCATGTTATATTGATAATATCGGGAGTAATAAGTATAATTATTATAGTTCTAGCGATAATAATAGTAAAATATGGCTAATAGTGCATTGTATATTGATAATAATAAAAGTAATAAGTACATTTATTACAGTTCTATCGATAATAACTGCATAATATGGGTAATAATGCATGTTATATTGATGATAATAAAAGTAGTAAGTATATTTATTATAGTTCTAGCGATTGTAACTGCATAACATGGGTAATAATGCATGTTATATTGATAATAATATAAGTAATAAGTACAATTATTACAGTTTTGGGATAATAACTGCATTATATGGGTAATAATGCACGTTATATTGCTAGTAATATAATTAATAAGTATAATTATTACAGTTCTAGCGATAATAACTGCATTATATGGGTAATAATGCATGTCATATTGATAATAATATAAGTAATAAGTATAATTATTACAGTTCTAGCGATAATAACTGCATAATATGGGTAATAATGCACGTTATATTGCTTATAATATAAGTAATAAGTATAATTATTACAGTTCTAGCGATGATAACTGCATTATATGGGTAACAATGCATGTTATATTGTTAATATCGGGAGTAATAAGTATAATTATTATAGTTCTAGCGATAAGAGTAGTACAATATGGCTAATAGTGCATGTTATATTCATAATAATAAAAGTAATAAGTATATTTATTACAGTTCTATCGATAATAACTGCATAATATGGGTACTAATGCATGTTATATTGGTGATAATAAAAGTAATACGTATATTTACTCTAGTTCTAGCGATAATGATAGTAAAATATGGCTAATAGTGCATGTTATATTGATAATAATAAAAGTAACAAGTATATTTATTATAGTTCTATCGATAAGAACTGCATAATATGGGTAATAATGCATGTTATATTGATGATAATGAAAACAGTAAGTATATTTATTACAGTTCTAGCGATAATAACTGCATTATATACGTAACAATGCATGTTACATTGATAATATCGGGAGTAATAAGTATAATTATTATAGTTCTGGCGATAATAATAGTAAAATATGGCTAATAGTGCATGTTATATTGATAATAATAAAAGTAATAAGTACATTTATTACAGTTCTATCGATAATAACTGCATAATATGGGTAATAATGCATGTTATATTGATGATAATAAAAGTACTAAGTATATTTATTATAGTTCTAGCGATTATAACTGCATAATATGGGTAATAATGCACGTTATATTGAGAATACTATAAGTAATACGTATAATTATTACAGTTCTAGCGATAATAACTGCATTATATGGGTAATAATGCATGTTATATTGATAATATCGGGAGTAATAAGTATAATTATTATAGTTCTATCGATAATAACTGCATAATAGGGGTAATAATGCATGTTACATTGATGATAATGAAAACAGTAAGTATATTTATTACAGTTCTAGCGATAATAACTGCATTATATACGTAATAATGCATGTTATATTGATAATATCGGGAGTAATAAGTATAATTATTATAGTTCTAGCGATAATAATAGTAAAATATGGCTAATAGTGCATGTTATATTGATAATAATAAAAGTAATAAGTACATTTATTACTGTTCTATCGATAATAACTGCATAATATGGGTAATAATGCATGTTATATTGATGATAATAAAAGTAGTAAGTATATTTATTATAGTTCTAGCGATAATAACTCCATTATATGGGTAATAATCCATGTTATATTGATAATTTTGGGAGTAATAAGTATAATTATTACAGTTCTAGCGATAATAACTGCATTATATGGGTAATAATGCACGTTATATTGCTAATAATATAAGTAATAAGTATAATTATTACAGTTCTAGCGATAATAACTGCAATTTATGGGTAATAATGCACGTTATATTGATAATAATAAAAGTAATAAGTATATTTATTATAGTTCTAGCGATAATAACTGCATTATATGAGTAATAATCCATGTTATATTGATAACATTGGGAGCAATAAGTATAATTATTATAGTTCTAGCGTTAATAACTCCATTATATGGGTAATAATGCATGTTATATTGATGATAATGAAAACAGTAAGTATATTTATTACAGTTCTAGCAATAATAACTGCATTATATACGTAATAATGCATGTTATATTGATAATATCGGGAGTAATAAGTATAATTATTATAGTTCTAGCGATAATAATAGTAAAATATGGCTAATAGTGCATTGTATATTGATAATAATAAAAGTAATAAGTACATTTATTACAGTTCTATCGATAATAACTGCATAATATGGGTAATAATGCGTGTTATATTGATGATAATAAAAGTAGTAAGTATATTTATTATAGTTCTAGCGATTATAACTGCATAACATGGGTAATAATGCATGTTATATTGATAATAATATAAGTAATAAGTATAATTATTACAGTTTTGGGATAATAACTGCATTATATGGGTAATAATGCATGTCATATTGATAATAATATAAGTAATAAGTATAATTATTACAGTTCTAGCGATAATAACTGCATAATATGGGTAATAATGCACGTTATATTGCTTATAATATAAGTAATAAGTATAATTATTACAGTTCTAGCGATGATAACTGCATTATATGGGTAACAATGCATGTTATATTGTTAATATCGGGAGTAATAAGTATAATTATTATAGTTCTAGCGATAAGAGTAGTACAATATGGCTAATAGTGCATGTTATATTCATAATAATAAAAGTAATAAGTATATTTATTACAGTTCTATCGATAATAACTGCATAATATGGGTACTAATGCATGTTATATTGGTGATAATAAAAGTAATACGTATATTTATTCTAGTTCTAGCGATAATGATAGTAAAATATGGCTAATAGTGCATGTTATATTGATAATAACAAAGTAATAAGTATATTTATTATAGTTCTATCGATAAGAACTGCATAATATGGGTAATAATGCATGTTATATTGATGATAATGAAAACAGTAAGTATATTTATTACAGTTCTAGCGATAATAACTGCATTATATACGTAACAATGCATGTTACATTGATAATATCGGGAGTAATAAGTATAATTATTATAGTTCTAGCGATAATAATAGTAAAATATGGCTAATAGTGCATGTTATATTGATAATAATAAAAGTAATAAGTACATTTATTACAGTTCTATCGATAATAACTGCATAATATGGGTAATAATGCATGTTATATTGATGATAATAAAAGTAGTAAGTATATTTATTATAGTTCTAGCGATTATAACTGCATAACATGGGTAATAATGCATGTTATATTGACAATAATATAAGTAATAAGTATAATTATTACAGTTCTGGCGATAATAACTGCATTATATGGGTAATAATGCACGTTATATTGATGATAATAAAAGTAGTAAGTATATTTATTATAGTTCTAGCGATTATAACTGCATAACATGGGTAATAATGCATGTTATATTGACAATAATATAAGTAATAAGTATAATTATTACAGTTCTGGCGATAATAACTGCATTATATGGGTAATAATGCACGTTATATTGCTAGTAATATAATTAATAAGTATAATTATTACAGTTCTAGCGATAATAACTGCATTATATGGGTAATAATGCATGTCATATTGATAATAATATAAGTAATAAGTATAATTATTACAGTTCTAGCGATAATAACTGCATAATATGGGTAATAATGCACGTTATATTGCTTATAATATAAGTAATAAGTATAATTATTACAGTTCTAGCGATGATAACTGCATTATATGGGTAACAATGCATGTTATATTGTTAATATCGGGAGTAATAAGTATAATTATTATAGTTCTAGCGATAAGAGTAGTACAATATGGCTAATAGTGCATGTTATATTCATAATAATAAAAGTAATAAGTATATTTATTACAGTTCTATCGATAATAACTGCATAATATGGGTACTAATGCATGTTATATTGGTGATAATAAAAGTAATACGTATATTTATTCTAGTTCTAGCGATAATGATAGTAAAATATGGCTAATAGTGCATGTTATATTGATAATAACAAAAGTAATAAGTATATTTATTATAGTTCTATCGATAAGAACTGCATAATATGGGTAATAATGCATGTTATATTGATGATAATGAAAACAGTAAGTATATTTATTACAGTTCTAGCGATAATAACTGCATTATATACGTAACAATGCATGTTACATTGATAATATCGGGAGTAATAAGTATAATTATTATAGTTCTAGCGATAATAATAGTAAAATATGGCTAATAGTGCATGTTATATTGATAATAATAAAAGTAATAAGTACATTTATTACAGTTCTATCGATAATAACTGCATAATATGGGTAATAATGCATGTTATATTGATGATAATAAAAGTAGTAAGTATATTTATTATAGTTCTAGCGATTATAACTGCATAACATGGGTAATAATGCATGTTATATTGACAATAATATAAGTAATAAGTATAATTATTACAGTTCTGGCGATAATAACTGCATTATATGGGTAATAATGCACGTTATATTGATGATAATAAAAGTAGTAAGTATATTTATTATAGTTCTAGCGATTATAACTGCATAACATGGGTAATAATGCATGTTATATTGACAATAATATAAGTAATAAGTATAATTATTACAGTTCTGGCGATAATAACTGCATTATATGGGTAATAATGCACGTTATATTGCTAATAATATAATTAATAAGTATAATTATTACAGTTCTAGCGATAATAACTGCATTATATGGGTAATAATGCATGTTATATTGATAATAATATAAGTAATAAGTATAATTATTACAGTTCTGGCGATAATAACTGCATTATATGGGTAATAATGCACGTTATATTGCTAATAATATAAGTAATAAGTATAATTATTACAGTTCTAGCGATAATAACTGCAATTTATGGGTAAGAATGCACGTTATATTGATAATAATAAAAGTAATAAGTATATTTATTATAGTTCTAGCGATAATAACTGCATTATATGAGTAATAATCCATGTTATATTGATATTATTGGGAGTAATAAGTATAGTTATTATAGTTCTAGCGTTAATAACTCCATTATATGGGTAATAATGCATGTTATATTGATGATAATGAAAACAGTAAGTATATTTATTGCAGTTCTAGCAATAATAACTGCATTATATACGTAATAATGGATGTTATATTGATAATATCGGGAGTAATAAGTATAATTATTATAGTTCTAGCGATAATAATAGTAAAATATGGCTAATAGTGCATTGTATATTGATAATAATAAAAGTAATAAGTACATTTATTACAGTTCTATCGATAATAACTGCATAATATGGGTAATAATGCATGTTATATTGATAATAATAAAAGTAGTAAGTATATTCATTATAGTTCTAGCGATTATAACTGCATAACATGGGTAATAATGCATGTTATATTGATAATAATATAAGTAATAAGTACAATTATTACAGTTTTGGGATAATAACTGCATTATATGGGTAATAATGCACGTTATATTGCTAGTAATATAATTAATAAGTATAATTATTACAGTTCTAGCGATAATAACTGCATTATATGGGTAATAATGCATGTCATATTGATAATAATATAAGTAATAAGTATAATTATTACAGTTCTAGCGATAATAACTGCATAATATGGGTAATAATGCACGTTATATTGCTTATAATATAAGTAATAAGTATAATTATTACAGTTCTAGCGATGATAACTGCATTATATGGGTAACAATGCATGTTATATTGTTAATATCGGGAGTAATAAGTATAATTATTATAGTTCTAGCGATAAGAGTAGTACAATATGGCTAATAGTGCATGTTATATTCATAATAATAAAAGTAATAAGTATATTTATTACAGTTCCATCGATAATAACTGCATAATATGGGTACTAATGCATGTTATATTGATGATAATAAAAGTAATAAGTATATTTATTATAGTTCTAGCGACTATAACTGCATAATATGGGTAATAATGCATGTTATATTGATAATAATATAAGTAATAAGTATAATTATTACAGTTCTAGCGATAATAACTGCATTATATGGGTAATAATGCACGTTATATTGCTAATAATATAAGTAATAAGTATATTTATTACAGTTCTAGCAATAATAACTGCATTATATGGGTAATAATGCATGTTATATTGCTAATAATATAAGTAATAAGTATAATTATTACAGTTCTAGCGATAATAACTGCATTATATGGGTAATAATGCATGTTATATTGATAATAATAAAAGTAATAAGTATATTTATTATGGTTCTATCGATAATAACTGCATAATATGGGTAATAATGCATGTTATATTGATGATAATGAAAACAGTAAGTATATTTATTACAGTTCTAGCGATAATAACTGCATTATATGCGTAGTAATGCATGTTATATTGATAATATCGGGAGTAATAAGTATAATTATTATAGTTCTAGCGATAATAATAGTAAAAATGGCTGATAGTGCATGTTATATTGATAATAATAAGGGTAATAAGTACATTTATTACAGTTCTATCTATAATAACTGCATAATATGGGTAATAATGCATGTTATATTGATGATAATAAAAGTAGTAAGTATATTTATTATAGTTCTAGCGATAATAACTGCATTATATGGGTAATAATGCACGTTATATTGCTAATAATATAAGTAATAAGTATATTTATTACAGTTCTAGCAATAATAACTGCATTATATGGGTAATAATGCATGTTATATTGATAATATCGGAAGTAGTAAGAATAATTATTATAGTTCTTGCGATAATAATAGTAAAATATGGGTAATAGTGCATGTTATAATGATAATAATATAAGTAATAAGTATAATTATAACAGTTCTGGCGATAATAACTGCATTATATGGGTAACAACGCACGTTATATTGCTAACAATATAAGTAATAAGTATAATTATTATAGTTCTAGCGATAATAATAGTAAAATATGGCTAATAGTGCATGTTATATTGATAATAATAAAAGTAATAAGTATATTTATTACAGTTCCATCGATAATAACTGCATAATATGGGTACTAATGCATGTTATATTGATGATAATAAAAGTAATAAGTATATTTATTATAGTTCTAGCGACTATAACTGCATAATATGGGTAATAATGCATGTTATATTGAGAATAATATAAGTAATGAGTATAATTATTACAGTTCTAGCGATAATCACTGCATTATATGGGTAATAATGCACGTGATATTGCTAATAATATAAGTAATAAGTATAATTATTACAGTTCTAGCGATAATAACTGCATTATATAGGTAATAATGCATGTTATATTGATAATAATATAAGTAATAAGTATAATTATTACAGTTCTAGCGATAATAACTGCATAATAGGGGTAATAGTGCACGTTATATTGATAATATCGGGAGTAATAAGTATAGTTATTATAGTTCCAGCGTTAATAACTCCATTATATGGGTAATAATGCATGTTATATTGATAATAATAGCAGTAATAAGTATAATTATTACAGTTCTAGCGATAATACCTGCATTATATGGGTAATAATGCATGTTATATTGATAATATCGGGAGTAATAAGTATAATTATTTTAGTTCTATCGATAATAACTGCATAATATGGGTAATAATGCATGTTATATTGATGATAATAAAAGTACTAAGTATATTTATTATAGTTCTAGCGATTATAACTGCATAATATGGGTAATAATGCACGTTATATTGATAATAATATAAGTAATAAGTATAATTATTACAGTTCTGGCGATAATAACTGCATTATATGGGTAATAATGCATGTTATATTGATAATATCGGGAGTAATATGTATAATTATTTTAGTTCTATCGATAATAACTGCATAATATGGGTAATAATGCATGTTATATTGATGATAATAAAAGTACTAAGTATATTTATTATAGTTCTAGCGATTATAACTGCATAATATGGGTAATAATGCACGTTATATTGATAATAATATAAGTAATAAGTATAATTATTACAGTTCTGGCGATAATAACTGCATTATATGGGTAATAATGCATGTTATATTGATAATAATATAAGTAATAAGTATAATTATTACAGTTCTAGCGATAATAACTGCATTATATGGGTAATAATGCACGTTATATTGCTAATAATATAAGTAATAAGTATAACTATTACAGTTCTAGCGATAATACCTGCATTATATGGGTAATAATGGATGTTGTATTGATAATATCGGGAGTAATAAGTATAATTATTACAGTTCTAGCGATAATACTAGGAAAATATGGCTAAGAGTGCCTGTTATATTGATAATAATAAAAGTAATAAGTATAATTATTATAGTTCTAGCGATAATAATAGTGCAATATGGATAATAGTGCATGTTATATTGATAATAGTAAAAGTAATGAGTATATTTATTACAGTTCTATCGATAATAACTGCGTAATATGGGTAATAATGCACGTTATATTGCTAATAATATAATTAATAAGTATAATTATTACAGTTCTAGCGATAATAACTGCATTATATGGGTAATAATGCATGTTATATTGATAATAATATAAGTAATAAGTATAATTATTACAGTTCTGGCGATAATAACTGCATTATATGGGTAATAATGCACGTTATATTGCTAATAATATAAGTAATAAGTATAATTATTACAGTTCTAGCGATAATAACTGCAATTTATGGGTAAGAATGCACGTTATATTGATAATAATAAAAGTAATAAGTATATTTATTATAGTTCTAGCGATAATAACTGCATTATATGAGTAATAATCCATGTTATATTGATAATATTGGGAGTAATAAGTATAGTTATTATAGTTCTAGCGTTAATAACTCCATTATATGGGTAATAATGCATGTTATATTGATAATAATAGCAGTAATAAGTATAATTATTACAGTTCTAGCGATAATACCTGCATTATATGGGTAATAATGCATGTTATATTGATAATATCGGGAGTAATAAGTATAATTATTATAGTTCTAGCGATAATAATAGTACAATATGGCTAATAATGCATGTTATATTGAAAATAATAAAAGTAATAAGTATATTTATTTTAGTTCTATCGATAATAACTGCATAATATGGGTAATAATGCATGTTATATTGATGATAATAAAAGTACTAAGTATATTTATTATAGTTCTAGCGATTATAACTGCATAATATGGGTAATATTGCATGATATATTGAGAATAATATAAGTAATAAGTATATTTATTACAGTTCTAGCGATAATAACTGCATTATATAGGTAATAATGCATGTTATATTGATAATATTGGGACTAATAAGTATAATTATTATAGTTCTAGCGATAATAATAGTAAAATATGGCTAATAGTGCATGTTATATTGATAATAAGAAAAGTAGTAAGCATATTTATTACAGTTCTATCGATAATAACTGCATAATATGGGTAATAATGCATGTTATATTGATGATAATAAAAGTACTAAGTATATTTATTATAGTTCTAGCGATTATAACTGCATAATATGGGTAATAATGCATGTTATATTGATGATAATAAAAGTAATACGTATATTTATTATAGTTCTAGCGATAATGATAGTAAAACATGGCTAATAGTGCATGTTATATTGATAATAATAAAAGTAATAAGTATATTTATTATAGTTCTATCGATAATAACTGCATAACATGGGTAATAATGCATGTTATATTGATGATAATAAAAGTAGTAAGTATATTTATTATAGTTCTAGCGATTATAACTGCATAATATGGGTAATAATTAACGTTATATTGCTAACAGTATAAGTAATAAGTATAATTATTACAGTTCTAGCGATAATAACTGCATTATATGGGTAATAATGCATGTTATATTGATAATAATATAAGTAATAAGTATAATTATTACAGTTCTAGCGATAATAACTGCATAATATGGGTAATAATGCACGTTATATTGCTAATAATATAAGTAATAAGTATAACTATTACAGTTCTAGCGATAATACCTGCATTATATGGGTAATAATGGATGTTATATTGATAATATCGGGAGTAATAAGTATAATTATTACAGTTCTAGCGATAATACTAGGAAAATATGGCTAAGAGTGCCTGTTATATTGATAATAATAAAAGTAATAAGTATAATTATTATTGTTCTAGCGATAATAATAGTGCAATATGGATAATAGTGCAGGTTATATTGATAATAGTAAAAGTAATGAGTATATTTATTACAGTTCTATCGATAATAACTGCGTAATATGGGTAATAATGCACGTTATATTGCTAATAATATAATTAATAAGTATAATTATTACAGTTCTAGCGATAATAACTGCATTATATGGGTAATAATGCATGTTATATTGATAATAATATAAGTAATAAGTATAATTATTACAGTTCTGGCGATAATAACTGCATTATATGGGTAATAATGCACGTTATATTGCTAATAATATAAGTAATAAGTATAATTATTACAGTTCTAGCGATAATAACTGCAATTTATGGGTAAGAATGCACGTTATATTGATAATAATAAAAGTAATAAGTATATTTATTATAGTTCTAGCGATAATAACTGCATTATATGAGTAATAATCCATGTTATATTGATAATATTGGGAGTAATAAGTATAGTTATTATAGTTCTAGCGTTAATAACTCCATTATATGGGTAATAATGCATGTTATATTGATAATAATAGCAGTAATAAGTATAATTATTACAGTTCTAGCGATAATACCTGCATTATATGGGTAATAATGCATGTTATATTGATAATATCGGGAGTAATAAGTATAATTATTATAGTTCTAGCGATAATAATAGTACAATATGGCTAATAATGCATGTTATATTGAAAATAATAAAAGTAATAAGTATATTTATTTTAGTTCTATCGATAATAACTGCATAATATGGGTAATAATGCATGCTATATTGATGATAATAAAAGTACTAAGTATATTTATTATAGTTCTAGCGATTATAACTGCATAATATGGGTAATAATGCACGTTATATTGATAATAATATAAGTAATAAGTATAATTATTACAGTTCTGGCGATAATAACTGCATTATATGGGTAATAATGCATGTTATATTGATAATAATATAAGTAATAAGTATAATTATTACAGTTCTAGCGATAATAACTGCATAATATGGGTAATAATGCACGTTATATTGCTAGTAATATAATTAATAAGTATAATTATTACAGTTCTAGCGATAATAACTGCATTATATGGGTAATAATGCATGTTATATTGATAATAATATAAGTAATAAGTATAATTATTACAGTTCTAGCCATAATATCTGCATAATATGGGTAATAATGCACGTTATATTGCTAATAATATAAGTAATAAGTATAACTATTACAGTTCTAGCGATAATACCTGCATTATATGGGTAATAATGGATGTTATATTGATAATATCGGGAGTAATAAGTATAATTATTACAGTTCTAGCGATAATACTAGGAAAATATGGCTAAGAGTGCCTGTTATATTGATAATAATAAAAGTAATAAGTATAACTATTATAGTTCTAGCGATAATAATAGTCAAATATGACTAATGGTGCATGTTACATTGATAATAATAAAAGTGATAAGTATATTTATTATAGTTCTATCGATAATAACTGCATAATATGGGTATTAATGCATGTTATATTGATGATAATATAAGTAATAAGTATATTTATTATAGTTCTATCGATAATAACTGCATAATATGGGTAATGATGCATGTTATATTGATAATATCGGGAGTAATAAGTATAATTATTATACTGCTGGCGATAATAATAGTAAAATATGGGTAATTATGCAGGTTTTATTGATTATAATAAAAGTAATAAGTATATTTATTATCGTTCTATCGATAATAACTGCATAATATGGGTATTAATGCATGTTGTATTGATGATAATATAAGTAATAAGTATATTTATTATAGTTCTATCGATAATAACTGCATAATGTGGGTAATAATGCATGTTATATTGATGATAATAAAAGTAATAAGTATATTTATTATAGTTCTAGCGATAATAACTGCATAATATGGGTAATAATGCATTTTATATTGATAATAATATATGTAATAAGTATAATTATTACAGTTCTAGCGATAATAACTCCATTATATGGGTAATAATGCATGTTATATTGATAATATCGGGACTAACAGGAATATTTATTATAGTTCTATCGATAATATCTGCATAATATGGGTAATAATGCATGTTATATTGATAATAATAAAAGTAATAAGTATATTTATTATAGTTCTATCGATAATAACTGCATAATATGGGTAATAATGCATGTTATATTGATGATAATAAAAGTAATAAGTATATTTATTATAGTTCTGGCGATAACAACTGCATAATATGATTAATAATGCATGTTATATTGATAATAATAAAAGTAATAAGTATATTTATTATAGTTCTATCGATAATAACTGCATAATATGGGTAATAATGCATGTTATATTCATAATAATATAAGTAATAAGTATAATTATTACAGTTCTAGCGATAATAACTGCATTATTTGGGTAATAATGCATGTTATATTGATAATGTCGGGACTAATAAGTATAAATATTATAGTTCTTTGCGATAATTATAGTAAAATATGGCTAATTGTGCATGCTATATTGATAATAATAAAAGTAAGAAGTATATTTATTATAGTTCTATGAGATAATAACTGTATTATATTGGTAATAATGCATGTTATATTGATAATATCGGGAGTAATAAGTATAATTATTATACTGCTGGCGATAATAATAGTAAAATATGGGTAATTATGCAGGTTTTATTGATTATAATAAAAGTAATAAGTATATTTATTATCGTTCTATCGATAATAACTGCATAATATGGGTATTAATGCATGTTATATTGATGATAATATAAGTAATAAGTATATTTATTATAGTTCTATCGATAATAACTGCATAATATGGGTAATAATGCATGATATATTGATAATAATAAAAGTAATAAGTATATTTATTATAGTTCTAGCGATAATAACTGCATAATATGGGTAATAATGCATTTTATATTGATAATAATATAAGTAATAAGTATAATTATTACAGTTCTAGCGATAATAACTCCATTATATGGGTAATAATGAATGTTATATTGATAGTATCGGGACTAATAAGTATAATTATTATAGTTCTAGCGATAATATCTGCATAATATGGGTAATAATGCATGTTTTATTGATAATTATAAAAGTAATACGTATATTTATTATAGTTCTATTGATAATAACTGCATAATATGGGTATTAATGCATGTTATATTGATTGTAATATAAGTAATAAGTATATTTATTATAGTCCTGGCGATAATAACTGCATAATATGGGTAATAATGTATGTTATATTGATCATAACAAAAGTAATAAGTATATTTATTACAGTTCTAGCGATAATAACTGCATAATATGGGTAATAATGCATGTTATATTGATGATAATAAAAGTAATAAGTATATTTATTATAGTTCTGGCGATAATAACTGCATAGTATGGGTAATAATGCATGTTATATTGATAACATCGGGAGTAATAAGTATAATTATTATAGTTCTAGTGATAATAACTGCATAATATGGGTAATAATGTATGTTATATTGATCATAACAAGAGTAATAAGTATATTTATTACAGTTCTAGCGATAATAACCGCATAATATGGGTAATAATGCATTTTATATTGATAATAATATAAGTAATAAGTATAATTATTACAGTTCTAGCGATAATAACTCCATTATATGGGTAATAATGCATGTTATATTGATAATATCGGGAGTAATAAGTATAATTATTATAGTTCTAGCGATAATAATAGTCAAATATGGCTGATGGTGCACGTTATATTGATAATAATAAAAGTGATAAGTATATTTATTATAGTTCTATCGATAATAACTGCATAATATGGATAATAATGCATGTTACATTGATAATATCGGGACTAATAAGTATAATTATTATAGTTCCTAGCGATAATAATAATAAAATATGGGTAATTATGCATGTTTTATTGATAATAATAAAAGTAATAAGTATATTTATTATAGTTCTATCGATAATATCTGCATAATATGGGTAATAATGCATGTTATATTGATGATAACAAGAGTAATAAGTATATTTATTACAGTTCTAGCGATAATAACTCCATTATATGGGTAATAATGCATGTTATATTGATAATATCGGGACTAATAAGTATAATTATTATAGTTCTAGCGATAATAATTGTAAAATATGGCTAATAGTGCATGTTATATTCATAATAATAAAAGTGATAAGTATATTTATTATAGTTCTATCGATAATAACTGCATAATATGGGTATTAATGCATGTTATATTGATGATAATATAAGTAATAAGTATATTTATTATAGTTCTATCGATAATAACTGCATAATATGGGTAATAATGCATGTTATATTGATAATAATAAAAGAGATAAGTATATTTATTATAGTTCTATCGATAATAACTGCATAATGTGGGTATTAATGCATGTTATATTGATGATAATATAAGTAATAAGTATATTTATTATAGTTCTATCGATAATAACTGCATAATATGGGTAATAATGCATGTTATATTGATGATAATAAAAGTAATAAGTATATTTATTATAGTTCTGGCGATAATAACTGCATAGTATGGGTAATAATGCATGTTATATTGATAACATCGGGAGTAATAAGTATAATTATTATAGTTCTAGCGATAATAATTGTAAAATATGGCTAATAGTGCATGTTATATTCATAATAATAAAAGTGATAAGTATATTTATTATAGTTCTATCGATAATAACTGCATAATATGGGTATTAATGCATGTTATATTGATGATAATATAAGTAATAAGTATATTTATTATAGTTCTATCGATAATAACTGCATAATATGGGTAATAATGCATGTTATATTGATAATAATAAAAGAGATAAGGATATTTATTATAGTTCTATCGATAATAACTGCATAATATTGATAATAATGCATGTTACATTGACGATAACAAAAGTAATAAGTATATTTATTATAGTTCTAGCGATAATAACTGCATAATATGGGTAATAATGCATTTTATATTGATAATAATATAAGTAATAAGTATAATTATTACAGTTCTAGCGATAATAACTCCATTATATGGGTAATAATGAATGTTATATTGATAGTATCGGGACTAATAAGTATAATTATTATAGTTCTAGCGATAATATCTGCATAATATGGGTAATAATGCATGTTATATTGATAATAATAAAAGTAATAAGTATATTTATTATAGTTCTTTCGATAATAACTGCATAATGTGGGTATTAATGCATGTTATATTGATTGTAATATAAGTAATAAGTATATTTATTATAGTTCTATCGATAATAATAATAAAATATGGGTAATTATGCATGTTTTATTGATAATTATAAAAGTAATAAGTATATTTATTATAGTTCTATTGATAATAACTGCATAATATGGGTATTAATGCATGTTATATTGATTGTAATATAAGTAATAAGTATATTTATTATAGTCCTGGCGATAATAACTGCATAATATGGGTAATAATGTATGTTATATTGATCATAACAAAAGTAATAAGTATATTTATTACAGTTCTAGCGATAATAACCGCATAATATGGGTAATAATGCATTTTATATTGATAATAATATAAGTAATAAGTATAATTATTACAGTTCTAGCGATAATAACTCCATTATATGGGTAATAATGCATGTTATATTGATAATATCGGGAGTAATAAGTATAATTATTATAGTTCTAGCGATAATAATAGTCAAATATGGCTAATGGTGCATGTTATATTGATAATAATAAAAGTGATAAGTATATTTATTATAGTTCTATCGATAATAACTGCATAATATGGATAATAATGCATGTTACATTGATAATATCGGGACTAATAAGTATAATTATTATAGTTCCTAGCGATAATAATAATAAAATATGGGTAATTATGCATGTTTTATTGATAATAATAAAAGTAATAAGTATATTTATTATAGTTCTATCGATAATAACTGCATTATATGGGTAATAATGCATGTTATATTGATAATAACAAAAGTAATAAGTGTATTTATTATAGTTCTATCGATAATAACTGCGTAATATGGGTAATAATGCATGTTATATTGATAATAATATAAGTAATAAATATAATTATTAGAGTTCTAGCGCTAATAACTGCATTATATGGGCAATAATGGATGTTATAGAGTGATGCCCACTTGGACGCCGACCGCTTGGACGCGTCCCGATTGGACGGTCCCGATTCGACTCGTTCCAATCCGAAGCGGTTCCGATTGGACGCGTTCCAATTCCAAGCAGGGCTTATAGAACCTAACCTAACCAAATCTAAGCTCTTCGAATTGGGACGCGTCCAATCGGCAACGCTTCGAATTGGAACGCGTCGAATCGGGACCGTCCAATCGGAACGCGTCCAATCGGTCGACGTCCAAGTGGGACACCCCCGATGTTATATTGTTAATATCGGGAGTAATAAGTATAATGATTACAGTTCTAGCGATAATACTAGTAAAATATGGCTAAGAGTGCATGTTATATTGATAATAATATAAGTAATAATTATATTTATTATAGTCCTAGCGAGAATAACTGCATAATATGGGTAATAATGTATGTTGTATTGGTCATAACAAAAGTAATAAGTATATTTATTACAGTTCTAGCGATAATAACTGCATAATATGGGTAATAATGCATGTTATATTGATAATATCGGGAGTAATAAGTATAACTATTATAGTTCTAGCGATAATAATAGTCAAATATGACTAATGGTGCATGTTACATTGATAATAATAAAAGTGATAAGTATATTTATTATAGTTCTATCGATAATAACTGCATAATATGGGTATTAATGCATGTTATATTGATGATAATATAAGTAATAAGTATATTTATTATAGTTCTATCGATAATAACTGCATAATATGGGTAATAATGCATGTTATATTGATAATATCGGGAGTAATAAGTATAATTATTATACTGCTGGCGATAATAATAGTAAAATATGGGTAATTATGCAGGTTTTATTGATTATAATAAAAGTAATAAGTATATTTATTATCGTTCTATCGATAATAACTGCATAATATGGGTATTAATGCATGTTATATTGATGATAATATAAGTAATAAGTATATTTATTATAGTTCTATCGATAATAACTGCATAATGTGGGTAATAATGCATGTTATATTGATGATAATAAAAGTAATAAGTATATTTATTATAGTTCTAGCGATAATAACTGCATAATATGGGTAATAATGCATTTTATATTGATAATAATATATGTAATAAGTATAATTATTACAGTTCTAGCGATAATAACTCCATTATATGGGTAATAATGCATGTTATATTGATAATATCGGGACTAACAGGAATATTTATTATAGTTCTATCGATAATATCTGCATAATATGGGTAATAATGCATGTTATATTGATAATAATAAAAGTAATAAGTATATTTATTATAGTTCTGGCGATAATAACTGCATAGTATGGGTAATAATGCATGTTATATTGATAATATCGGGAGTAATAAGTATAATTATTATACTGCTGGCGATAATAATAGTAAAATATGGGTAATTATGCAGGTTTTATTGATTATAATAAAAGTAATAAGTATATTTATTATCGTTCTATCGATAATAACTGCATAATATGGGTATTAATGCATGTTATATTGATGATAATATAAGTAATAAGTATATTTATTATAGTTCTATCGATAATAACTGCATAATGTGGGTATTAATGCATGTTATATTGATTGTAATATAAGTAATAAGTATATTTATTATAGTTCTATCGATAATAATAATAAAATATGGGTAATTATGCATGTTTTATTGATAATTATAAAAGTAATAAGTATATTTATTATAGTTCTATCGATAATAACTGCATAATATGGGTATTAATGCATGTTATATTGATTGTAATATAAGTAATAAGTATATTTATTATAGTCCTGGCGATAATAACTGCATAATATGGGTAATAATGTATGTTATATTGATCATAACAAAAGTAATAAGTATATTTATTACAGTTCTAGCGATAATAACTGCATAATATGGGTAATAATGCATGTTATATTGATGATAATAATAGTAATAAGTATATTTATTACAGTTCTAGCGATAATAAGTGCATAATATGGGTAATAATGCATGTTATATTGATAATAATATAAGTAGTAAGTATAATTATTACAGTTCCAGCGAAAATAACTGTATTATATAGGTAATAATGCATGTTATATTGATAATAATAAAAGTAATAAGTATATTTATTATAGATCTAGCGATAATAACTGCATTATATGGGTAATAATGCATGTTATATTGATAATATCGGGAGTAATAAGTATAATTATTACAGTTCTAGCGATAATACTTGTAAAATATGGCTAACAGTGCATGTTATATTGATAATAATAAAAGTAATAAGTATATTTATTATAGTTCTATCGATAATAACTGCATAATATGGGCAATAATGCATGTTATATTGATGATAACAAAAGTAATAAGTATATTTATTACAGTTCTAGGGATAATAACTGCATTATATGGGTAATAATGCATGTTATATTGATAATATCGGGAGTAATATGTATAATTATTATAGTTCTAGCGATAATAATAGTAAAATATGGCTAATAGTGCATGTTATATTGATAATAATAAAAGTAATAAGTATACTTATTATAGTTCTATCGATAATAACTGCATAATATGGGTAATAATGCATGTTATATTGATGATATCGGGAGTAATAAGTATAATTATTACAGTTCTAGCGATAATACTTGTGAAATATGGCTAAGAGTGCATGCTATATTGATAATAATAAAAGTAATAAGTATATTTATTATAGTTCTATCGATAATAACTGCATAATATGGGTAATAATGCATGTTATATTCATAATAATATAAGTAATAAGTATAATTATTACAGTTCTAGCGATAATAACTGCATTATTTGGGTAATAATGCATGTTATATTGATAATATCGGGACTAATAAGTATAAATATTATAGTTCTTAGTGATAATTATAGTAAAATATGGCTAATTGTGCATGCTATATTGATAATAATAAAAGTAATAAGTATATTTATTATAGTTCCTTCGATAATAACTGCATAATGTGGGTATTAATGCATGTTATATTGATTGTAATATAAGTAATAAGTATATTTATTATAGTTCTGTCGATAATAATAATAAAATATGGGTAATTATGCATGTTTTATTGATAATTATAAAAGTAATAAGTATATTTATTATAGTTCTATTGATAATAACTGCATAATATGGGTATTAATGCATGTTATATTGATTGTAATATAAGTAATAAGTATATTTATTATAGTCCTGGCGATAATAACTGCATAATATGGGTAATAATGTATGTTATATTGATCATAACAAAAGTAATAAGTATATTTATTACAGTTCTAGCGATAATAACTGCATAATATGGGTAATAATGCATGTTATATTGATGATAATAAAAGTAATAAGTATATTTATTATAGTTCTGGCGATAATAACTGCATAGTATGGGTAATAATGCATGTTATATTGATAACATCGGGAGTAATAAGTATAATTATTATAGTTCTAGTGATAATAACTGCATAATATGGGTAATAATGTATGTTATATTGATCATAACAAGAGTAATAAGTATATTTATTACAGTTCTAGCGATAATAACCGCATAATATGGGTAATAATGCATTTTATATTGATAATAATATAAGTAATAAGTATAATTATTACAGTTCTAGCGATAATAACTCCATTATATGGGTAATAATGCATGTTATATTGATAATATCGGGAGTAATAAGTATAATTATTATAGTTCTAGCGATAATAATAGTCAAATATGGCTAATGGTGCATGTTATATTGATAATAATAAAAGTGATAAGTATATTTATTATAGTTCTATCGATAATAACTGCATAATATGGATAATAATGCATGTTACATTGATAATATCGGGACTAATAAGTATAATTATTATAGTTCCTAGCGATAATAATAATAAAATATGGGTAATTATGCATGTTTTATTGATAATAATAAAAGTAATAAGTATATTTATTATAGTTCTATCGATAATATCTGCATAATATGGGTAATAATGCATGTTATATTGATGATAACAAGAGTAATAAGTATATTTATTACAGTTCTAGCGATAATAACTCCATTATATGGGTAATAATGCATGTTATATTGATAATATCGGGACTAATAAGTATAATTATTATAGTTCTAGCGATTATAATTGTAAAATATGGCTAATAGTGCATGTTATATTCATAATAATAAAAGTGATAAGTATATTTATTATAGTTCTATCGATAATAACTGCATAATATGGGTATTAATGCATGTTATATTGATGATAATATAAGTAATAAGTATATTTATTATAGTTCTATCGATAATAACTGCATAATATGGGTAATAATGCATGTTATATTGATAATAATAAAAGAGATAAGGATATTTATTATAGTTCTATCGATAATAACTTAATAATATTGATAATAATGTATGTTACATTCACGATAACAAAAGTAATAAGTATATTTATTATAGTTCTAGCGATAATAACTGCATAATATGGGTAATAATGCATTTTATATTGATAATAATATAAGTAATAAGTATAATTATTACAGTTCTAGCGATAATAACTCCATTATATGGGTAATAATGAATGTTATATTGATAGTATCGGGACTAATAAGTATAATTATTATAGTTCTAGCGATAATATCTGCATAATATGGGTAATAATGCATGTTATATTGATAATAATAAAAGTAATAAGTATATTTATTATAGTTCTTTCGATAATAACTGCATAATGTGGGTATTAATGCATGTTATATTGATTGTAATATAAGTAATAAGTATATTTATTATAGTTCTATCGATAATAATAATAAAATATGGGTAATTATGCATGTTTTATTGATAATTATAAAAGTAATAAGTATATTTATTATAGTTCTATTGATAATAACTGCATAATATGGGTATTAATGCATGTTATATTGATTGTAATATAAGTAATAAGTATATTTATTATAGTCCTGGCGATAATAACTGCATAATATGGGTAATAATGTATGTTATATTGATCATAACAAAAGTAATAAGTATATTTATTACAGTTCTAGCGATAATAACTGCATAATATGGGTAATAATGCATGTTATATTGATGATAATAAAAGTAATAAGTATATTTATTACAGTTCTAGCGATAATAACCGCATAATATGGGTAGTAATGCACGTTATATTGATAATAATAAAAGTAATAAGTATATTTATTATAGTTCTAGCGATAATAACTGCATTATATGAGTAATAATCCATGTTATATTGATAATATTGGGAGTAATAAGTATAGTTATTATAGTTCTAGCGTTAATAACTCCATTATATGGGTAATAATGCATGTTATATTGATAATAATAGCAGTAATAAGTATAATTATTACAGTTCTAGCGATAATACCTGCATTATATGGGTAATAATGCATGTTATATTGATAATATCGGGAGTAATAAGTATAATTATTTTAGTTCTATCGATAATAACTGCATAATATGGGTAATAATGCATGTTATATTGATGATAATAAAAGTACTAAGTATATTTATTATAGTTCTAGCGATTATAACTGCATAATATGGGTAATAATGCACGTTATATTGATAATAATATAAGTAATAAGTATAATTATTACAGTTCTGGCGATAATAACTGCATTATATGGGTAATAATGCATGTTATATTGATAATAATATAAGTAATAAGTATAATTATTACAGTTCTAGCGATAATAACTGCATAATATGGGTAATAATGCACGTTATATTGCTAGTAATATAATTAATAAGTATAATTATTACAGTTCTAGCGATAATGACTGCATTATATGGGTAATAATGCATGTTATATTGATAATAATATAAGTAATAAGTATAATTATTACAGTTCTAGCGATAATAACTGCATAATATGGGTAATAATGCACGTTATATTGCTAATAATATAAGTAATAAGTATAACTATTACAGTTCTAGCGATAATACCTGCATTATATGGGTAATAATGGATGTTATATTGATAATATCGGGAGTAATAAGTATAATTATTACAGTTCTAGCGATAATACTAGGAAAATATGGCTAAGAGTGCCTGTTATATTGATAATAATAAAAGTAATAAGTATAATTATTATAGTTCTAGCGATAATAATAGTGCAATATGGATAATAGTGCATGTTATATTGATAATAGTAAAAGTAATGAGTATATTTATTACAGTTCTATCGATAATAACTGCGTAATATGGGTAATAATGCACGTTATATTGCTAATAATATAATTAATAAGTATAATTATTACAGTTCTAGCGATAATAACTGCATTATATGGGTAATAATGCATGTTATATTGATAATAATATAAGTAATAAGTATAATTATTACAGTTCTGGCGATAATAACTGCATTATATGGGTAATAATGCACGTTATATTGCTAATAATATAAGTAATAAGTATAATTATTACAGTTCTAGCGATAATAACTGCAATTTATGGGTAAGAATGCACGTTATATTGATAATAATAAAAGTAATAAGTATATTTATTATAGTTCTAGCGATAATAACTGCATTATATGAGTAATAATCCATGTTATATTGATAATATTGGGAGTAATAAGTATAGTTATTATAGTTCTAGCGTTAATAACTCCATTATATGGGTAATAATGCATGTTATATTGATAATAATAGCAGTAGTAAGTATAATTATTACAGTTCTAGCGATAATACCTGCATTATATGGGTAATAATGCATGTTATATTGATAATATCGGGAGTAATAAGTATAATTATTGTAGTTCTAGCGATAATAATAGTACAATATGGCTAATAATGCATGTTATATTGAAAATAATAAAAGTAATAAGTATATTTATTTTAGTTCTATCGATAATAACTGCATAATATGGGTAATAATGCATGTTATATTGATGATAATAAAAGTACTAAGTATATTTATTATAGTTCTAGCGATTATAACTGCATAATATGGGTAATATTGCATGATATATTGAGACTAATATAAGTAATAAGTATATTTATTACAGTTCTAGCGATAATAACTGCATTATATAGGTAATAATGCATGTTATATTGATAATATTGGGACTAATAAGTATAATTATTATAGTTCTAGCGATAATAATAGTAAAATATGGCTAATAGTGCATGTTATATTGATAATAAGAAAAGTAGTAAGCATATTTATTACAGTTCTATCGATAATAACTGCATAATATGGGTAATAATGCATGTTATATTGATGATAATAAAAGTACTAAGTATATTTATTATAGTTCTAGCGATTATAACTGCATAATATGGGTAATAATGCACGTTATATTGATAATAATATAAGTAATAAGTATAATTATTACAGTTCTGGCGATAATAACTGCATTATATGGGTAATAATGCATGTTATATTGATAATAATATAAGTAATAAGTATAATTATTACAGTTCTAGCGATAATAACTGCATTATATGGCTAATAATGCATGTTATATTGATAATAATATAAGTAATAAGTATAATTATTACAGTTCTAGCGATAATAACTGCATAATATGGGTAATAATGCACGTTATATTGCTAGTAATATAATTAATAAGTATAATTATTACAGTTCTAGCGATAATGACTGCATTATATGGGTAATAATGCATGTTATATTGATAATAATATAAGTAATAAGTATAATTATTACAGTTCTAGCCATAATAACTGCATAATATGGGTAATAATGCACGTTATATTGCTAATAATATAAGTAATAAGTATAACTATTACAGTTCTAGCGATAATACCTGCATTATATGGGTAATAATGGATGTTATATTGATAATATCGGGAGTAATAAGTATAATTATTACAGTTCTAGCGATAATACTAGGAAAATATGGCTAAGAGTGCCTGTTATATTGATAATAATAAAAGTAATAAGTATAATTATTATAGTTCTAGCGATAATAATAGTGCAATATGGATAATAGTGCATGTTATATTGATAATAGTAAAAGTAATGAGTATATTTATTACAGTTCTATCGATAATAACTGCGTAATATGGGTAATAATGCACGTTATATTGCTAATAATATAATTAATAAGTATAATTATTACAGTTCTAGCGATAATAACTGCATTATATGGGTAATAATGCATGTTATATTGATAATAATATAAGTAATAAGTATAATTATTACAGTTCTGGCGATAATAACTGCATTATATGGGTAATAATGCACGTTATATTGCTAATAATATAAGTAATAAGTATAATTATTACAGTTCTAGCGATAATAACTGCAATTTATGGGTAAGAATGCACGTTACATTGATAACAATAAAAGTAATAAGTATATTTATTATAGTTCTAGCGATAATAACTGCATTATATGAGTAATAATCCATGTTATATTGATAATATTGGGAGTAATAAGTATAGTTATTATAGTTCTAGCGTTAATAACTCCATTATATGGGTAATAATGCATGTTATATTGATAATAATAGCAGTAATAAGTATAATTATTACAGTTCTAGCGATAATACCTGCATTATATGGGTAATAATGCATGTTATATTGATAATATCGGGAGTAATAAGTATAATTATTATAGTTCTAGCGATAATAATAGTACAATATGGCTAATAATGCATGTTATATTGAAAATAATAAAAGTAATAAGTATATTTATTTTAGTTCTATCGATAATAACTGCATAATATGGGTAATAATGCATGTTATATTGATGATAATAAAAGTACTAAGTATATTTATTATAGTTCTAGCGATTATAACTGCATAATATGGGTAATAATGCATGTTATATTGATGATAATAAAAGTAATACGTATATTTATTATAGTTCTAGCGATAATGATAGTAAAACATGGCTAATAGTGCATGTTATATTGATAATAATAAAAGTAATAAGTATATTTATTATAGTTCTATCGATAATAACTGCATAACATGGGTAATAATGCATGTTATATTGATGATAATAAAAGTAGTAAGTATATTTATTATAGTTCTAGCGATTATAACTGCATAATATGGGTAATAATTAACGTTATATTGCTAACAGTATAAGTAATAAGTATAATTATTGCAGTTCTAGCGATAATAACTGCATAATATGGGTAATAATGAACGTTATATTGCTTATAATATAAGTAATAAGTATAATTATTACAGTTCTAGCGATGATAACTGCATTATATGGGTAACAATGCATGTTATATTGTTAATATCGGGAGTAATAAGTATAATTATTATAGTTCTAGCGATAAGAGTAGTACAATATGGCTAATAGTGCATGTTATATTCATAATAATAAAAGTAATAAGTATATTTATTACAGTTCTATCGATAATAACTGCATAATATGGGTACTAATGCATGTTATATTGGTGATAATAAAAGTAATACGTATATTTATTCTAGTTCTAGCGATAATGATAGTAAAATATGGCTAATAGTGCATGTTATATTGATAATAATAAAAGTAATAAGTATATTTATTATAGTTCTATCGATAAGAACTGCATTATATGGGTAATAATGCATGTTATATTGATAATATCGGGAGTAATAAGTATAATTATTATAGTTCTATCGATAATAATAGTAAAATATGGCTAATAGTGCATGTTATATTGATAACAATAAAAGTAATAAGTACATTTATTACAGTTCTATCGATAATAACTGCATAATATGGGTAATAATGCATGTTATATTGACAATAATATAAGTAATAAGTATAATTATTACAGTTCTGGCGATAATAACTGCATTATATGGGTAATAATGCACGTTATATTGCTAATAATATAATTAATAAGTATAATTATTACAGTTCTAGCGATAATAACTGCATTATATGGGTAATAATGCATGTTATATTGATAATAATATAAGTAATAAGTATAATTATTACAGTTCTGGCGATAATAACTGCAATTTATGGGTAATAATGCACGTTATATTGATAATAATGAAAGTAATAAGTATATTTATTATAGTTCTAGCGATAATAACTGCATTATATGAGTAATAATCCATGTTATATTGATAATATTGGGAGCAATAAGTATAATTATTACAGTTCTAGCGATAATAACTGCATAATATGGGTAATAATGCACGTTATATTGCTAATAATATAAGTAATAAGTATAACTATTACAGTTCTAGCGATAATACCTGCATTATATGGGTAATAATGGCTGTTATATTGATAATATCGGGAGTAATAAGTATAATTATTACAGTTCTAGCGATAATACTAGGAAAATATGGCTAAGAGTGCCTGTTATATTGATAATAATAAAAGTAATAAGTATAATTATTATAGTTCTAGCGATAACAATAGTACAATATGGATAATAGTGCATGTTATATTGAAAATAATAAAAATAATAAGTATATTTATTTTAGCTCTATCGATAATAACTGCATAATATGGGTAATAATGCATGTTATATTGATGATAATAAAAGTACTAAGTATATTTATTATAGTTCTAGCGATTATAACTGCATAATATGGGTAATATTGCATGATATATTGAGAATAATATAAGTAATAAGTATATTTATTACAGTTCTATCGATAATAACTGCATTATATAGGTAATAATGCATGTTATATTGATAATATTGGGAGTAATAAGTATAATTATTATAGTTCTAGCGATAATAATAGTAAAATATGGCTAATAGTGCATGTTATATTGATAATAAGAAAAGTAATAAGTATATTTATGATAGTTCTATCGATAAGAACTGCATAATATGGGTAATAATGCACGTTATATTGAGAATAATATAAGTAATACGTATAATTATTACAGTTCTAGCGATAATAACTGCATTATATGGGTAATAATGCATGTTATATTGATAATATCGGGAGTAATAAGTATAATTATTATAGTTCTATCGATAATAACTGCATAATATGGGTAATAATGCATGTTATATTGATGATAATGAAAACAGTAAGTATATTTATTACAGTTCTATCGATAATAACTGCATAATATGGGTACTAATGCATATTATATTGGTGATAATAAAAGTAATACGTATAATTATTCGAGTTCTAGCGATAATAACTGCATAATATGGGTAATAATGCATGTTATATTGATAATAATATAAGTAATAAGTATAATTATTACAGTTCTAGCGATTATAACTGCATAATATGGGTAATATTGCATGATATATTGAGAATAATATAAGTAATAAGTATATTTATTACAGTTCTATCGATAATAACTGCATTATATAGGTAATAATGCATGTTATATTGATAATATTGGGAGTAATAAGTATAATTATTATAGTTCTAGCGATAATAATAGTAAAATATGGCTAATAGTGCATGTTATATTGATAATAAGAAAAGTAGTAAGTATATTTGTTACAGTTCTATCGATAATAACTGCATAATATGGGTAATAATGCATGTTATATTGATGATAATAAAAGTACTAAGTATATTTATTATAGTTCTAGCGATAATAACTGCAATTTATGGGTAATAATGCATGTAATATTGATGATAATAAAAGTACTAAGTATATTTATTATAGTTCTAGCGATTATAACTGCATAATATGGGTAATAATGCACGTTATATTGAGAATAATATAAGTTATACGTATAATTATTACAGTTCTAGCGATAATAACTGCATTATATGGGTAATAATGCATGTTATGTTGATAATATCGGGAGTAATAAGTATAATTATTATAGTTCTATCGATAATAACTGCATAATATGGGTAATAATGCATGTTATATTGATGATAATGAAAACAGTAAGTATATTTATTACAGTTCTATCGATAATAACTGCATAATATGGGTACTAATGCATATTATATTGGTGATAATAAAAGTAATACGTATATTTATTCTAGTTCTAGCGATAATAACTGCATAATATGGGTAATAATGCATGTTATATTGATAATAATATAAGTAATAAGTATAATTATTACAGTTCTAGCGATAATAACTGCATTATATGGGTAATAATGCACGTTATATTGGTAATAATATAAGTAATAAGTATAATTATTACAGTTCTAGCGATGATAACTGCATTATATGGGTAACAATGCATGTTATATTGTTAATATCGGGAGTAATAAGTATAATTATTATAGTTCTAGCGATAAGAGTAGTACAATATGGCTAATAGTGCATGTTATATTCATAATAATAAAAGTAATAAGTATATTTATTACAGTTCTATCGATAATAACTGCATAATATGGGTACTAATGCATGTTATATTGGTGATAATAAAAGTAATACGTATATTTATTCTAGTTCTAGCGATAATGATAGTAAAATATGGCTAATAGTGCATGTTATATTGATAATAATAAAAGTAATAAGTATATTTATTATAGTTCTATTGATAAGAACTGCATAATATGGGTAATAATGCATGTTATATTGATGATAATAAAAGTACTAAGTATATTTATTATAGTTCTAGCGATTATAGCTGCATAATATGGGTAATAATGCACGTTATATTGAGAATAATATAAGTAATACGTATAATTATTACAGTTCTAGCGATAATAACTGCATTATATGGGTAATAATGCATGTTATATTGATAATATCGGGAGTAATAAGTATAATTATTATAGTTCTATCGATAATAACTGCATAATAGGGGTAATAATGCATGTTACATTGATGATAATGAAAACAGTAAGTATATTTATTACAGTTCTAGCGATAATAACTGCATTATATACGTAATAATGCATGTTATATTGATAATATCGGGAGTAATAAGTATAATTATTATAGTTCTAGCGATAATAATAGTAAAATATGGCTAATAGTGCATGTTATATTGATAATAATAAAAGTAATAAGTACATTTATTACAGTTCTATCGATAATAACTGCATAATATGGGTAATAATGCATGTTATATTGATAATATTGGGGGTAATAAGTATAATTATTATAGTTCTAGCGATAATAATAGTAAAATATGGCTAATAGTGCATGTTATATTGATAATAAGAAAAGTAATAAGTATATTTATTTTAGTTCTATCGATAATAACTGCATAATATGGGTAATAATGCATGTTATATTGATGATAATAAAAGTACTAAGTATATTTATTATAGTTCTAGCGATTATAACTGCATAATATGGGTAATAATGCATGTTATATTGATGATAATAAAAGTAATACGTATATTTATTATAGTTCTAGCGATAATGATAGTAAAACATGGCTAATAGTGCATGTTATATTGATAATAATAAAAGTAATAAGTATATTTATTATAGTTCTATCGATAATAACTGCATAACATGGGTAATAATGCATGTTATATTGATGATAATAAAAGTAGTAAGTATATTTATTATAGTTCTAGCGATTATAACTGCATAATATGGGTAATAATTAACGTTATATTGCTAACAGTATAAGTAATAAGTACAATTATTGCAGTTCTAGCGATAATAACTGCATAATATGGGTAATAATGAACGTTATATTGCTTATAATATAAGTAATAAGTATAATTATTACAGTTCTAGCGATGATAACTGCATTATATGGGTAACAATGCATGTTATATTGTTAATATCGGGAGTAATAAGTATAATTATTATAGTTCTAGCGATAAGAGTAGTACAATATGGCTAATAGTGCATGTTATATTCATAATAATAAAAGTAATAAGTATATTTATTACAGTTCTATCGATAATAACTGCATAATATGGGTACTAATGCATGTTATATTGGTGATAATAAAAGTAATACGTATATTTATTCTAGTTCTAGCGATAATGATAGTAAAATATGGCTAATAGTGCGTGTTATATTGATAATAATAAAAGTAATAAGTATATTTATTATAGTTCTATCGATAAGAACTGCATTATATGGGTAATAATGCATGTTATATTGATAATATCGGGAGTAATAAGTATAATTATTATAGTTCTATCGATAATAATAGTAAAATATGGCTAATAGTGCATGTTATATTGATAACAATAAAAGTAATAAGTACATTTATTACAGTTCTATCGATAATAACTGCATAATATGGGTAATAATGCATGTTATATTGACAATAATATAAGTAATAAGTATAATTATTACAGTTCTGGCGATAATAACTGCATTATATGGGTAATAATGCACGTTATATTGCTAATAATATAATTAATAAGTATAATTATTACAGTTCTAGCGATAATAACTGCATTATATGGGTAATAATGCATGTTATATTGATAATAATATAAGTAATAAGTATAATTATTACAGTTCTGGCGATAATAACTGCAATTTATGGGTAATAATGCACGTTATATTGATAATAATGAAAGTAATAAGTATATTTATTATAGTTCTAGCGATAATAACTGCATTATATGAGTAATAATCCATGTTATATTGATAATATTGGGAGCAATAAGTATAATTATTACAGTTCTAGCGATAATAACTGCATAATATGGGTAATAATGCACGTTATATTGCTAATAATATAAGTAATAAGTATAACTATTACAGTTCTAGCGATAATACCTGCATTATATGGGTAATAATGGCTGTTATATTGATAATATCGGGAGTAATAAGTATAATTATTACAGTTCTAGCGATAATACTAGGAAAATATGGCTAAGAGTGCCTGTTATATTGATAATAATAAAAGTAATAAGTATAATTATTATAGTTCTAGCGATAATAATAGTGCAATATGGATAATAGTGCATGTTATATTGATAATAGTAAAAGTAATGAGTATATTTATTACAGTTCTATCGATAATAACTGCGTAATATGGGTAATAATGCACGTTATATTGCTAATAATATAATTAATAAGTATAATTATTACAGTTCTAGCGATAATAACTGCATTATATGGGTAATAATGCATGTTATATTGATAATAATATAAGTAATAAGTATAATTATTACAGTTCTGGCGATAATAACTGCATTATATGGGTAATAATGCACGTTATATTGCTAATAATATAAGTAATAAGTATAATTATTACAGTTCTAGCGATAATAACTGCAATTTATGGGTAAGAATGCACGTTATATTGATAATAATAAAAGTAATAAGTATATTTATTATAGTTCTAGCGATAATAACTGCATTATATGAGTAATAATCCATGTTATATTGATAATATTGGGAGTAATAAGTATAGTTATTATAGTTCTAGCGTTAATAACTCCATTATATGGGTAATAATGCATGTTATATTGATAATAATAGCAGTAATAAGTATAATTATTACAGTTCTAGCGATAATACCTGCATTATATGGGTAATAATGCATGTTATATTGATAATATCGGGAGTAATAAGTATAATTATTGTAGTTCTAGCGATAATAATAGTACAATATGGCTAATAATGCATGTTATATTGAAAATAATAAAAGTAATAAGTATATTTATTTTAGTTCTATCGATAATAACTGCATAATATGGGTAATAATGCATGTTATATTGATGATAATAAAAGTACTAAGTATATTTATTATAGTTCTAGCGATTATAACTGCATAATATGGGTAATATTGCATGATATATTGAGACTAATATAAGTAATAAGTATATTTATTACAGTTCTAGCGATAATAACTGCATTATATAGGTAATAATGCATGTTATATTGATAATATTGGGACTAATAAGTATAATTATTATAGTTCTAGCGATAATAATAGTAAAATATGGCTAATAGTGCATGTTATATTGATAATAAGAAAAGTAGTAAGCATATTTATTACAGTTCTATCGATAATAACTGCATAATATGGGTAATAATGCATGTTATATTGATGATAATAAAAGTACTAAGTATATTTATTATAGTTCTAGCGATTATAACTGCATAATATGGGTAATAATGCACGTTATATTGATAATAATATAAGTAATAAGTATAATTATTACAGTTCTGGCGATAATAACTGCATTATATGGGTAATAATGCATGTTATATTGATAATAATATAAGTAATAAGTATAATTATTACAGTTCTAGCGATAATAACTGCATTATATGGCTAATAATGCATGTTATATTGATAATAATATAAGTAATAAGTATAATTATTACAGTTCTAGCGATAATAACTGCATAATATGGGTAATAATGCACGTTATATTGCTAGTAATATAATTAATAAGTATAATTATTACAGTTCTAGCGATAATGACTGCATTATATGGGTAATAATGCATGTTATATTGATAATAATATAAGTAATAAGTATAATTATTACAGTTCTAGCCATAATAACTGCATAATATGGGTAATAATGCACGTTATATTGCTAATAATATAAGTAATAAGTATAACTATTACAGTTCTAGCGATAATACCTGCATTATATGGGTAATAATGGATGTTATATTGATAATATCGGGAGTAATAAGTATAATTATTACAGTTCTAGCGATAATACTAGGAAAATATGGCTAAGAGTGCCTGTTATATTGATAATAATAAAAGTAATAAGTATAATTATTATAGTTCTAGCGATAATAATAGTGCAATATGGATAATAGTGCATGTTATATTGATAATAGTAAAAGTAATGAGTATATTTATTACAGTTCTATCGATAATAACTGCGTAATATGGGTAATAATGCACGTTATATTGCTAATAATATAATTAATAAGTATAATTATTACAGTTCTAGCGATAATAACTGCATTATATGGGTAATAATGCATGTTATATTGATAATAATATAAGTAATAAGTATAATTATTACAGTTCTGGCGATAATAACTGCATTATATGGGTAATAATGCACGTTATATTGCTAATAATATAAGTAATAAGTATAATTATTACAGTTCTAGCGATAATAACTGCAATTTATGGGTAAGAATGCACGTTACATTGATAACAATAAAAGTAATAAGTATATTTATTATAGTTCTAGCGATAATAACTGCATTATATGAGTAATAATCCATGTTATATTGATAATATTGGGAGTAATAAGTATAGTTATTATAGTTCTAGCGTTAATAACTCCATTATATGGGTAATAATGCATGTTATATTGATAATAATAGCAGTAATAAGTATAATTATTACAGTTCTAGCGATAATACCTGCATTATATGGGTAATAATGCATGTTATATTGATAATATCGGGAGTAATAAGTATAATTATTATAGTTCTAGCGATAATAATAGTACAATATGGCTAATAATGCATGTTATATTGAAAATAATAAAAGTAATAAGTATATTTATTTTAGTTCTATCGATAATAACTGCATAATATGGGTAATAATGCATGTTATATTGATGATAATAAAAGTACTAAGTATATTTATTATAGTTCTAGCGATTATAACTGCATAATATGGGTAATAATGCATGTTATATTGATGATAATAAAAGTAATACGTATATTTATTATAGTTCTAGCGATAATGATAGTAAAACATGGCTAATAGTGCATGTTATATTGATAATAATAAAAGTAATAAGTATATTTATTATAGTTCTATCGATAATAACTGCATAACATGGGTAATAATGCATGTTATATTGATGATAATAAAAGTAGTAAGTATATTTATTATAGTTCTAGCGATTATAACTGCATAATATGGGTAATAATTAACGTTATATTGCTAACAGTATAAGTAATAAGTATAATTATTGCAGTTCTAGCGATAATAACTGCATAATATGGGTAATAATGAACGTTATATTGCTTATAATATAAGTAATAAGTATAATTATTACAGTTCTAGCGATGATAACTGCATTATATGGGTAACAATGCATGTTATATTGTTAATATCGGGAGTAATAAGTATAATTATTATAGTTCTAGCGATAAGAGTAGTACAATATGGCTAATAGTGCATGTTATATTCATAATAATAAAAGTAATAAGTATATTTATTACAGTTCTATCGATAATAACTGCATAATATGGGTACTAATGCATGTTATATTGGTGATAATAAAAGTAATACGTATATTTATTCTAGTTCTAGCGATAATGATAGTAAAATATGGCTAATAGTGCATGTTATATTGATAATAATAAAAGTAATAAGTATATTTATTATAGTTCTATCGATAAGAACTGCATTATATGGGTAATAATGCATGTTATATTGATAATATCGGGAGTAATAAGTATAATTATTATAGTTCTATCGATAATAATAGTAAAATATGGCTAATAGTGCATGTTATATTGATAACAATAAAAGTAATAAGTACATTTATTACAGTTCTATCGATAATAACTGCATAATATGGGTAATAATGCATGTTATATTGACAATAATATAAGTAATAAGTATAATTATTACAGTTCTGGCGATAATAACTGCATTATATGGGTAATAATGCACGTTATATTGCTAATAATATAATTAATAAGTATAATTATTACAGTTCTAGCGATAATAACTGCATTATATGGGTAATAATGCATGTTATATTGATAATAATATAAGTAATAAGTATAATTATTACAGTTCTGGCGATAATAACTGCAATTTATGGGTAATAATGCACGTTATATTGATAATAATGAAAGTAATAAGTATATTTATTATAGTTCTAGCGATAATAACTGCATTATATGAGTAATAATCCATGTTATATTGATAATATTGGGAGCAATAAGTATAATTATTACAGTTCTAGCGATAATAACTGCATAATATGGGTAATAATGCACGTTATATTGCTAATAATATAAGTAATAAGTATAACTATTACAGTTCTAGCGATAATACCTGCATTATATGGGTAATAATGGCTGTTATATTGATAATATCGGGAGTAATAAGTATAATTATTACAGTTCTAGCGATAATACTAGGAAAATATGGCTAAGAGTGCCTGTTATATTGATAATAATAAAAGTAATAAGTATAATTATTATAGTTCTAGCGATAACAATAGTACAATATGGATAATAGTGCATGTTATATTGAAAATAATAAAAATAATAAGTATATTTATTTTAGCTCTATCGATAATAACTGCATAATATGGGTAATAATGCATGTTATATTGATGATAATAAAAGTACTAAGTATATTTATTATAGTTCTAGCGATTATAACTGCATAATATGGGTAATATTGCATGATATATTGAGAATAATATAAGTAATAAGTATATTTATTACAGTTCTATCGATAATAACTGCATTATATAGGTAATAATGCATGTTATATTGATAATATTGGGAGTAATAAGTATAATTATTATAGTTCTAGCGATAATAATAGTAAAATATGGCTAATAGTGCATGTTATATTGATAATAAGAAAAGTAATAAGTATATTTATGATAGTTCTATCGATAAGAACTGCATAATATGGGTAATAATGCACGTTATATTGAGAATAATATAAGTAATACGTATAATTATTACAGTTCTAGCGATAATAACTGCATTATATGGGTAATAATGCATGTTATATTGATAATATCGGGAGTAATAAGTATAATTATTATAGTTCTATCGATAATAACTGCATAATATGGGTAATAATGCATGTTATATTGATGATAATGAAAACAGTAAGTATATTTATTACAGTTCTATCGATAATAACTGCATAATATGGGTACTAATGCATATTATATTGGTGATAATAAAAGTAATACGTATAATTATTCGAGTTCTAGCGATAATAACTGCATAATATGGGTAATAATGCATGTTATATTGATAATAATATAAGTAATAAGTATAATTATTACAGTTCTAGCGATTATAACTGCATAATATGGGTAATATTGCATGATATATTGAGAATAATATAAGTAATAAGTATATTTATTACAGTTCTATCGATAATAACTGCATTATAAAGGTAATAATGCATGTTATATTGATAATATTGGGAGTAATAAGTATAATTATTATAGTTCTAGCGATAATAATAGTAAAATATGGCTAATAGTGCATGTTATATTGATAATAAGAAAAGTAGTAAGTATATTTGTTACAGTTCTATCGATAATAACTGCATAATATGGGTAATAATGCATGTTATATTGATGATAATAAAAGTACTAAGTATATTTATGATAGTTCTAGCGATAATAACTGCAATTTATGGGTAATAATGCATGTAATATTGATGATAATAAAAGTACTAAGTATATTTATTATAGTTCTAGCGATTATAACTGCATAATATGGGTAATAATGCACGTTATATTGAGAATAATATAAGTTATACGTATAATTATTACAGTTCTAGCGATAATAACTGCATTATATGGGTAATAATGCATGTTATGTTGATAATATCGGGAGTAATAAGTATAATTATTATAGTTCTATCGATAATAACTGCATAATATGGGTAATAATGCATGTTATATTGATGATAATGAAAACAGTAAGTATATTTATTACAGTTCTATCGATAATAACTGCATAATATGGGTACTAATGCATATTATATTGGTGATAATAAAAGTAATACGTATATTTATTCTAGTTCTAGCGATAATAACTGCATAATATGGGTAATAATGCATGTTATATTGATAATAATGAAAGTAATACGTATATTTATTATAGTTCTAGCGATAATAACTGCATAATATGGGTAATAATGCATGTTATATTGAGAATAATATAAGTAATAAGTATAATTATTACAGTTCTAGCGATAATACCTCCATTATATGGGTAATAATGCATGTTATATTGATGATAATGAAAGTAATACGTATATTTATTATAGTTCTGGCGATAATACCTGCATAATATGGGTAATAATGCATGTTATATTGATAATAATGAAAGTAATACGTATATTTATTATAGTTCTTGCGATAATAACTGCATAATATGGGTAATAATGCACGTTATATTGCTAATAATATAAGTAATGAGTACAATTATTACAGTTCTAGCGATAATAACTGCATAATATGGGTAATAATGCATGTTATATTGATAATAATATAAGTAATAAGTATAATTATTACAGTTCTAGCGATAATACCTCTATTATATGGGTAATAATGCATGTTATATTGATGATAATGAAAGTAATACGTATATTTATTATAGTTCTAGCGATAATAACTGCATAATGTGGGTAATAATGCATGTTATATTGAGAATAATATAAGTAATAAGTATAATTATTACAGTTCTAGCGATAATAACTGCATTATATGGGTAATAATGCACGTTATATTGCTAACAATATAAGTAATAAGTATAATTATTACAGTTCTAGCGATAATAACTGCATTATATGGGTAAAAATGCACGTTATATTGCTAATAGTATAAGTAATAAGTATAATTATTACAGTTCTAGCGATAATACCTCTATTATATGGGTAATAATGCATGTTATATTGATAATGATATAAGTAATAAGTATAATTATTACAGTTCTAGCGATAATAACTGCATAATAAGGGTAATAATGCACGTTATATTGCTAATAATATAAGTAATGAGTACAATTATTACAGTTCTAGCGATAATAACTGCATAATATGGGTAATAATGCATGTTATATTGAGAATAATATAAGTAATAAGTATAATTATTACAGTTCTGGCGATAATAACTGCATTATATGGGTAATAATGCATGTTATATTGATAATATCGGGAGTAATAAGTATAATTATTATAGTTCTAGCGATAATAATAGTAAAATATGGCAAATAGTGCATGTTATATTGATAATAATAAAACTAATAAATATATTTATTACAGTTCTATCGATAATAACTGCATTATATGGGTGAAAATGCATGTTATATTGATAATATTGGGAGTAATGAGTATATTTATTATGGTTCTAGAGATAATAACTGCATAATATGGGTAATAATGCATGTTATATTGATAATAATATAAGTAATAAGTATAATTATTACCGTTCTAGCGATAATACCTCCATTATATGGGTAATAATGCATGTTATATTGATGATAATGAAAGTAATACGTATATTTATTATAGTTCTAGCGATAATAACTGCATAATATGGGTAATAATGCATGTTATATTGAGAATAATATAAGTAATAAGTATAATTATTACAGTTCTAGCGATAATACCTCCATTATATGGGTAATAATGCATGTTATATTGATGATAATGAAAGTAATACGTATATTTATTATAGTTCTGGCGATAATACCTGCATAATATGGGTAATAATGCATGTTATATTGATAATAATGAAAGTAATACGTATATTTATTATAGTTCTTGCGATAATAACTGCATAATATGGGTAATAATGCACGTTATATTGCTAATAATATAAGTAATGAGTACAATTATTACAGTTCTAGCGATAATAACTGCATAATATGGGTAATAATGCATGTTATATTGATAATAATATAAGTAATAAGTATAATTATTACAGTTCTAGCGATAATACCTCCATTATATGGGTAATAATGCATGTTATATTGATGATAATGAAAGTAATACGTATATTTATTATAGTTCTAGCGATAATAACTGCATAATGTGGGTAATAATGCATGTTATATTGAGAATAATATAAGTGATAAGTATAATTATTACAGTTCTGGCGATAATAACTGCATTATATGGGTAATAATGCACGTTATATTGCTAATAGTATAAGTAATAAGTGTAATTATTACAGTTGTTGCGATAATACCTCCATTATATGGGTAATAATGCATGTTATATTGATAATAATATAAGTAATAAGTATAAATATTACAGTTCTAGCGATAATAACTGCATAATATGGCTAATAATACATGTTATATTGCTAACAAAATAAGTAATAAGTAAAATTATTACAGTTCTAGCGATAATAACTGCATTATATGGGTAAAAATGCACGTTATATTGCTAATAGTATAAGTAATAAGTATAATTATTACAGTTCTAGCGATAATACCTCTATTATATGGGTAATAATGCATGTTATATTGATAATAATATAAGTAATAAGTATAATTATTACAGTTCTAGCGATAATACCTCCATTATATGGGTAATAATGCATGTTATATTGATGATAATGAAAGTAATACGTATATTTATTATAGTTCTAGCGATAATAACTGCATAATATGGGTAATAATGCATGTTATATTGAGAATAATATAAGTAATAAGTATAATTATTACAGTTCTAGCGATAATACCTCCATTATATGGGTAATAATGCATGTTATATTGATGATAATGAAAGTAATACGTATATTTATTATAGTTCTGGCGATAATACCTGCATAATATGGGTAATAATGCATGTTATATTGATAATAATGAAAGTAATACGTATATTTATTATAGTTCTTGCGATAATAACTGCATAATATGGGTAATAATGCACGTTATATTGCTAATAATATAAGTAATGAGTACAATTATTACAGTTCTAGCGATAATAACTGCATAATATGGGTAATAATGCATGTTATATTGATAATAATATAAGTAATAAGTATAATTATTACAGTTCTAGCGATAATACCTCTATTATATGGGTAATAATGCATGTTATATTGATGATAATGAAAGTAATACGTATATTTATGATAGTTCTAGCGATAATAACTGCATAATGTGGGTAATAATGCATGTTATATTGAGAATAATATAAGTAATAAGTATAATTATTACAGTTCTAGCGATAATAACTGCATTATATGGGTAATAATGCACGTTATATTGCTAACAATATAAGTAATAAGTATAATTATTACAGTTCTAGCGATAATAACTGCATTATATGGGTAAAAATGCACGTTATATTGCTAATAGTATAAGTAATAAGTATAATTATTACAGTTCTAGCGATAATACCTCTATTATATGGGTAATAATGCATGTTATATTGATAATGATATAAGTAATAAGTATAATTATTACAGTTCTAGCGATAATACCTCCATTATATGGGTAATAATGCATGTTATATTGATGATAATGAAAGTAATACGTATATTTATTATAGTTCTAGCGATAATAACTGCATAATATGGGTAATAATGCATGTTATATTGAGAATAATATAAGTAATAAGTATAATTATTACAGTTCTAGCGATAATACCTCCATTATATGGGTAATAATGCATGCTATATTGATGATAATGAAAGTAATACGTATATTTATTATAGTTCTGGCGATAATACCTGCATAATATGGGTAATAATGCATGTTATATTGATAATAATGAAAGTAATACGTATATTTATTATAGTTCTTGCGATAATAACTGCATAATATGGGTAATAATGCACGTTATATTGCTAATAATATAAGTAATGAGTACAATTATTACAGTTCTAGCGATAATAACTGCATAATATGGGTAATAATGCATGTTATATTGATAATAATATAAGTAATAAGTATAATTATTACAGTTCTAGCGATAATACCTCTATTATATGGGTAATAATGCATGTTATATTGATGATAATGAAAGTAATACGTATATTTATGATAGTTCTAGCGATAATAACTGCATAATGTGGGTAATAATGCATGTTATATTGAGAATAATATAAGTAATAAGTATAATTATTACAGTTCTAGCGATAATAACTGCATTATATGGGTAATAATGCACGTTATATTGCTAACAATATAAGTAATAAGTATAATTATTACAGTTCTAGCGATAATAACTGCATTATATGGGTAAAAATGCACGTTATATTGCTAATAGTATAAGTAATAAGTATAATTATTACAGTTCTAGCGATAATACCTCTATTATATGGGTAATAATGCATGTTATATTGATAATGATATAAGTAATAAGTATAATTATTACAGTTCTAGCGATAATAACTGCATAATAAGGGTAATAATGCACGTTATATTGCTAATAATATAAGTAATGAGTACAATTATTACAGTTCTAGCGATAATAACTGCATAATATGGGTAACAATGCATGTTATATTGAGAATAATATAAGTAATAAGTATAATTATTACAGTTCTGGCGATAATAACTGCATTATATGGGTAATAATGCATGTTATATTGATAATATCGGGAGTAATAAGTATAATTATTATAGTTCTAGCGATAATAATAGTAAAATATGGCAAATAGTGCATGTTATATTGATAATAATAAAACTAATAAATATATTTATTACAGTTCTATCGATAATAACTGCATTATATGGGTGAAAATGCATGTTATATTGATAATATTGGGAGTAATGAGTATATTTATTATGGTTCTAGAGATAATAACTGCATAATATGGGTAATAATGCATGTTATATTGATAATAATATAAGTAATAAGTATAATTATTACAGTTCTAGCGATAATACCTCCATTATATGGGTAATAATGCATGTTATATTGATGATAATGAAAGTAATACGTATATTTATTATAGTTCTAGCGATAATAACTGCATAATATGGGTAATAATGCATGTTATATTGAGAATAATATAAGTAATAAGTATAATTATTACAGCTCTAGCGATAATACCTCCATTATATGGGTAATAATGCATGTTATATTGATGATAATGAAAGTAATACGTATATTTATTATAGTTCTGGCGATAATACCTGCATAATATGGGTAATAATGCATGTTATATTGATAATAATGAAAGTAATACGTATATTTATTATAGTTCTTGCGATAATAACTGCATAATATGGGTAATAATGCACGTTATATTGCTAATAATATAAGTAATGAGTACAATTATTACAGTTCTAGCGATAATAACTGCATAATATGGGTAACAATGCATGTTATATTGATAATAATATAAGTAATAAGTATAATTATTACAGTTCTAGCGATAATACCTCCATTATATGGGTAATAATGCATGTTATATTGATGATAATGAAAGTAATACGTATATTTATTATAGTTCTAGCGATAATAACTGCATAATGTGGGTAATAATGCATGTTATATTGAGAATAATATAAGTGATAAGTATAATTATTACAGTTCTGGCGATAATAACTGCATTATATGGGTAATAATGCACGTTATATTGCTAATAGTATAAGTACTAAGTATAATTATTACAGTTCTTGCGATAATACCTCCATTATATGGGTAATAATGCATGTTATATTGATAATAATATAAGTAATAAGTATAAATATTACAGTTCTAGCGATAATAACTGCATAATATGGCTAATAATACATGTTATATTTCTAACAAAATAAGTAATAAGTATAATTATTACAGTTCTAGCGATAATAACTGCATTATATGGGTAAAAATGCACGTTATATTGCTAATAGTATAAGTAATAAGTATAATTATTACAGTTCTAGCGATAATACCTCTATTATATGGGTAATAATGCATGTTATATTGATAATAATATAAGTAATAAGTATAATTATTACAGTTCTAGCGATAATAACTGCATAATACGGGTAATAATGCACGTTATATTGCTAATAATATAAGTAATGAGTACAATTATTACAGTTCTAGCGATAATAACTGCATAATATGGGTAATAATGCATGTTATATTGAGAATAATGTAAGTGATAAGTATTATTATTACAGTTCTGGCGATAATAACTGCATTATATGGGTAATAATGCATGTTATATTGATAATATCGGGAGTAATAAGTATAATTATTATAGTTCTAGCGATAATAATAGTAAAATATGGCAAATAGTGCATGTTATATTGATAATAATAAAACTAATAAATATATTTATTACAGTTCTATCGATAATAACTGCATTATATGGGTAATAATGCAAGTTATATTGATGATAATAAAAGTAATACGTATATTTATTATAGTTCTAGCGATAATACCTGCATAATATGGGTAATAATGCATGTTATATTGATAATAATGAAAGTAATACGTATATTTATTATAGTTCTTGCGATAATAACTGCATAATATGGGTAATAATGCATGTTATATTGATAATAATATGGGTAATTAGTATAATTATTACAGTTCTAGCGATAATAACTGCATTATATGGGTAATAATGCACGTTATATTGCTAACAATATAAGTAATAAGTATAATTATTACAGTTCTAGCGATAATAACTGCATGATATGGGTAATAATGCATGTTACATTGATAATATTGGGAGTAATAAGTATATTTATTATAGTTCTGGCGATCATAACTGCGTAATATGGGAAATAATGCATGTTATATTGAGAATAATATAAGTAATAAGTATAATTATTACAGTTCTGGCGATAATAACTGCATTATGTGGGTAATAATGCATGTTATATTGATAATAATATAAGTAATAAGTATAATTATTACAGTTCTAGCGATAATACCTCCATTATATGGGTAATAATGCATGTTATATTGATGATAATGAAAGTAATACGTATATTTATTATAGTTCTAGCGATAATAACTGCATAATGTGGGTAATAATGCATGTTATATTGAGAATAATATAAGTGATAAGTATAATTATTACAGTTCTGGCGATAATAACTGCATTATATGGGTAATAATGCACGTTATATTGCTAATAGTATAAGTACTAAGTATAATTATTACAGTTCTTGCGATAATACCTCCATTATATGGGTAATAATGCATGTTATATTGATAATAATATAAGTAATAAGTATAAATATTACAGTTCTAGCGATAATAACTGCATAATATGGCTAATAATACATGTTATATTTCTAACAAAATAAGTAATAAGTATAATTATTACAGTTCTAGCGATAATAACTGCATTATATGGGTAAAAATGCACGTTATATTGCTAATAGTATAAGTAATAAGTATAATTATTACAGTTCTAGCGATAATACCTCTATTATATGGGTAATAATGCATGTTATATTGATAATAATATAAGTAATAAGTATAATTATTACAGTTCTAGCGATAATAACTGCATAATACGGGTAATAATGCACGTTATATTGCTAATAATATAAGTAATGAGTACAATTATTACAGTTCTAGCGATAATAACTGCATAATATGGGTAATAATGCATGTTATATTGAGAATAATGTAAGTGATAAGTATTATTATTACAGTTCTGGCGATAATAACTGCATTATATGGGTAATAATGCATGTTATATTGATAATATCGGGAGTAATAAGTATAATTATTATAGTTCTAGCGATAATAATAGTAAAATATGGCAAATAGTGCATGTTATATTGATAATAATAAAACTAATAAATATATTTATTACAGTTCTATCGATAATAACTGCATTATATGGGTAATAATGCAAGTTATATTGATGATAATAAAAGTAATACGTATATTTATTATAGTTCTAGCGATAATACCTGCATAATATGGGTAATAATGCATGTTATATTGATAATAATGAAAGTAATACGTATATTTATTATAGTTCTTGCGATAATAACTGCATAATATGGGTAATAATGCATGTTATATTGATAATAATATGGGTAATAAGTATAATTATTACAGTTCTAGCGATTATAACTGCATTATATGGGTAATAATGCACGTTATATTGCTAACAATATAAGTAATAAGTATAATTATTACAGTTCTAGCGATAATAACTGCATTATATGGGTAATAATGCATGTTACATTGATAATATTGGGAGTAATAAGTATATTTATTATAGTTCTGGCGATCATAACTGCGTAATATGGGAAATAATGCATGTTATATTGAGAATAATATAAGTAATAAGTATAATTATTACAGTTCTGGCGATAATAACTGCATTATATGGGTAATAATGCATGTTATATTGATAATAATATAAGTAATAAGTATAAATATTACAGTTCTAGCGATAATAACTGCATAATATGGCTAATAATACATGTTATATTGCTAACAAAATAAGTAATAAGTATAATTATTACAGTTCTAGCGATAATAACTGCATTATATGGGTAAAAATGCACGTTATATTGCTAATAGTATAAGTAATAAGTATAATTATTACAGTTCTAGCGATAATACCTCTATTATATGGGTAATAATGCATGTTATATTGATAATAATATAAGTAATAAGTATAATTATTACAGTTCTAGCGATAATACCTCCATTATATGGGTAATAATGCATGTTATATTGATGATAATGAAAGTAATACGTATATTTATTATAGTTCTAGCGATAATAACTGCATAATATGGGTAATAATGCATGTTATATTGAGAATAATATAAGTAATAAGTATAATTATTACAGTTCTAGCGATAATACCTCCATTATATGGGTAATAATGCATGTTATATTGATAATAATATAAGTAATAAGTATAATTATTACAGTTCTAGCGATAATAACTGCATAATACGGGTAATAATGCACGTTATATTGCTAATAATATAAGTAATGAGTACAATTATTACAGTTCTAGCGATAATAACTGCATAATATGGGTAATAATGCATGTTATATTGAGAATAATGTAAGTGATAAGTATTATTATTACAGTTCTGGCGATAATAACTGCATTATATGGGTAATAATGCATGTTATATTGACAATATCGGGAGTAATAAGTATAATTATTATAGTTCTAGCGATAATAATAGTAAAATATGGCAAATAGTGCATGTTATATTGATAATAATAAAACTAATAAATATATTTATTACAGTTCTATCGATAATAACTGCATTATATGGGTAATAATGCAAGTTATATTGATGATAATAAAAGTAATACGTATATTTATTATAGTTCTAGCGATAATACCTGCATAATATGGGTAATAATGCATGTTATATTGATAATAATGAAAGTAATACGTATATTTATTATAGTTCTTGCGATAATAACTGCATAATATGGGTAATAATGCATGTTATATTGATAATAATATGGGTAATTAGTATAATTATTACAGTTCTAGCGATAATAACTGCATTATATGGGTAATAATGCACGTTATATTGCTAACAATATAAGTAATAAGTATAATTATTACAGTTCTAGCGATAATAACTGCATTATATGGGTAATAATGCATGTTACATTGATAATATTGGGAGTAATAAGTATATTTATTATAGTTCTGGCGATCATAACTGCGTAATATGGGAAATAATGCATGTTATATTGAGAATAATATAAGTAATAAGTATAATTATTACAGTTCTGGCGATAATAACTGCATTATATGGGTAATAATGCATGTTATATTGATAATAATATAAGTAATAAGTATAATTATTACAGTTCTAGCGATAATACCTCCATTATATGGGTAATAATGCATGTTATATTGATGATAATGAAAGTAATACGTATATTTATTATAGTTCTAGCGATAATAACTGCATAATGTGGGTAATAATGCATGTTATATTGAGAATAATATAAGTGATAAGTATAATTATTACAGTTCTGGCGATAATAACTGCATTATATGGGTAATAATGCACGTTATATTGCTAATAGTATAAGTACTAAGTATAATTATTACAGTTCTTGCGATAATACCTCCATTATATGGGTAATAATGCATGTTATATTGATAATATCGGGAGTAATAAGTATAATTATTATAGTTCTAGCGATAATAATAGTAAAATATGGCAAATAGTGCATGTTATATTGATAATAATAAAACTAATAAATATATTTATTACAGTTCTATCGATAATAACTGCATTATATGGGTAATAATGCAAGTTATATTGATGATAATAAAAGTAATACGTATATTTATTATAGTTCTAGCGATAATACCTGCATAATATGGGTAATAATGCATGTTATATTGATAATAATGAAAGTAATACGTATATTTATTATAGTTCTTGCGATAATAACTGCATAATATGGGTAATAATGCATGTTATATTGATAATAATATGGGTAATAAGTATAATTATTACAGTTCTAGCGATAATAACTGCATTATATGGGTAATAATGCACGTTATATTGCTAACAATATAAGTAATAAGTATAATTATTACAGTTCTAGCGATAATAACTGCATTATATGGGTAATAATGCATGTTACATTGATAATATTGGGAGTAATAAGTATATTTATTATAGTTCTGGCGATCATAACTGCGTAATATGGGAAATAATGCATGTTATATTGAGAATAATATAAGTAATAAGTATAATTATTACAGTTCTGGCGATAATAACTGCATTATATGGGTAATAATGCATGTTATATTGATAATAATATAAGTAATAAGTATAAATATTACAGTTCTAGCGATAATAACTGCATAATATGGCTAATAATACATGTTATATTGCTAACAAAATAAGTAATAAGTATAATTATTACAGTTCTAGCGATAATAACTGCATTATATGGGTAAAAATGCACGTTATATTGCTAATAGTATAAGTAATAAGTATAATTATTACAGTTCTAGCGATAATACCTCTATTATATGGGTAATAATGCATGTTATATTGATAATAATATAAGTAATAAGTATAATTATTACAGTTCTAGCGATAATACCTCCATTATATGGGTAATAATGCATGTTATATTGATGATAATGAAAGTAATACGTATATTTATTATAGTTCTAGCGATAATAACTGCATAATATGGGTAATAATGCATGTTATATTGAGAATAATATAAGTAATAAGTATAATTATTACAGTTCTAGCGATAATACCTCCATTATATGGGTAATAATGCATGTTATATTGATAATAATATAAGTAATAAGTATAAATATTACAGTTCTAGCGATAATAACTGCATAATATGGCTAATAATACATGTTATATTTCTAACAAAATAAGTAATAAGTATAATTATTACAGTTCTAGCGATAATAACTGCATTATATGGGTAAAAATGCACGTTATATTGCTAATAGTATAAGTAATAAGTATAATTATTACAGTTCTAGCGATAATACCTCTATTATATGGGTAATAATGCATGTTATATTGATAATAATATAAGTAATAAGTATAATTATTACAGTTCTAGCGATAATAACTGCATAATATGGGTAATAATGCATGTTATATTGATAATAATATAAGTAATAAGTATAATTATTACAGTTCTAGCGATAATAACTGCATAATACGGGTAATAATGCACGTTATATTGCTAATAATATAAGTAATGAGTACAATTATTACAGTTCTAGCGATAATAACTGCATAATACGGGTAATAATGCACGTTATATTGCTAATAATATAAGTAATGAGTACAATTGTTACAGTTCTATCGATAATAACTGCATTATATGGGTAATAATGCAAGTTATATTGATGATAATAAAAGTAATACGTATATTTATTATAGTTCTAGCGATAATACCTGCATAATATGGGTAATAATGCATGTTATATTGATAATAATGAAAGTAATACGTATATTTATTATAGTTCTTGCGATAATAACTGCATAATATGGGTAATAATGCATGTTATATTGATAATAATATGGGTAATAAGTATAATTATTACAGTTCTAGCGATAATAACTGCATTATATGGGTAATAATGCACGTTATATTGCTAACAATATAAGTAATAAGTATAATTATTACAGTTCTAGCGATAATAACTGCATTATATGGGTAATAATGCATGTTACATTGATAATATTGGGAGTAATAAGTATATTTATTATAGTTCTGGCGATCATAACTGCGTAATATGGGAAATAATGCATGTTATATTGAGAATAATATAAGTAATAAGTATAATTATTACAGTTCTGGCGATAATAACTGCATTATATGGGTAATAATGCACGTTATATTGCTAATAGTATAAGTAATAAGTATAATTATTACAGTTCTTGCGATAATACCTCCATTATATGGGTAATAATGCATGTTATATTGATAATAATATAAGTAATAAGTATAAATATTACAGTTCTAGCGATAATAACTGCATAATATGGCTAATAATACATGTTATATTGCTAACAAAATAAGTAATAAGTATAATTATTACAGTTCTAGCGATAATAACTGCATTATATGGGTAAAAATGCACGTTATATTGCTAATAGTATAAGTAATAAGTATAATTATTACAGTTCTAGCGATAATACCTCTATTATATGGGTAATAATGCATGTTATATTGATAATAATATAAGTAATAAGTATAATTATTACAGTTCTAGCGATAATACCTCCATTATATGGGTAATAATGCATGTTATATTGATGATAATGAAAGTAATACGTATATTTATTATAGTTCTAGCGATAATAACTGCATAATATGGGTAATAATGCATGTTATATTGAGAATAATATAAGTAATAAGTATAATTATTACAGTTCTAGCGATAATACCTCCATTATATGGGTAATAATGCATGTTATATTGACGATAATGAAAGTAATACGTATATTTATTATAGTTCTGGCGATAATACCTGCATAATATGGGTAATAATGCATGTTATATTGATAATAATGAAAGTAATACGTAAATTTATTATAGTTCTTGCGATAATAACTGCATAATATGGGTAATAATGCACGTTATATTGCTAATAATATAAGTAATGAGTACAATTATTACAGTTCTAGCGATAATAACTGCATAATATGGGTAATAATGCATGTTATATTGATAATAATATAAGTAATAAGTATAATTATTACAGTTCTAGCGATAATACCTCTATTATATGGGTAATAATGCATGTTATATTGATGATAATGAAAGTAATACGTATATTTATTATAGTTCTAGCGATAATAACTGCATAATGTGGGTAATAATGCATGTTATATTGAGAATAATATAAGTAATAAGTATAATTATTACAGTTCTAGCGATAGTAACTGCATTATATGGGTAATAATGCACGTTATATTGCTAACAATATAAGTAATAAGTATAATTATTACAGTTCTAGCGATAATAACTGCATTATATGGGTAAAAATGCACGTTATATTGCTAATAGTATAAGTAATAAGTATAATTATTACAGTTCTAGCGATAATACCTCTATTATATGGGTAATAATGCATGTTATATTGATAATGATATAAGTAATAAGTATAATTATTACAGTTCTAGCGATAATAGCTGCATAATATGGGTAATAATGCACGTTATATTGCTAATAATATAAGTAATGAGTACAATTATTACAGTTCTAGCGATAATAACTGCATTATATGGGTAATAATGCATGTTATATTGATAATAATATAAGTAATAAGTATAATTATTACAGTTCTAGCGATAATTACTGCATTATATGGGTAATAATGCATGTTATATTGATAATATCGGGAGTAATAAGTATTATTATTATAGTTCTAGCGATAATAATAGTAAAATATGGCAAATAGTGCATGTTATATTGATAATAATAAAAGTAATAAGTATATTTATTACAGTTCTATCGATAATAACTGCATAATATGGGTAATAATGCATGTTATATTGATGATAATAAAAGTAATACGTATATTTATTATAGTTCTAGCGATAATAACTGCATAATATGGGTAATAATGCATGTTATATTGATAATAATATGAGTAATAAGTATAATTATTACAGTTCTAGCGATAATAACTGCATTATATGGGTAATAATGCACGTTATATAGCTAACAATATAAGTAATAAGTATAATTATTACAGTTCTAGCGATAATAACTGCATTATATGGGTAATAATGCATGTTACATTGATAATATTGGGAGTAATAAGTATATTTATTATAGTTCTGGCGATCATAACTGCATAATATGGGTAATAATGCATGTTATATTGATAATATTATAAGCAATAAGTATAATTATTACAGTTCTAGCGATAATAACTGCATTATATGGGTAATAATGCACGTTATATTGCTAACAATATAAGTAATAAGTATAATTATTACAGTTCTAGCCATAATAACTGCATTATATGGGTAAAAATGCATGTTATATTGATAATATTGGGAGTAATGAGTATATTTATTATGGTTCTAGAGATGATAACTGCAAAATATGGGTAATAATGCATGTTATATTGATGATAATGAAAGTAATACGTATATTTATTATAGTTCTAGCGATAATAACTGCATAATATGGGTAATAATGCATGTTATATTGATGATAATAAAAGTAATACGTATATTTATTATAGTTCTAGCGATAATAACTGCATAATATGGGTAATAATGCATGTTATATTGAGAATAATATAAGTAATAAGTATAATTATTACAGTTCTGGCGATAATAACTGCATTATATGGGTAACGATGCACGTTATACTGCTAATAGTATAAGTAATAAGTATAATTATTACAGTTCTAGCAATAATACCTCCATTATATGGGTAATAATGCATGTTATGTTGATAATAATATAAGTAATAAGTATAATTATTACAGTTCTAGCGATAATAACTGCATTATATGGGTAATAATGCATGTTATATTGAGAATAATATAAGTAATAAGTATAATTATTACAGTTCTGGCGATAATAACTGCATTATATGGGTAATAATATACGTTATATTGCTAATAGTATAAGTAATAAGTATAATTATTACAGTTCTAGCGATAATACCTCTATTATATGGGTAATAATGCATGTTATATTGATAATGATATAAGTAATAAGTATAATTATTACAGTTCTAGCGATAATAACTGCATTATATGGGCAATAATGCATGTTATATTGATAATATCGGGAGTAATAAGTATAATTATTACAGTTCTAGCGATAATAACTGCATTATATAGGTAACAATGCACGTTATATTGCTAACAGTATAAGTAATAAGTATAATTATTACAGCTCAAGCGATAATACCTCCATTATATGGGTAATAATGCATGTTATATTGATAATGATATAAGTAATAAGTATAATTATTACAGTTCTAGCGATAATAGCTGCATAATATGGGTAATAATGCACGTTATATTGCTAATAATATAAGTAATGAGTACAATTATTGCAGTTCTAGCGATAATAACTGCATAATATGGGTAATAATGCATGTTACATTGATGATAATAAAAGTAATACGTATATTTATTATAGTTCTAGCGATAATAACTGCATAATAGGGGTAATAATGCATGTTATATTGCTAATAATATAAGTAATAAGTATAATTATTGGGGGTGTCCCACTTGGACGTCGACCGATTGGACGCGTTCCGTTTGGACGGTCCCGATTCGACGCGTTCCAATTCGAAGCGGTGCCGATTGGACGCGTCCCAATTCGAAGAGCTTAGATTTGGTTTGGTTAGGTTCTATAAGCCCTGCTTAGAATTGGAACGCGTCCAATCGGCACCGCTTCGAATTGGAACGAGTCGAATCGGGACCGTCCAATCGGGACGCGTCCAAGCGGTCGGCGTCCAAGTGGGCATCACTCTAATTATTACAGTTCTAGCGATAATAACTGCATTATATGGGCAATAATGCATGTTATATTGATAATATCGGGAGTAATAAGTATAATTATTACAGTTCTAGCGATAATAACTGCATTATATGGGTAATAATGCACGTTATATTGCTAACAATATAAGCAATAAGTATAATTATTACAGTTCTAGCGATAATAACTGCATTATATGGGTAATAATGCATGTTATATTGATAATATCGGGAGTAATAAGTATAATTATTATAGTTCTAGCGATAATAATAGTAAAATATGGCAAATAGTGCATGTTATATTGATAATAATAAAAGTAATAAGTATATTTATTACAGTGTTATCGACAATAACTGCATAATATGGGTAATAATGCATGTTATATTGATGATAATAAAAGTAATACGTATATTTATTATAGTTCTAGCGATAATAACTGCATAATATGGGTAATAATGCATGTTATATCGATAATAATATAAGTAATAAGTATAATTATTACAGTTCTAGCGATAATAACTGCATTATATGGGTAATAATGCACGTTATATTGCTAACAATATAAGTAATAAGTATAATTATTACAGGTCTAGCGATAATAACTGCATTATATGGGTAACAATGCACGTTATATTGCTAATAGTATAAGTAATAAGTATAATTATTACAGTTCAAGCGATAATACCTCCATTATATGGGTAATAATGCATGTTATATTGATAATGATATAAGTAATAAGTATAATTATTACAGTTCTAGCGATAATAACTGCATAATATGGGTAATAATGCACGTTATATTGCTAATAATATAAGTAATGAGTACAATTATTACAGTTCTAGCGATAATAACTGCATTATATGGGTAATAATGCATGTTATATTGATAACATCGGGAGTAATAAGTATAATTATTATAGTTCTAGCGATAATAATAGAAAATAATGGCAAATAGTGCATGTTATATTGATAATAATAAAAGTAATAAGTATATTTATTACAGTTCTATCGATAATAACTGCATAATATGGGTAATAATGCATGTTATATTGATGATAATAAAAGTAATACGTATATTTATTATAGTTCTAGCGATAATAACTGCATAATATGGGTAATAATGCATGTTATATTGACAATAATATAAGTAATAAGTATAATTATTACAGTTCTAGCGATAATAACTGCATTATATGGGTAATAATGCACGTTATATTGCTAACAATATAGGTAATAAGTATAATTATTACAGTTCTAGCGATAATAACTGCATAATATGGGTAATAATGCATGTTATATTGATGATAATGAAAGTAATACGTATATTTATTATAGTTCTAGCGATAATAACTGCATAATATGGCTAATAATGCATGTTATATTGATAGTGATATAAGTAATAAGTATAATTATTACAGTTCTAGCGATAACAACTGCATAATATTGGTTATAATGCACGTTATATTGATGATAATATAAGTAATAAGTATAATTATTACAGTTATAGCGATAATAACTGCATTATATGGGTAATAATGCATGTTATATTGATAATATCGGGAGTAATAAGTATAATTATTATAGTTCTAGCGATAATAATAGTAAAATATGGCAAATAGTGCATGTTATATTGATAATAATAAAAGTAATAAGTATATTTATTACAGTTCTATCGACAATAACTGCATAATATGGGTAATAATGCATGTTATATTGATGATAATAAAAGTAATACGTATATTTATTATAGATCTAGCGATAATAACTGCATAATATGGGTAATAATGCATGTTATATCGATAATAATATAAGTAATAAGTATAATTATTACAGTTCGAGCGATAATAACTGCATTATGTGGGTAATAATGCACGTTATATTGCTAACAATATAAGTAATAAGTATAATTATTACAGGTCTAGCGATAATAACTGCATTATATGGGTAACAATGCACGTTATATTGCTAATAGTATAAGTAATAAGTATAATTATTACAGTTCAAGCGATAATACCTCCATTATATGGGTAATAATGCATGTTATATTGATAATGATATAAGTAATAAGTATAATTATTACAGTTCTAGCGATAATAACTGCATAATATGGGTAATAATGCACGTTATATTGCTAATAATATAAGTAATGAGTACAATTATTACAGTTCTAGCGATAATAACTGCATTATATGGGTAATAATGCATGTTATATTGATAATAATATAAGTAATAAGTATAATTATTACAGTTCCAGCGATAATAACTGCATTATATGGGTAATAATGCATGTTATATTGATAACATCGGGAGTAATAAGTATAATTATTATAGTTCTAGCGATAATAATAGAAAATAATGGCAAATAGTGCATGTTATATTGATAATAATAAAAGTAATAAGTATATTTATTACATTTCTATCGATAATAACTGCATAATATGGGTAATAATGCATGTTATATTGATGATAATAAAAGTAATACGTATATTTATTATAGTTCTAGCGATAATAACTGCATAATATGGGTAATAGTGCATGTTATATTGACAATAATATAAGTAATAAGTATAATTATTACAGTTCTAGCGATAATAACTGCATTATATGGGTAATAATGCATGTTATATTGAGAATAATATAAGTAATAAGTATAATTATTACAGTTCTGGCGATAATAACTGCATTATATGGGTAATAATATACGTTATATTGCTAATAGTATAAGTAATAAGTATAATTATTACAGTTCTAGCGATAATAACTGCATTATATGGGTAAAAATGCATGTTATATTGATAACATTGGGAGTAATGAGTATATTTATTATGGTTCTAGAGATAATAACTGCAAAATATGGGTAATAATGCATGTTATATTGATAATAATATAAGTAATAAGTATAATTATTACAGTTCTAGCGATAATACCTCCATTATATGGGTAATAATGCATGTTATATTGATGATAATGAAAGTAATACGTATATTTATTATAGTTCTAGCGATAATAACTGCATAATATGGGTAATAATGCATGTTATATTGAGAATAATATAAGTAATAAGTATAATTATTACAGTTCTAGCGATAATAACTGCATTATATGGGTAATAAGGCATGTAATATTGATAACATCGGGAGTAATAGGTATAATTATTATAGTTCTAGCGATAATAATAGTAAAATATGGCTAATAGTGCATGATATATTGATAATAATAAATGTAGTAAGTGTATTTATTACAGTTCTATCGATAATAACTGCATAATATGGGTAATAATGCATGTTATATTGATAATAATATAAGTAATAAGTATAATTATTACAGTTCTAGCGATAATACCTCCATTATATGGGTAATAATGCATGTTATATTGATGATAATGAAAGTAATACGTATATTTATTATAGTTCTAGCGATAATAACTGCATAATATGGGTAATAATGCATGTTATATTGATGATAATAAAAGTAATACGTATATTTATTATAGTTCTAGCGATAATAACTGCATAATATGGGTAATAATGCATGTTATATTGAGAGTAATATAAGTAATAAGTATAATTATTACAGTTCTGGCGATAATAACTGCATTATATGGGTAACGATGCACGTTATACTGCTAATAGTATAAGTAATAAGTATAATTATTACAGTTCTAGCAATAATACCTCCATTATATGGGTAATAATGCATGTTATGTTGATAATAATATAAGTAATAAGTATAATTATTACAGTTCTAGCGATAATAACTGCATTATATGGGTAATAATGCATGTTATATTGAGAATAATATAAGTAATAAGTATAATTATTACAGTTCTGGCGATAATAACTGCATTATATGGGTAATAATATACGTTATATTGCTAATAGTATAAGTAATAAGTATAATTATTACAGTTCTAGCGATAATAACTGCATTATATGGGTAAAAATGCATGTTATATTGATAATATTGGGAGTAATGAGTATATTTATTATGGTTCTAGAGATAATAACTGCATAATATGGGTAATAATGCATGTCATATTGATAATAATATAAGTAATAAGTATAATTATTACAGTTCTAGCGATAATAACTGCATTATATGGGTAAAAATGCACGTTATATTGCTAATAGTATAAGTAATAAGTATAATTATTACAGTTCTAGCGATAATACCTCTATTATATGGGTAATAATGCATGTTATATTGATAATGATATAAGTAATAAGTATAATTATTACAGTTCTAGCGATAATAACTGCATAATATGGGTAATAATGCACGTTATATTGCTAATAATATAAGTAATGAGTACAATTATTACAGTTCTAGCGATAATAACTGCATTATATGGGTAATAATGCATGTTATATTGATAATAATATAAGTAATAAGTATAATTATTACAGTTCTAGCGATAATTACTGCATTATATGGGTAATAATGCATGTTATATTGATAATATCGGGAGTAATAAGTATTATTATTATAGTTCTAGCGATAATAATAGTAAAATATGGCAAATAGTGCATGTTATATTGATAATAATAAAAGTAATAAGTATATTTATTACAGTTCTATCGATAATAACTGCATAATATGGGTAATAATGCATGTTATATTGATGATAATAAAAGTAATACGTATATTTATTATAGTTCTAGCGATAATAACTGCATAATATGGGTAATAATGCATGTTATATTGATAATAATATGAGTAATAAGTATAATTATTACAGTTCTAGCGATAATAACTGCATTATATGGGTAATAATGCACGTTATATAGCTAACAATATAAGTAATAAGTATAATTATTACAGTTCTAGCGATAATAACTGCATTATATGGGTAATAATGCATGTTACATTGATAATATTGGGAGTAATAAGTATATTTATTATAGTTCTGGCGATCATAACTGCATAATATGGGTAATAATGCATGTTATATTGATAATATTATAAGCAATAAGTATAATTATTACAGTTCTAGCGATAATAACTGCATTATATGGGTAATAATGCACGTTATATTGCTAACAATATAAGTAATAAGTATAATTATTACAGTTCTAGCCATAATAACTGCATTATATGGGTAAAAATGCATGTTATATTGATAATATTGGGAGTAATGAGTATATTTATTATGGTTCTAGAGATGATAACTGCAAAATATGGGTAATAATGCATGTTATATTGATGATAATGAAAGTAATACGTATATTTATTATAGTTCTAGCGATAATAACTGCATAATATGGGTAATAATGCATGTTATATTGATGATAATAAAAGTAATACGTATATTTATTATAGTTCTAGCGATAATAACTGCATAATATGGGTAATAATGCATGTTATATTGAGAATAATATAAGTAATAAGTATAATTATTACAGTTCTGGCGATAATAACTGCATTATATGGGTAACGATGCACGTTATACTGCTAATAGTATAAGTAATAAGTATAATTATTACAGTTCTAGCAATAATACCTCCATTATATGGGTAATAATGCATGTTATGTTGATAATAATATAAGTAATAAGTATAATTATTACAGTTCTAGCGATAATAACTGCATTATATGGGTAATAATGCATGTTATATTGAGAATAATATAAGTAATAAGTATAATTATTACAGTTCTGGCGATAATAACTGCATTATATGGGTAATAATATACGTTATATTGCTAATAGTATAAGTAATAAGTATAATTATTACAGTTCTAGCGATAATACCTCTATTATAGGGGTAATAATGCATGTTATATTGATAATGATATAAGTAATAAGTATAATTATTACAGTTCTAGCGATAATAACTGCATTATATGGGCAATAATGCATGTTATATTGATAATATCGGGAGTAATAAGTATAATTATTACAGTTCTAGCGATAATAACTGCATTATATAGGTAACAATGCACGTTATATTGCTAACAGTATAAGTAATAAGTATAATTATTACAGCTCAAGCGATAATACCTCCATTATATGGGTAATAATGCATGTTATATTGATAATGATATAAGTAATAAGTATAATTATTACAGTTCTAGCGATAATAGCTGCATAATATGGGTAATAATGCACGTTATATTGCTAATAATATAAGTAATGAGTACAATTATTGCAGTTCTAGCGATAATAACTGCATAATATGGGTAATAATGCATGTTACATTGATGATAATAAAAGTAATACGTATATTTATTATAGTTCTAGCGATAATAACTGCATAATAGGGGTAATAATGCATGTTATATTGCTAATAATATAAGTAATAAGTATAATTATTGGGGGTGTCCCACTTGGACGTCGACCGATTGGACGCGTTCCGTTTGGACGGTCCCGATTCGACGCGTTCCAATTCGAAGCGGTGCCGATTGGACGCGTCCCAATTCGAAGAGCTTAGATTTGGTTTGGTTAGGTTCTATAAGCCCTGCTTAGAATTGGAACGCGTCCAATCGGCACCGCTTCGAATTGGAACGAGTCGAATCGGGACCGTCCAATCGGGACGCGTCCAAGCGGTCGGCGTCCAAGTGGGCATCACTCTAATTATTACAGTTCTAGCGATAATAACTGCATTATATGGGCAATAATGCATGTTATATTGATAATATCGGGAGTAATAAGTATAATTATTACAGTTCTAGCGATAATAACTGCATTATATGGGTAATAATGCACGTTATATTGCTAACAATATAAGCAATAAGTATAATTATTACAGTTCTAGCGATAATAACTGCATTATATGGGTAATAATGCATGTTATATTGATAATATCGGGAGTAATAAGTATAATTATTATAGTTCTAGCGATAATAATAGTAAAATATGGCAAATAGTGCATGTTATATTGATAATAATAAAAGTAATAAGTATATTTATTACAGTGTTATCGACAATAACTGCATAATATGGGTAATAATGCATGTTATATTGATGATAATAAAAGTAATACGTATATTTATTATAGTTCTAGCGATAATAACTGCATAATATGGGTAATAATGCATGTTATATCGATAATAATATAAGTAATAAGTATAATTATTACAGTTCTAGCGATAATAACTGCATTATATGGGTAATAATGCACGTTATATTGCTAACAATATAAGTAATAGGTATAATTATTACAGGTCTAGCGATAATAACTGCATTATATGGGTAACAATGCACGTTATATTGCTAATAGTATAAGTAATAAGTATAATTATTACAGTTCAAGCGATAATACCTCCATTATATGGGTAATAATGCATGTTATATTGATAATGATATAAGTAATAAGTATAATTATTACAGTTCTAGCGATAATAACTGCATAATATGGGTAATAATGCACGTTATATTGCTAATAATATAAGTAATGAGTACAATTATTACAGTTCTAGCGATAATAACTGCATTATATGGGTAATAATGCATGTTATATTGATAACATCGGGAGTAATAAGTATAATTATTATAGTTCTAGCGATAATAATAGAAAATAATGGCAAATAGTGCATGTTATATTGATAATAATAAAAGTAATAAGTATATTTATTACAGTTCTATCGATAATAACTGCATAATATGGGTAATAATGCATGTTATATTGATGATAATAAAAGTAATACGTATATTTATTATAGTTCTAGCGATAATAACTGCATAATATGGGTAATAATGCATGTTATATTGACAATAATATAAGTAATAAGTATAATTATTACAGTTCTAGCGATAATAACTGCATTATATGGGTAATAATGCACGTTATATTGCTAACAATATAGGTAATAAGTATAATTATTACAGTTCTAGCGATAATAACTGCATAATATGGGTAATAATGCATGTTATATTGATGATAATGAAAGTAATACGTATATTTATTATAGTTCTAGCGATAATAACTGCATAATATGGCTAATAATGCATGTTATATTGATAGTGATATAAGTAATAAGTATAATTATTACAGTTCTAGCGATAACAACTGCATAATATTGGTTATAATGCACGTTATATTGATGATAATATAAGTAATAAGTATAATTATTACAGTTATAGCGATAATAACTGCATTATATGGGTAATAATGCATGTTATATTGATAATATCGGGAGTAATAAGTATAATTATTATAGTTCTAGCGATAATAATAGTAAAATATGGCAAATAGTGCATGTTATATTGATAATAATAAAAGTAATAAGTATATTTATTACAGTTCTATCGACAATAACTGCATAATATGGGTAATAATGCATGTTATATTGATGATAATAAAAGTAATAAGTATAATTATTACAGTTATAGCGATAATAACTGCATTATATGGGTAATAATGCACGTTATATTGCTAACAATATAAGTAATAAGTATAATTATTACAGGTCTAGCGATAATAACTGCATTATATGGGTAACAATGCACGTTATATTGCTAATAGTATAAGTAATAAGTATAATTATTACAGTTCAAGCGATAATACCTCCATTATATGGGTAATAATGCATGTTATATTGATAATGATATAAGTAATAAGTATAATTATTACAGTTCTAGCGATAATAACTGCATAATATGGGTAATAATGCACGTTATATTGCTAATAATATAAGTAATGAGTACAATTATTACAGTTCTAGCGATAATAACTGCATTATATGGGTAATAATGCATGTTATATTGATAATAATATAAGTAATAAGTATAATTATTACAGTTCTAGCGATAATAACTGCATTATATGGGTAATAATGCATGTTATATTGATAACATCGGGAGTAATAAGTATAATTATTATAGTTCTAGCGATAATAATAGAAAATAATGGCAAATAGTGCATGTTATATTGATAATAATAAAAGTAATAAGTATATTTATTACATTTCTATCGATAATAACTGCATAATATGGGTAATAATGCATGTTATATTGATGATAATAAAAGTAATACGTATATTTATTATAGTTCTAGCGATAATAACTGCATAATATGGGTAATAGTGCATGTTATATTGACAATAATATAAGTAATAAGTATAATTATTACAGTTCTAGCGATAATAACTGCATTATATGGGTAATAATGCATGTTATATTGAGAATAATATAAGTAATAAGTATAATTATTACAGTTCTGGCGATAATAACTGCATTATATGGGTAATAATATACGTTATATTGCTAATAGTATAAGTAATAAGTATAATTATTACAGTTCTAGCGATAATAACTGCATTATATGGGTAAAAATGCATGTTATATTGATAACATTGGGAGTAATGAGTATATTTATTATGGTTCTAGAGATAATAACTGCATAATATGGGTAATAATGCATGTTATATTGATAATAATATAAGTAATAAGTATAATTATTACAGTTCTAGCGATAATAACTGCATTATATGGGTAAAAATGCACGTTATATTGCTAATAGTATAAGTAATAAGTATAATTATTACAGTTCTAGCGATAATACCTCTATTATATGGGTAATAATGCATGTTATATTGATAATGATATAAGTAATAAGTATAATTATTACAGTTCTAGCGATAATAACTGCATAATATGGGTAATAATGCACGTTATATTGCTAATAATATAAGTAATGAGTACAATTATTACAGTTCTAGCGATAATAACTGCATTATATGGGTAATAATGCATGTTATATTGATAATAATATAAGTAATAATTATAATTATTACAGTTCTAGCGATAATAACTGCATAATATGGGTAATAATGCACGTTATATTGCTAATAATATAAGTAATGAGTACAATTATTACAGTTCTAGCGATAATAACTGCATTATATGGGTAATAATGCATGTTATATTGATAACAATATAAGTAATAAGTATAATTATTACAGTTCTAGCGATAATAACTGCATTATATGGGTAATAATGCATGTTATATTGATAATATCGGGAGTAATAAGTATAATTATTATAGTTCTAGCGATAATAATAGTAAAATATGGCAAATAGTGCATGTTATATTGATAATAATAAAAGTAATAAGTATATTTATTACAGTTCTATCGATAATAACTGCATAATATGGGTAATAATGCATGTTATATTGATGATAATAAAAGTAATACGTATATTTATTATAGTTCTAGCGATAATAACTGCATAATATGGGTAATAATGCATGTTATATTGATAATAATATGAGTAATAAGTATAATTATTACAGTTCTAGCGATAATAACTGCATTATATGGGTAATAATGCACGTTATATTGCTAACAATATAAGTAATAAGTATAATTATTACAGTTCTAGCGATAATAACTGCATTATATGGGTAATAATGCATGTTACATTGATAATATTGGGAGTACTAAGTATATTTATTATAGTTCTGGCGATCATAACTGCATAATATGGGTAATAATGCATGTTATATTGATAATATTATAAGTAATAAGTATAATTATTACAGTTCTAGCGATAATAACTGCATTATATGGGTAATAATGCACGTTATATTGCTAACAATATAAGTAATAAGTATAATTATTACAGTTCTAGCGATAATAACTGCATTATATGGGTAAAAATGCATGTTATATTGATAATATTGGGAGTAATGAGTATATTTATTATGGTTCTAGAGATAATAACTGCAAAATATGGGTAATAATGCATGTTATATTGATAATAATATAAGTAATAAGTATAATTATTACAGTTCTAGCGATAATACCTCCATTATATGGGTAATAATGCATGTTATATTGATGATAATGAAAGTAATACGTATATTTATTATAGTTCTAGCGATAATAACTGCATAATATGGGTAATAATGCATGTTATATTGAGAATAATATAAGTAATAAGTATAATTATTACAGTTCTAGCGATAATAACTGCATTATATGGGTAATAATATACGTTATATTGCTAATAGTATAAGTAATAAGTATAATTATTACAGTTCTAGCGATAATAACTGCATTATGTGGGTAATAAGGCATGTAATATTGATAACATCGGGAGTAATAGGTATAATTATTATAGTTCTAGCGATAATAATAGTAAAATATGGCTAATAGTGCATGATATATTGATAATAGTAAATGTAGTAAGTGTATTTATTACAGTTCTATCGATAATAACTGCATAATATGGGTAATAATGCATGTTATATTGATAATAATATAAGTAATAAGTATAATTATTACAGTTCTAGCGATAATACCTCCATTATATGGGTAATAATGCATGTTATATTGATGATAATGAAAGTAATACGTATATTTATTATAGTTCTAGCGATAATAACTGCATAATATGGGTAATAATACATGTTATATTGAGAATAATATTAGTAATAAGTATAATTATTACAGTTCTGGCGATAATAACTGCATTATATGGGTAACGATGCACGTTATACTGCTAATAGTATAAGTAATAAGTATAATTATTACAGTTCTAGCAATAATACCTCCATTATATGGGTAATAATGCATGTTATGTTGATAATAATATAAGTAATAAGTATAATTATTACAGTTCTAGCGATAATAACTGCATTATATGGGTAATAATGCATGTTATATTGAGAATAATATAAGTAATAAGTATAATTATTACAGTTCTGGCGATAATAACTGCATTATATGGGTAATAATATACGTTATATTGCTAATAGTATAAGTAATAAGTATAATTATTACAGTTCTAGCGATAATAACTGCATTATATGGGTAAAAATGCATGTTATATTGATAACATTGGGAGTAATGAGTATATTTATTATGGTTCTAGAGATAATAACTGCATAATATGGGTAATAATGCATGTTATATTGATAATAATATAAGTAATAAGTATAATTATTACAGTTCTAGCGATAATAACTGCATTATATGGGTAAAAATGCACGTTATATTGCTAATAGTATAAGTAATAAGTATAATTATTACAGTTCTAGCGATAATACCTCTATTATATGGGTAATAATGCATGTTATATTGATAATGATATAAGTAATAAGTATAATTATTACAGTTCTAGCGATAATAACTGCATAATATGGGTAATAATGCACGTTATATTGCTAATAATATAAGTAATGAGTACAATTATTACAGTTCTAGCGATAATAACTGCATTATATGGGTAATAATGCATGTTATATTGATAACAATATAAGTAATAAGTATAATTATTACAGTTCTAGCGATAATAACTGCATTATATGGGTAATAATGCATGTTATATTGATAATATCGGGAGTAATAAGTATAATTATTATAGTTCTAGCGATAATAATAGTAAAATATGGCAAATAGTGCATGTTATATTGATAATAATAAAAGTAATAAGTATATTTATTACAGTTCTATCGATAATAACTGCATAATATGGGTAATAATGCATGTTATATTGATGATAATAAAAGTAATACGTATATTTATTATAGTTCTAGCGATAATAACTGCATAATATGGGTAATAATGCATGTTATATTGATAATAATATGAGTAATAAGTATAATTATTACAGTTCTAGCGATAATAACTGCATTATATGGGTAATAATGCACGTTATATTGCTAACAATATAAGTAATAAGTATAATTATTACAGTTCTAGCGATAATAACTGCATTATATGGGTAATAATGCATGTTACATTGATAATATTGGGAGTAATAAGTATATTTATTATAGTTCTGGCGATCATAACTGCATAATATGGGTAATAATGCATGTTATATTGATAATATTATAAGTAATAAGTATAATTATTACAGTTCTAGCGATAATAACTGCATTATATGGGTAATAATGCACGTTATATTGCTAACAATATAAGTAATAAGTATAATTATTACAGTTCTAGCGATAATAACTGCATTATATGGGTAAAAATGCATGTTATATTGATAATATTGGGAGTAATGAGTATATTTATTATGGTTCTAGAGATAATAACTGCAAAATATGGGTAATAATGCATGTTATATTGATAATAATATAAGTAATAAGTATAATTATTACAGTTCTAGCGATAATACCTCCATTATATGGGTAATAATGCATGTTATATTGATGATAATGAAAGTAATACGTATATTTATTATAGTTCTAGCGATAATAACTGCATAATATGGGTAATAATGCATGTTATATTGAGAATAATATAAGTAATAAGTATAATTATTACAGTTCTAGCGATAATAACTGCATTATATGGGTAATAAGGCATGTAATATTGATAACATCGGGAGTAATAGGTATAATTATTATAGTTCTAGCGATAATAAGAGTAAAATATGGCTAATAGTGCATGATATATTGATAATAGTAAATGTAGTAAGTGTATTTATTACAGTTCTATCGATAATAACTGCATAATATGGGTAATAATGCATGTTATATTGATAATAATATAAGTAATAAGTATAATTATTACAGTTCTAGCGATAATACCTCCATTATATGGGTAATAATGCATGTTATATTGATGATAATGAAAGTAATACGTATATTTATTATAGTTCTAGCGATAATAACTGCATAATATGGGTAATAATGCATGTTATATTGATGATAATAAAAGTAATACGTATATTTATTATAGTTCTAGCGATAATAACTGCATAATATGGGTAATAATGCATGTTATATTGAGAATAATATAAGTAATAAGTATAATTATTACAGTTCTGGCGATAATAACTGCATTATATGGGTAACGATGCACGTTATACTGCTAATAGTATAAGTAATAAGTATAATTATTACAGTTCTAGCAATAATACCTCCATTATATGGGTAATAATGCATGTTATGTTGATAATAATATAAGTAATAAGTATAATTATTACAGTTCTAGCGATAATAACTGCATTATATGGGTAATAATGCATGTTATATTGAGAATAATATAAGTAATAAGTATAATTATTACAGTTCTGGCGATAATAACTGCATTATATGGGTAATAATATACGTTATATTGCTAATAGTATAAGTAATAAGTATAATTATTACAGTTCTAGCGATAATAACTGCATTATATGGGTAAAAATGCATGTTATATTGATAATATTGGGAGTAATGAGTATATTTATTATGGTTCTAGAGATAATAACTGCATAATATGGGTAATAATGCATGTTATATTGATAATAATATAAGTAATAAGTATAATTATAACAGTTCTAGCGATAATAACTGCATTATATGGGTAAAAATGCACGTTATATTGCTAATAGTATAAGTAATAAGTATAATTATTACAGTTCTAGCGATAATACCTCTATTATATGGGTAATAATGCATGTTATATTGATAATGATATAAGTAATAAGTATAATTATTACAGTTCTAGCGATAATAACTGCATAATATGGGTAATAATGCACGTTATATTGCTAATAATATAAGTAATGAGTACAATTATTACAGTTCTAGCGATAATAACTGCATTATATGGGTAATAATGCATGTTATATTGATAATAATATAAGTAATAAGTATAATTATTACAGTTCTAGCGATAATTACTGCATTATATGGGTAATAATGCATGTTATATTGATAATATCGGGAGTAATAAGTATTATTATTATAGTTCTAGCGATAATAATAGTAAAATATGGCAAATAGTGCATGTTATATTGATAATAATAAAAGTAATAAGTATATTTATTACAGTTCTATCGATAATAACTGCATAATATGGGTAATAATGCATGTTATATTGCTAACAATATAAGTAATAAGTATAATTATTACAGTTCTAGCGATAATAACTGCATTATATGGGTAATAATGCATGTTACATTGATAATATTGGGAGTAATAAGTATATTTATTATAGTTCTGGCGATCATAACTGCATAATATGGGTAATAATGCATGTTATATTGATAATATTATAAGTAATAAGTATAATTATTACAGTTCTAGCGATAATAACTGCATTATATGGGTAATAATGCACGTTATATTGCTAACAATATAAGTAATAAGTATAATTATTACAGTTCTAGCCATAATAACTGCATTATATGGGTAAAAATGCATGTTATATTGATAATATTGGGAGTAATGAGTATATTTATTATGGTTCTAGAGATAATAACTGCAAAATATGGGTAATAATGCATGTTATATTGATAATAATATAAGTAATAAGTATAATTATTACAGTTCTAGCGATAATAACTGCATTATATGGGTAATAAGGCATGTAATATTGATAACATCGGGAGTAATAGGTATAATTATTATAGTTCTAGCGATAATAATAGTAAAATATGGCTAATAGTGCATGATATATTGATAAGAGTAAATGTAGTAAGTGTATTTATTACAGTTCTATCGATAATAACTGCATAATATGGGTAATAATGCATGTTATGTTGATAATAATATAAGTAATAAGTATAATTATTACAGTTCTAGCGATAATACCTCCATTATATGGGTAATAATGCATGTTATATTGATGATAATGAAAGTAATACGTATATTTATTATAGTTCTAGCGATAATAACTGCATAATATGGGTAATAATGCATGTTATATTGATGATAATAAAAGTAATACGTATATTTATTATAGTTCTAGCGATAATAACTGCATAATATGGGTAATAATGCATGTTATATTGAGAATAATATAAGTAATAAGTATAATTATTACAGTTCTGGCGATAATAACTGCATTATATGGGTAACGATGCACGTTATACTGCTAATAGTATAAGTAATAAGTATAATTATTACAGTTCTAGCAATAATACCTCCATTATATGGGTAATAATGCATGTTATGTTGATAATAATATAAGTAATAAGTATAATTATTACAGTTCTAGCGATAATAACTGCATTATATGGGTAATAATGCATGTTATATTGAGAATAATATAAGTAATGAGTACAATTATTACAGTTCTAGCGATAATAACTGCATTATATGGGTAATAATGCATGTTATATTGATAATATTGGGAGTAATGAGTATATTTATTATGGTTCTAGAGATAATAACTGCATAATATGGGTAATAATGCATGTTACATTGATAATAATATAAGTAATAAGTATAATTATTACAGTTCCAGCGATAATAACTGCATTATATGGGTAATAATGCATGTTATATTGATAATATCGGGAGTAATAAGTATTATTATTATAGTTCTAGCGATAATAATAGTAAAATATGGCAAATAGTGCATGTTATATTGATAATAATAAAAGTAATAAGTATATTTATTACAGTTCTATCGATAATAACTGCATAATATGGGTAATAATGCATGTTATATTGCTAACAATATAAGTAATAAGTATAATTATTACAGTTCTAGCGATAATAACTGCATTATATGGGTAATAATGCATGTTACATTGATAATATTGGGAGTAATAAGTATATTTATTATAGTTCTGGCGATCATAACTGCATAATATGGGTAATAATGCATGTTATATTGATAATATTATAAGTAATAAGTATAATTATTACAGTTCTAGCGATAATAACTGCATTATATGGGTAATAATGCATGTTATATTGAGAATAATATAAGTAATGAGTACAATTATTACAGTTCTAGCGATAATAACTGCATTATATGGGTAATAATGCATGTTATATTGATAATAATATAAGTAATAAGTATAATTATTACAGTTCTAGCGATAATACCTCCATTATATGGGTAATAATGCATGTTATATTGATGATAATGAAAGTAATACGTATATTTATTATAGTTCTAGCGATAATAACTGCATAATATGGGTAATAATGCATGTTATATTGATGATAATAAAAGTAATACGTATATTTATTATAGTTCTAGCGATAATAACTGCATAATATGGGTAATAATGCATGTTATATTGAGAATAATGTAAGTAATAAGTATAATTATTACAGTTCTGGCGATAATAACTGCATTATATGGGTAACGATGCACGTTATACTGCTAATAGTATAAGTAATAAGTATAATTATTACAGTTCTAGCAATAATACCTCCATTATATGGGTAATAATGCATGTTATGTTGATAATAATATAAGTAATAAGTATAATTATTACAGTTCTAGCGATAATAACTGCATTATATGGGTAATAATGCATGTTATATTGAGAATAATATAAGTAATAAGTATAATTATTACAGTTCTGGCGATAATAACTGCATTATATGGGTAATAATATACGTTATATTGCTAATAGTATAAGTAATAAGTATAATTATTACAGTTCTAGCGATAATAACTGCATTATATGGGTAAAAATGCATGTTATATTGATAATATTGGGAGTAATGAGTATATTTATTATGGTTCTAGAGATAATAACTGCATAATATGGGTAATAATGCATGTTATATTGATAATAATATAAGTAATAAGTATAATTATAACAGTTCTAGCGATAATAACTGCATTATATGGGTAAAAATGCACGTTATATTGCTAATAGTATAAGTAATAAGTATAATTATTACAGTTCTAGCGATAATACCTCTATTATATGGGTAATAATGCATGTTATATTGATAATGATATAAGTAATAAGTATAATTATTACAGTTCTAGCGATAATAACTGCATAATATGGGTAATAATGCACGTTATATTGCTAATAATATAAGTAATGAGTACAATTATTACAGTTCTAGCGATAATAACTGCATTATATGGGTAATAATGCATGTTATATTGATAATAATATAAGTAATAAGTATAATTATTACAGTTCTAGCGATAATTACTGCATTATATGGGTAATAATGCATGTTATATTGATAATATCGGGAGTAATAAGTATTATTATTATAGTTCTAGCGATAATAATAGTAAAATATGGCAAATAGTGCATGTTATATTGATAATAATAAAAGTAATAAGTATATTTATTACAGTTCTATCGATAATAACTGCATAATATGGGTAATAATGCATGTTATATTGCTAACAATATAAGTAATAAGTATAATTATTACAGTTCTAGCGATAATAACTGCATTATATGGGTAATAATGCATGTTACATTGATAATATTGGGAGTAATAAGTATATTTATTATAGTTCTGGCGATCATAACTGCATAATATGGGTAATAATGCATGTTATATTGATAATATTATAAGTAATAAGTATAATTATTACAGTTCTAGCGATAATAACTGCATTATATGGGTAATAATGCACGTTATATTGCTAACAATATAAGTAATAAGTATAATTATTACAGTTCTAGCCATAATAACTGCATTATATGGGTAAAAATGCATGTTATATTGATAATATTGGGAGTAATGAGTATATTTATTATGGTTCTAGAGATAATAACTGCAAAATATGGGTAATAATGCATGTTATATTGATGATAATGAAAGTAATACGTATATTTATTATAGTTCTAGCGATAATAACTGCATAATATGGGTAATAATGCATGTTATGTTGATAATAATATAAGTAATAAGTATAATTATTACAGTTCTAGCGATAATAACTGCATTATATGGGTAATAATGCATGTTATATTGAGAATAATATAAGTAATAAGTATAATTATTACAGTTCTGGCGATAATAACTGCATTATATGGGTAATAATATACGTTATATTGCTAATAGTATAAGTAATAAGTATAATTATTACAGTTCTAGCGATAATAACTGCATTATATGGGTAAAAATGCATGTTATATTGATAATATTGGGAGTAATGAGTATATTTATTATGGTTCTAGAGATAATAACTGCATAATATGGGTAATAATGCATGTTATATTGATAATAATATAAGTAATAAGTATAATTATTACAGTTCTAGCGATAATAACTGCATTATATGGGTAAAAATGCACGTTATATTGCTAATAGTATAAGTAATAAGTATAATTATTACAGTTCTAGCGATAATACCTCTATTATATGGGTAATAATGCATGTTATATTGATAATGATATAAGTAATAAGTATAATTATTACAGTTCTAGCGATAATAACTGCATAATATGGGTAATAATGCACGTTATATTGCTAATAATATAAGTAATGAGTACAATTATTACAGTTCTAGCGATAATAACTGCATTATATGGGTAATAATGCATGTTATATTGATAACAATATAAGTAATAAGTATAATTATTACAGTTCTATCGATAATAACTGCATAATATGGGTAATAATGCATGTTATATTGATGATAATAAAAGTAATACGTATATTTATTATAGTTCTAGCGATAATAACTGCATAATATGGGTAATAATGCATGTTATATTGATAATAATATGAGTAATAAGTATAATTTTTACAGTTCTAGCGATAATAACTGCATTATATGGGTAATAATGCACGTTATATTGCTAACAATATAAGTAATAAGTATAATTATTACAGTTCTAGCGATAATAACTGCATTATATGGGTAATAATGCATGTTACATTGATAATATTGGGAGTAATAAGTATATTTATTATAGTTCTGGCGATCATAACTGCATAATATGGGTAATAATGCATGTTATATTGATAATATTATAAGTAATAAGTATAATTATTACAGTTCTAGCGATAATAACTGCATTATATGGGTAATAATGCACATTATATTGCTAACAATATAAGTAATAAGTATAATTATTACAGTTCTAGCGATAATAACTGCATTATATGGGTAAAAATGCATGTTATATTGATAATATTGGGAGTAATGAGTATATTTATTATGGTTCTAGAGATAATAACTGCAAAATATGGGTAATAATGCATGTTATATTGATAATAATATAAGTAATAAGTATAATTATTACAGTTCTAGCGATAATACCTCCATTATATGGGTAATAATGCATGTTATATTGATGATAATGAAAGTAATACGTATATTTATTATAGTTCTAGCGATAATAACTGCATAATATGGGTAATAATGCATGTTATATTGAGAATAATATAAGTAATAAGTATAATTATTACAGTTCTAGCGATAATAACTGCATTATATGGGTAATAAGGCATGTAATATTGATAACATCGGGAGTAATAGGTATAATTATTATAGTTCTAGCGATAATAATAGTAAAATATGGCTAATAGTGCATGATATATTGATAATAGTAAATGTAGTAAGTGTATTTATTACAGTTCTATCGATAATAACTGCATAATATGGGTAATAATGCATGTTATGTTGATAATAATATAAGTAATAAGTATAATTATTACAGTTCTAGCGATAATACCTCCATTATATGGGTAATAATGCATGTTATATTGATGATAATGAAAGTAATACGTATATTTATTATAGTTCTAGCGATAATAACTGCATAATATGGGTAATAATACATGTTATATTGAGAATAATATTAGTAATAAGTATAATTATTACAGTTCTGGCGATAATAACTGCATTATATGGGTAACGATGCACGTTATACTGCTAATAGTATAAGTAATAAGTATAATTATTACAGTTCTAGCAATAATACCTCCATTATATGGGTAATAATGCATGTTATGTTGATAATAATATAAGTAATAAGTATAATTATTACAGTTCCAGCGATAATAACTGCATTATATGGGTAATAATGCATGTTATATTGAGAATAATATAAGTAATAAGTATAATTATTACAGTTCTGGCGATAATAACTGCATTATATGGGTAATAATATACGTTATATTGCTAATAGTATAAGTAATAAGTATAATTATTACAGTTCTAGCGATAATAACTGCATTATATGGGTAAAAATGCATGTTATATTGATAACATTGGGAGTAATGAGTATATTTATTATGGTTCTAGAGATAATAACTGCATAATATGGGTAATAATGCATGTTATATTGATAATAATATAAGTAATAAGTATAATTATTACAGTTCTAGCGATAATAACTGCATTATATGGGTAAAAATGCACGTTATATTGCTAATAGTATAAGTAATAAGTATAATTATTACAGTTCTAGCGATAATACCTCTATTATATGGGTAATAATGCATGTTATATTGATAATGATATAAGTAATAAGTATAATTATTACAGTTCTAGCGATAATAACTGCATAATATGGGTAATAATGCACGTTATATTGCTAATAATATAAGTAATGAGTACAATTATTACAGTTCTAGCGATAATAACTGCATTATATGGGTAATAATGCATGTTATATTGATAACAATATAAGTAATAAGTATAATTATTACAGTTCTAGCGATAATAACTGCATTATATGGGTAATAATGCATGTTATATTGATAATATCGGGAGTAATAAGTATAATTATTATAGTTCTAGCGATAATAATAGTAAAATATGGCAAATAGTGCATGTTATATTGATAATAATAAAAGTAATAAGTATATTTATTACAGTTCTATCGATAATAACTGCATAATATGGGTAATAATGCATGTTATATTGATGATAATAAAAGTAATACGTATATTTATTATAGTTCTAGCGATAATAACTGCATAATATGGGTAATAATGCATGTTATATTGATAATAATATGAGTAATAAGTATAATTATTACAGTTCTAGCGATAATAACTGCATTATATGGGTAATAATGCACGTTATATTGCTAACAATATAAGTAATAAGTATAATTATTACAGTTCTAGCGATAATAACTGCATTATATGGGTAATAATGCATGTTACATTGATAATATTGGGAGTAATAAGTATATTTATTATAGTTCTGGCGATCATAACTGCATAATATGGGTAATAATGCATGTTATATTGATAATATTATAAGTAATAAGTATAATTATTACAGTTCTAGCGATAATAACTGCATTATATGGGTAATAATGCACGTTATATTGCTAACAATATAAGTAATAAGTATAATTATTACAGTTCTAGCGATAATAACTGCATTATATGGGTAAAAATGCATGTTATATTGATAATATTGGGAGTAATGAGTATATTTATTATGGTTCTAGAGATAATAACTGCAAAATATGGGTAATAATGCATGTTATATTGATAATAATATAAGTAATAAGTATAATTATTACAGTTCTAGCGATAATACCTCCATTATATGGGTAATAATGCATGTTATATTGATGATAATGAAAGTAATACGTATATTTATTATAGTTCTAGCGATAATAACTGCATAATATGGGTAATAATGCATGTTATATTGAGAATAATATAAGTAATAAGTATAATTATTACAGTTCTAGCGATAATAACTGCATTATATGGGTAATAAGGCATGTAATATTGATAACATCGGGAGTAATAGGTATAATTATTATAGTTCTAGCGATAATAAGAGTAAAATATGGCTAATAGTGCATGATATATTGATAATAGTAAATGTAGTAAGTGTATTTATTACAGTTCTATCGATAATAACTGCATAATATGGGTAATAATGCATGTTATATTGATAATAATATAAGTAATAAGTATAATTATTACAGTTCTAGCGATAATACCTCCATTATATGGGTAATAATGCATGTTATATTGATGATAATGAAAGTAATACGTATATTTATTATAGTTCTAGCGATAATAACTGCATAATATGGGTAATAATGCATGTTATATTGATGATAATAAAAGTAATACGTATATTTATTATAGTTCTAGCGATAATAACTGCATAATATGGGTAATAATGCATGTTATATTGAGAATAATATAAGTAATAAGTATAATTATTACAGTTCTGGCGATAATAACTGCATTATATGGGTAACGATGCACGTTATACTGCTAATAGTATAAGTAATAAGTATAATTATTACAGTTCTAGCAATAATACCTCCATTATATGGGTAATAATGCATGTTATGTTGATAATAATATAAGTAATAAGTATAATTATTACAGTTCTAGCGATAATAACTGCATTATATGGGTAATAATGCATGTTATATTGAGAATAATATAAGTAATAAGTATAATTATTACAGTTCTGGCGATAATAACTGCATTATATGGGTAATAATATACGTTATATTGCTAATAGTATAAGTAATAAGTATAATTATTACAGTTCTAGCGATAATAACTGCATTATATGGGTAAAAATGCATGTTATATTGATAATATTGGGAGTAATGAGTATATTTATTATGGTTCTAGAGATAATAACTGCATAATATGGGTAATAATGCATGTTATATTGATAATAATATAAGTAATAAGTATAATTATAACAGTTCTAGCGATAATAACTGCATTATATGGGTAAAAATGCACGTTATATTGCTAATAGTATAAGTAATAAGTATAATTATTACAGTTCTAGCGATAATACCTCTATTATATGGGTAATAATGCATGTTATATTGATAATGATATAAGTAATAAGTATAATTATTACAGTTCTAGCGATAATAACTGCATAATATGGGTAATAATGCACGTTATATTGCTAATAATATAAGTAATGAGTACAATTATTACAGTTCTAGCGATAATAACTGCATTATATGGGTAATAATGCATGTTATATTGATAATAATATAAGTAATAAGTATAATTATTACAGTTCTAGCGATAATTACTGCATTATATGGGTAATAATGCATGTTATATTGATAATATCGGGAGTAATAAGTATTATTATTATAGTTCTAGCGATAATAATAGTAAAATATGGCAAATAGTGCATGTTATATTGATAATAATAAAAGTAATAAGTATATTTATTACAGTTCTATCGATAATAACTGCATAATATGGGTAATAATGCATGTTATATTGCTAACAATATAAGTAATAAGTATAATTATTACAGTTCTAGCGATAATAACTGCATTATATGGGTAATAATGCATGTTACATTGATAATATTGGGAGTAATAAGTATATTTATTATAGTTCTGGCGATCATAACTGCATAATATGGGTAATAATGCATGTTATATTGATAATATTATAAGTAATAAGTATAATTATTACAGTTCTAGCGATAATAACTGCATTATATGGGTAATAATGCACGTTATATTGCTAACAATATAAGTAATAAGTATAATTATTACAGTTCTAGCCATAATAACTGCATTATATGGGTAAAAATGCATGTTATATTGATAATATTGGGAGTAATGAGTATATTTATTATGGTTCTAGAGATAATAACTGCAAAATATGGGTAATAATGCATGTTATATTGATGATAATGAAAGTAATACGTATATTTATTATAGTTCTAGCGATAATAACTGCATAATATGGGTAATAATGCATGTTATATTGATGATAATAAAAGTAATACGTATATTTATTATAGTTCTAGCGATAATAACTGCATAATATGGGTAATAATGCATGTTATATTGAGAATAATATAAGTAATAAGTATAATTATTACAGTTCTAGCGATAATAACTGCATTATATGGGTAAAAATGCATGTTATATTGATAATATTGGGAGTAATGAGTATATTTATTATGGTTCTAGAGATAATAACTGCAAAATATGGGTAATAATGCATGTTATATTGATAATAATATAAGTAATAAGTATAATTATTACAGTTCTAGCGATAATAACTGCATTATATGGGTAATAAGGCATGTAATATTGATAACATCGGGAGTAATAGGTATAATTATTATAGTTCTAGCGATAATAATAGTAAAATATGGCTAATAGTGCATGATATATTGATAAGAGTAAATGTAGTAAGTGTATTTATTACAGTTCTATCGATAATAACTGCATAATATGGGTAATAATGCATGTTATGTTGATAATAATATAAGTAATAAGTATAATTATTACAGTTCTAGCGATAATACCTCCATTATATGGGTAATAATGCATGTTATATTGATGATAATGAAAGTAATACGTATATTTATTATAGTTCTAGCGATAATAACTGCATAATATGGGTAATAATGCATGTTATATTGATGATAATAAAAGTAATACGTATATTTATTATAGTTCTAGCGATAATAACTGCATAATATGGGTAATAATGCATGTTATATTGAGAATAATATAAGTAATAAGTATAATTATTACAGTTCTGGCGATAATAACTGCATTATATGGGTAACGATGCACGTTATACTGCTAATAGTATAAGTAATAAGTATAATTATTACAGTTCTAGCAATAATACCTCCATTATATGGGTAATAATGCATGTTATGTTGATAATAATATAAGTAATAAGTATAATTATTACAGTTCTAGCGATAATAACTGCATTATATGGGTAATAATGCATGTTATATTGAGAATAATATAAGTAATAAGTATAATTATTACAGTTCTGGCGATAATAACTGCATTATATGGGTAAGAATATACGTTATATTGCTAATAGTATAAGTAATAAGTATAATTATTACAGTTCTAGCGATAATAACTGCATTATATGGGTAAAAATGCATGTTATATTGATAATATTGGGAGTAATGAGTATATTTATTATGGTTCTAGAGATAATAACTGCATAATATGGGTAATAATGCATGTTACATTGATAATAATATAAGTAATAAGTATAATTATTACAGTTCCAGCGATAATAACTGCATTATATGGGTAAAAATGCGCGTTATATTGCTAATAGTATAAGTAATAAGTATAATTATTACAGTTCTAGCGATAATACCTCTATTATATGGGTAATAATGCATGTTATATTGATAATGATATAAGTAATAAGTATAATTATTACAGTTCTAGCGATAATAACTGCATAATATGGGTAATAATGCACGTTACATTGCTAATAATATAAGTAATGAGTACAATTATTACAGTTCTAGCGATAATAACTGCATTATATGGGTAATAATGCATGTTATATTGATAATATCGGGAGTAATAAGTATTATTATTATAGTTCTAGCGATAATAATAGTAAAATATGGCAAATAGTGCATGTTATATTGATAATAATAAAAGTAATAAGTATATTTATTACAGTTCTATCGATAATAACTGCATAATATGGGTAGTAATGCATGTTATATTGATGATAATAAAAGTAATACGTATATTTATTATAGTTCTAGCGATAATAACTGCATAATATGGGTAATAATGCATGTTATATTGATAATAATATGAGTAATAAGTATAATTATTACAGTTCTAGCGATAATAACTGCATTATATGGGTAATAATGCACGTTATATTGCTAACAATATAAGTAATAGGTATAATTATTACAGTTCTAGCGATAATAACTGCATTATATGGGTAATAATGCATGTTACATTGATAATATTGGGAGTAATAAGTATATTTATTATAGTTCTGGCGATCATAACTGCATAATATGGGTAATAATGCATGTTATATTGATAATATTATAAGTAATAAGTATAATTATTACAGTTCTAGCGATAATAACTGCATAATATGGGTAATAATGCATGTTATATTGATGATAATGAAAGTAATACGTATATTTATTATAGTTCTAGCGATAATAACTGCATAATATGGCTAATAATGCATGTTATATTGATAGTGATATAAGTAATAAGTATAATTATTACAGTTCTAGCGATAACAACTGCATAATATGGGTTATAATGCACGTTATATTGATGATAATATAAGTAATAAGTATAATTATTACAGTTATAGCGATAATAACTGCATTATATGGGTAATAATGCATGTTATATTGATAATATCGGGAGTAATAAGTTTAATTATTATAGTTCTAGCGATAATAATAGTAAAATATGGCAAATAGTGCATGTTATATTGATAATGATAAAACTAATAAATATATTTATTACAGTTCTATCGATAATAACTGCATAATATGGGTAATAATGCATGTTATATTGATGATAATAAAAGTAATACGTATATTTATTATAGTTCTAGCGATAATAACTGCATAATATGGGTAATAATGCATGTTATATTGATAATAGTATAAGTAATAAGTATAATTATTACAGTTCTAGCGATAATAACTGCATTATATGGGTAATAATGCACGTTATATTGCTAATAATATAAGTAATATGTATAATTATTACAGTTCTAGCGATAATAACTGCATTATATGGGTAATAATGCACGTTATATTGATAATATCGGGAGTAATAAGTATAATTATTATAGTTCTACCGATAATAATAGTAAAATATGGCAAATAGTGCATGTTACATTGATAATAATAAAACTAATAAATATATTTATTACAGTTCTATCGATAATAACTTCATAATATGGGTAATAATGCATGTTATATTGATGATAATAAAAGTAATACGTATATTTATTATAGTTCTAGCGATAATAACTGCATAATATGGGTAATAATGCATGTTATATTGATAATAATATGAGTAATAAGTATAATTATTACAGTTCTAGCGATAATAACTGCATTATATGGGTAATAATGCACGTTATATTGCTAACAATATAAGTAATAAGTATAATTATTACAGTTCTAGCGATAATAACTGCATTATATGGGTAATAATGCATGTTACATTGATAATATTGGGAGTAATAAGTATATTTATTATAGTTCTGGCGATCATAACTGCATAATATGGGTAATAATGCATGTTATATTGATAATATTATAAGTAATAAGTATAATTATTACAGTTCTAGCGATAATAACTGCATTATATGGGTAATAATGCACGTTATATTGCTAACAATATAAGTAATAAGTATAATTATTACAGTTCTAGCGATAATAACTGCATTATATGGGTAAAAATGCATGTTATATTGATAATATTGGGAGTAATGAGTATATTTATTATGGTTCTAGAGATAATAACTGCAAAATATGGGTAATAATGCATGTTATATTGATAATAATATAAGTAATAAGTATAATTATTACAGTTCTAGCGATAATACCTCCATTATATGGGTAATAATGCATGTTATATTGATGATAATGAAAGTAATACGTATATTTATTATAGTTCTAGCGATAATAACTGCATAATATGGGTAATAATGCATGTTATATTGAGAATAATATAAGTAATAAGTATAATTATTACAGTTCTAGCGATAATAACTGCATTATATGGGTAATAAGGCATGTAATATTGATAACATCGGGAGTAATAGGTATAATTATTATAGTTCTAGCGATAATAAGAGTAAAATATGGCTAATAGTGCATGATATATTGATAATAGTAAATGTAGTAAGTGTATTTATTACAGTTCTATCGATAATAACTGCATAATATGGGTAATAATGCATGTTATATTGATAATAATATAAGTAATAAGTATAATTATTACAGTTCTAGCGATAATACCTCCATTATATGGGTAGTAATGCATGTTATATTGATGATAATGAAAGTAATACGTATATTTATTATAGTTCTAGCGATAATAACTGCATAATATGGGTAATAATGCATGTTATATTGATGATAATAAAAGTAATACGTATATTTATTATAGTTCTAGCGATAATAACTGCATAATATGGGTAATAATGCATGTTATATTGAGAATAATGTAAGTAATAAGTATAATTATTACAGTTCTGGCGATAATAACTGCATTATATGGGTAACGATGCACGTTATACTGCTAATAGTATAAGTAATAAGTATAATTATTACAGTTCTAGCAATAATACCTCCATTATATGGGTAATAATGCATGTTATGTTGATAATAATATAAGTAATAAGTATAATTATTACAGTTCTAGCGATAATAACTGCATTATATGGGTAATAATGCATGTTATATTGAGAATAATATAAGTAATAAGTATAATTATTACAGTTCTGGCGATAATAACTGCATTATATGGGTAATAATATACGTTATATTGCTAATAGTATAAGTAATAAGTATAATTATTACAGTTCTAGCGATAATAACTGCATTATATGGGTAAAAATGCATGTTATATTGATAATATTGGGAGTAATGAGTATATTTATTATGGTTCTAGAGATAATAACTGCATAATATGGGTAATAATGCATGTTATATTGATAATAATATAAGTAATAAGTATAATTATAACAGTTCTAGCGATAATAACTGCATTATATGGGTAAAAATGCACGTTATATTGCTAATAGTATAAGTAATAAGTATAATTATTACAGTTCTAGCGATAATACCTCTATTATATGGGTAATAATGCATGTTATATTGATAATGATATAAGTAATAAGTATAATTATTACAGTTCTAGCGATAATAACTGCATAATATGGGTAATAATGCACGTTATATTGCTAATAATATAAGTAATGAGTACAATTATTACAGTTCTAGCGATAATAACTGCATTATATGGGTAATAATGCATGTTATATTGATAATAATATAAGTAATAAGTATAATTATTACAGTTCTAGCGATAATTACTGCATTATATGGGTAATAATGCATGTTATATTGATAATATCGGGAGTAATAAGTATTATTATTATAGTTCTAGCGATAATAATAGTAAAATATGGCAAATAGTGCATGTTATATTGATAATAATAAAAGTAATAAGTATATTTATTACAGTTCTATCGATAATAACTGCATAATATGGGTAATAATGCATGTTATATTGCTAACAATATAAGTAATAAGTATAATTATTACAGTTCTAGCGATAATAACTGCATTATATGGGTAATAATGCATGTTACATTGATAATATTGGGAGTAATAAGTATATTTATTATAGTTCTGGCGATCATAACTGCATAATATGGGTAATAATGCATGTTATATTGATAATATTATAAGTAATAAGTATAATTATTACAGTTCTAGCGATAATAACTGCATTATATGGGTAATAATGCACGTTATATTGCTAACAATATAAGTAATAAGTATAATTATTACAGTTCTAGCCATAATAACTGCATTATATGGGTAAAAATGCATGTTATATTGATAATATTGGGAGTAATGAGTATATTTATTATGGTTCTAGAGATAATAACTGCAAAATATGGGTAATAATGCATGTTATATTGATGATAATGAAAGTAATACGTATATTTATTATAGTTCTAGCGATAATAACTGCATAATATGGGTAATAATGCATGTTATGTTGATAATAATATAAGTAATAAGTATAATTATTACAGTTCTAGCGATAATAACTGCATTATATGGGTAATAATGCATGTTATATTGAGAATAATATAAGTAATAAGTATAATTATTACAGTTCTGGCGATAATAACTGCATTATATGGGTAATAATATACGTTATATTGCTAATAGTATAAGTAATAAGTTTAATTATTACAGTTCTAGCGATAATAACTGCATTATATGGGTAAAAATGCATGTTATATTGATAATATTGGGAGTAATGAGTATATTTATTATGGTTCTAGAGATAATAACTGCATAATATGGGTAATAATGCATGTTATATTGATAATAATATAAGTAATAAGTATAATTATTACAGTTCTAGCGATAATAACTGCATTATATGGGTAAAAATGCACGTTATATTGCTAATAGTATAAGTAATAAGTATAATTATTACAGTTCTAGCGATAATACCTCTATTATATGGGTAATAATGCATGTTATATTGATAATGATATAAGTAATAAGTATAATTATTACAGTTCTAGCGATAATAACTGCATAATATGGGTAATAATGCACGTTATATTGCTAATAATATAAGTAATGAGTACAATTATTACAGTTCTAGCGATAATAACTGCATTATATGGGTAATAATGCATGTTATATTGATAACAATATAAGTAATAAGTATAATTATTACAGTTCTATCGATAATAACTGCATAATATGGGTAATAATGCATGTTATATTGATGATAATAAAAGTAATACGTATATTTATTATAGTTCTAGCGATAATAACTGCATAATATGGGTAATAATGCATGTTATATTGATAATAATATGAGTAATAAGTATAATTTTTACAGTTCTAGCGATAATAACTGCATTATATGGGTAATAATGCACGTTATATTGCTAACAATATAAGTAATAAGTATAATTATTACAGTTCTAGCGATAATAACTGCATTATATGGGTAATAATGCATGTTACATTGATAATATTGGGAGTAATAAGTATATTTATTATAGTTCTGGCGATCATAACTGCATAATATGGGTAATAATGCATGTTATATTGATAATATTATAAGTAATAAGTATAATTATTACAGTTCTAGCGATAATAACTGCATTATATGGGTAATAATGCACGTTATATTGCTAACAATATAAGTAATAAGTATAATTATTACAGTTCTAGCGATAATAACTGCATTATATGGGTAAAAATGCATGTTATATTGATAATATTGGGAGTAATGAGTATATTTATTATGGTTCTAGAGATAATAACTGCAAAATATGGGTAATAATGCATGTTATATTGATAATAATATAAGTAATAAGTATAATTATTACAGTTCTAGCGATAATACCTCCATTATATGGGTAATAATGCATGTTATATTGATGATAATGAAAGTAATACGTATATTTATTATAGTTCTAGCGATAATAACTGCATAATATGGGTAATAATGCATGTTATATTGAGAATAATATAAGTAATAAGTATAATTATTACAGTTCTAGCGATAATAACTGCATTATATGGGTAATAAGGCATGTAATATTGATAACATCGGGAGTAATAGGTATAATTATTATAGTTCTAGCGATAATAATAGTAAAATATGGCTAATAGTGCATGATATATTGATAATAGTAAATGTAGTAAGTGTATTTATTACAGTTCTATCGATAATAACTGCATAATATGGGTAATAATGCATGTTATGTTGATAATAATATAAGTAATAAGTATAATTATTACAGTTCTAGCGATAATACCTCCATTATATGGGTAATAATGCATGTTATATTGATGATAATGAAAGTAATACGTATATTTATTATAGTTCTAGCGATAATAACTGCATAATATGGGTAATAATGCATGTTATATTGATGATAATAAAAGTAATACGTATATTTATTATAGTTCTAGCGATAATAACTGCATAATATGGGTAATAATGCATGTTATATTGAGAATAATATAAGTAATAAGTATAATTATTACAGTTCTGGCGATAATAACTGCATTATATGGGTAACGATGCACGTTATACTGCTAATAGTATAAGTAATAAGTATAATTATTACAGTTCTAGCAATAATACCTCCATTATATGGGTAATAATGCATGTTATGTTGATAATAATATAAGTAATAAGTATAATTATTACAGTTCTAGCGATAATAACTGCATTATATGGGTAATAATGCATGTTATATTGAGAATAATATAAGTAATAAGTATAATTATTACAGTTCTGGCGATAATAACTGCATTATATGGGTAATAATATACGTTATATTGCTAATAGTATAAGTAATAAGTATAATTATTACAGTTCTAGCGATAATAACTGCATTATATGGGTAAAAATGCATGTTATATTGATAATATTGGGAGTAATGAGTATATTTATTATGGTTCTAGAGATAATAACTGCATAATATGGGTAATAATGCATGTTACATTGATAATAATATAAGTAATAAGTATAATTATTACAGTTCCAGCGATAATAACTGCATTATATGGGTAAAAATGCGCGTTATATTGCTTTTAGTATAAGTAATAAGTATAATTATTACAGTTCTAGCGATAATACCTCTATTATATGGGTAATAATGCATGTTATATTGATAATGATATAAGTAATAAGTATAATTATTACAGTTCTAGCGATAATAACTGCATAATATGGGTAATAATGCACGTTATATTGCTAATAATATAAGTAATGAGTACAATTATTACAGTTCTAGCGATAATAACTGCATTATATGGGTAATAATGCATGTTATATTGATAATAATATAAGTAATAAGTATAATTATTACAGTTCTAGCGATAATTACTGCATTATATGGGTAATAATGCATGTTATATTGATAATATCGGGAGTAATAAGTATTATTATTATAGTTCTAGCGATAATAATAGTAAAATATGGCAAATAGTGCATGTTATATTGATAATAATAAAAGTAATAAGTATATTTATTACAGTTCTATCGATAATAACTGCATAATATGGGTAATAATGCATGTTATATTGATGATAATAAAAGTAATACGTATATTTATTATAGTTCTAGCGATAATAACTGCATAATATGGGTAATAATGCATGTTATATTGATAATAATATGAGTAATAAGTATAATTATTACAGTTCTAGCGATAATAACTGCATTATATGGGTAATAATGCACGTTATATTGCTAACAATATAAGTAATAAGTATAATTATTACAGTTCTAGCGATAATAACTGCATTATATGGGTAATAATGCATGTTACATTGATAATATTGGGAGTAATAAGTATATTTATTATAGTTCTGGCGATCATAACTGCATAATATGGGTAATAATGCATGTTATATTGATAATATTATAAGTAATAAGTATAATTATTACAGTTCTAGCGATAATAACTGCATTATATGGGTAATAATGCACGTTATATTGCTAACAATATAAGTAATAAGTATAATTATTACAGTTCTAGCCATAATAACTGCATTATATGGGTAAAAATGCATGTTATATTGATAATATTGGGAGTAATGAGTATATTTATTATGGTTCTAGAGATAATAACTGCAAAATATGGGTAATAATGCATGTTATATTGATGATAATGAAAGTAATACGTATATTTATTATAGTTCTAGCGATAATAACTGCATAATATGGGTAATAATGCATGTTATATTGATGATAATAAAAGTAATACGTATATTTATTATAGTTCTAGCGATAATAACTGCATAATATGGGTAATAATGCATGTTATATTGAGAATAATATAAGTAATAAGTATAATTATTACAGTTCTGGCGATAATAAATGCATTATATGGGTAACGATGCACGTTATACTGCTAATAGTATAAGTAATAAGTATAATTATTACAGTTCTGGCGATAATAACTGCATTATATGGGTAATAATATACGTTATATTGCTAATAGTATAAGTAATAAGTATAATTATTACAGTTCTAGCGATAATAACTGCATTATATGGGTAAAAATGCATGTTATATTGATAATATTGGGAGTAATGAGTATATTTATTATGGTTCTAGAGATAATAACTGCATAATATGGGTAATAATGCATGTTATATTGATAATAATATAAGTAATAAGTATAATTATTACAGTTCTAGCGATAATAACTGCATTATATGGGTAAAAATGCACGTTATATTGCTAATAGTATAAGTAATAAGTATAATTATTACAGTTCTAGCGATAATACCTCTATTATATGGGTAATAATGCATGTTATATTGATAATGATATAAGTAATAAGTATAATTATTACAGTTCTAGCGATAATAACTGCATAATATGGGTAATAATGCACGTTATATTGCTAATAATATAAGTAATGAGTACAATTATTACAGTTCTAGCGATAATAACTGCATTATATGGGTAATAATGCATGTTATATTGATAATATCGGGAGTAATAAGTATAATTATTATAGTTCTAGCGATAATAATAGTAAAATATGGCAAATAGTGCATGTTATATTGATAATAATAAAAGTAATAAGTATATTTATTACAGTTCTATCGATAATAACTGCATAATATGGGTAATAATGCATGTTATATTGATGATAATAAAAGTAATACGTATATTTATTATAGTTCTAGCGATAATAACTGCATAATATGGGTAATAATGCATGTTATATTGATAATAATATGAGTAATAAGTATAATTATTACAGTTCTAGCGATAATAACTGCATTATATGGGTAATAATGCACGTTATATTGCTAACAATATAAGTAATAAGTATAATTATTACAGTTCTAGCGATAATAACTGCATTATATGGGTAATAATGCATGTTACATTGATAATATTGGGAGTAATAAGTATATTTATTATAGTTCTGGCGATCATAACTGCATAATATGGGTAATAATGCATGTTATATTGATAATATTATAAGTAATAAGTATAATTATTACAGTTCTAGCGATAATAACTGCATTATATGGGTAATAATGCACGTTATATTGCTAACAATATAAGTAATAAGTATAATTATTACAGTTCTAGCGATAATAACTGCATTATATGGGTAAAAATGCATGTTATATTGATAATATTGGGAGTAATGAGTATATTTATTATGGTTCTAGAGATAATAACTGCAAAATATGGGTAATAATGCATGTTATATTGATAATAATATAAGTAATAAGTATAATTATTACAGTTCTAGCGATAATAACTGCATTATATGGGTAATAAGGCATGTAATATTGATAACATCGGGAGTAATAGGTATAATTATTATAGTTCTAGCGATAATAATAGTAAAATATGGCTAATAGTGCATGATATATTGATAATAGTAAATGTAGTAAGTGTATTTATTACAGTTCTATCGATAATAACTGCATAATATGGGTAATAATGCATGTTATGTTGATAATAATATAAGTAATAAGTATAATTATTACAGTTCTAGCGATAATACCTCCATTATATGGGTAATAATGCATGTTATATTGATGATAATGAAAGTAATACGTATATTTATTATAGTTCTAGCGATAAGAACTGCATAATATGGGTAATAATGCATGTTATATTGATGACAATAAAAGTAATACGTATATTTATTATAGTTCTAGCGATAATAACTGCATAATATGGGTAATAATGCATGTTATATTGAGAATAATATAAGTAATAAGTATAATTATTACAGTTCTGGCGATAATAACTGCATTATATGGGTAACGATGCACGTTATACTGCTAATAGTATAAGTAATAAGTATAATTATTACAGTTCTAGCAATAATACCTCCATTATATGGGTAATAATGCATGTTATGTTGATAATAATATAAGTAATAAGTATAATTATTACAGTTCTAGCGATAATAACTGCATTATATGGGTAATAATGCATGTTATATTGAGAATAATATAAGTAATAAGTATAATTATTACAGTTCTGGCGATAATAACTGCATTATATGGGTAAGAATATACGTTATATTGCTAATAGTATAAGTAATAAGTATAATTATTACAGTTCTAGCGATAATAACTGCATTATATGGGTAAAAATGCATGTTATATTGATAATATTGGGAGTAATGAGTATATTTATTATGGTTCTAGAGATAATAACTGCATAATATGGGTAATAATGCATGTTACATTGATAATAATATAAGTAATAAGTATAATTATTACAGTTCCAGCGATAATAACTGCATTATATGGGTAAAAATGCGCGTTATATTGCTAATAGTATAAGTAATAAGTATAATTATTACAGTTCTAGCGATAATACCTCTATTATATGGGTAATAATGCATGTTATATTGATAATGATATAAGTAATAAGTATAATTATTACAGTTCTAGCGATAATAACTGCATAATATGGGTAATAATGCACGTTATATTGCTAATAATATAAGTAATGAGTACAATTATTACAGTTCTAGCGATAATAACTGCATTATATGGGTAATAATGCATGTTATATTGATAATAATATAAGTAATAAGTATAATTATTACAGTTCTAGCGATAATAACTGCATTATATGGGTAATAATGCATGTTATATTGATAATATCGGGAGTAATAAGTATTATTATTATAGTTCTAGCGATAATAATAGTAAAATATGGCAAATAGTGCATGTTATATTGATAATAATAAAAGTAATAAGTATATTTATTACAGTTCTATCGATAATAACTGCATAATATGGGTAGTAATGCATGTTATATTGATGATAATAAAAGTAATACGTATATTTATTATAGTTCTAGCGATAATAACTGCATAATATGGGTAATAATGCATGTTATATTGATAATAATATGAGTAATAAGTATAATTATTACAGTTCTAGCGATAATAACTGCATTATATGGGTAATAATGCACGTTATATTGCTAACAATATAAGTAATAGGTATAATTATTACAGTTCTAGCGATAATAACTGCATTATATGGGTAATAATGCATGTTACATTGATAATATTGGGAGTAATAAGTATATTTATTATAGTTCTGGCGATCATAACTGCATAATATGGGTAATAATGCATGTTATATTGATAATATTATAAGTAATAAGTATAATTATTACAGTTCTAGCGATAATAACTGCATTATATGGGTAATAATGCACGTTATATTGCTAACAATATAAGTAATAAGTATTATTATTACAGTTCTAGCGATAATAACTGCATTATATGGGTAAAAATGCATGTTATATTGATAATATTGGGAGTAATGAGTATATTTATTATGGTTCTAGAGATAATAACTGCAAAATATGGGTAATAATGCATGTTATATTGATGATAATGAAAGTAATACGTATATTTATTATAGTTCTAGCGATAATAACTGCATAATATGGGTAATAATGCATGTTATATTGATGATAATAAAAGTAATACGTATATTTATTATAGTTCTAGCGATAATAACTGCATAATATGGGTAATAATGCATGTTATATTGATAATAATATGAGTAATAAGTATAATTATTACAGTTCTAGCGATAATAACTGCATTATATGGGTAATAATGCATGTTATATTGATAATATCGGGAGTAATAAGTATTATTATTATAGTTCTAGCGATAATAATAGTAAAATATGGCAAATAGTGCATGTTATATTGATAATAATAAAAGTAATAAGTATAGTTATTACAGTTCTATCGATAATAACTGCATAATATGGGTAATAATGCATGTTATATTGAGAATAATATAAGTAATAAGTATAATTATTACAGTTCTAGCGATAATAACTGCATTATATGGGTAATAAGGCATGTAATATTGATAACATCGGGAGTAATAGGTATAATTATTATAGTTCTAGCGATAATAATAGTAAAATATGGCTAATAGTGCATGATATATTGATAATAGTAAATGTAGTAAGTGTATTTATTACAGTTCTATCGATAATAACTGTATAATATGGGTAATAATGCATGTTATATTGATAATAATATAAGTAATAAGTATAATTATTACAGTTCTGGCGATAATACCTCCATTATATGGGTAATAATGCATGTTATATTGATGATAATGAAAGTAATACGTATATTTATTATAGTTCTAGCGATAATAACTGCATAATATGGGTAATAATGCATGTTATATTGATGATAATAAAAGTAATACGTATATTTATTATAGTTCTAGCGATAATAACTGCATAATATGGGTAATAATGCATGTTATATTGAGAATAATATAAGTAATAAGTATAATTATTACAGTTCTGGCGATAATAACTGCATTATATGGGTAACGATGCACGTTATACTGCTAATAGTATAAGTAATAAGTATAATTATTACAGTTCTAGCAATAATACCTCCATTATATGGGTAATAATGCATGTTATGTTGATAATAATATAAGTAATAAGTATAATTATTACAGTTCTAGCGATAATAACTGCATTACATGGGTAATAATGCATGTTATATTGAGAATAATATAAGTAATAAGTATAATTATTACAGTTCTGGCGATAATAACTGCATTATATGGGTAATAATATACGTTATATTGCTAATAGTATAAGTAATAAGTATAATTATTACAGTTCTAGCGATAATAACTGCATTATATGGGTAAAAATGCATGTTATATTGATAATATTGGGAGTAATGAGTATATTTATTATGGTTCTAGAGATAATAACTGCATAATATGGGTAATAATGCATGTTATATTGATAATAATATAAGTAATAAGTATAATTATTACAGTTCTAGCGATAATAACTGCATTATATGGGTAAAAATGCACGTTATATTGCTAATAGTATAAGTAATAAGTATAATTATTACAGTTCTAGCGATAATACCTCTATTATATGGGTAATAATGCATGTTATATTGATAATGATATAAGTAATAAGTATAATTATTACAGTTCTAGCGATAATAACTGCATAATATGGGTAATAATGCACGTTATATTGCTAATAATATAAGTAATGAGTACAATTATTACAGTTCTAGCGATAATAACTGCATTATATGGGTAATAATGCATGTTATATTGATAACAATATAAGTAATAAGTATAATTATTACAGTTCTAGCGATAATAACTGCATTATATGGGTAATAATGCATGTTATATTGATAATATCGGGAGTAATAAGTATTATTATTATAGTTCTAGCGATAATAATAGTAAAATATGGCAAATAGTGCATGTTATATTGATAATAATAAAAGTAATAAGTATATTTATTACAGTTCTATCGATAATAACTGCATAATATGGGTAATAATGCATGTTATATTGATGATAATAAAAGTAATACGTATATTTATTATAGTTCTAGCGATAATAACTGCATAATATGGGTAATAATGCATGTTATATTGATAACAATATGAGTAATAAGTATAATTATTACAGTTCTAGCGATAATAACTGCATTATATGGGTAATAATGCACGTTATATTGCTAACAATATAAGTAATAAGTATAATTATTACAGTTCTAGCGATAATAACTGCATTATATGGGTAATAATGCATGTTATATTGAGAATAATATAAGTAATAAGTATAATTATTACAGTTCTGGCGATAATAACTGCATTATATGGGTAATAATATACGTTATATTGCTAATAGTATAAGTAATAAGTATAATTATTACAGTTCTAGCGATAATAACTGCATTATATGGGTAAAAATGCATGTTATATTGATAATATTGGGAGTAATGAGTATATTTATTATGGTTCTAAAGATAATAACTGCATAATATGGGTAATAATGCATGTTATATTGATAATAATATAAGTAATAAGTATAATTATTACAGTTCTAGCGATAATAACTGCATTATATGGGTAAAAATGCACGTTATATTGCTAATAGTATAAGTAATAAGTACAATTATTACAGTTCCAGCGATAATACCTGTATTATATGGGTAATAATGCATGTTATATTGATAATGATATAAGTAATAAGTATAATTATTACAGTTCTAGCGATAATAACTGCATAATATGGGTAATAATGCACGTTATATTGCTAATAATATAAGTAATGAGTACAATTATTACAGTTCTAGCGATAATAACTGCATTATATGGGTAATAATGCATGTTATATTGATAATAATATAAGTAATAAGTATAATTATTACAGTTCTAGCGATAATAACTGCATTATATGGGTAATAATGCATGTTATATTGATAATATCGGGAGTAATAAGTATTATTATTATAGTTCTAGCGATAATAATAGTAAAATATGGCAAATAGTGCATGTTATATTGATAATAATAAAAGTAATAAGTATATTTATTACAGTTCTATCGATAATAACTGCATAATATGGGTAATAATGCATGTTATATTGATGATAATAAAAGTAATACGTATATTTATTATAGTTCTAGCGATAATAACTGCATAATATGGGTAATAATGCATGTTATATTGATAATAATATGAGTAATAAGTATAATTATTACAGTTCTAGCGATAATAACTGCATTATATGGGTAATAATGCACGTTATATTGCTAACAATATAAGTAATAGGTATAATTATTACAGTTCTAGCGATAATAACTGCATTATATGGGTAATAATGCATGTTACATTGATAATATTGGGAGTAATAAGTATATTTATTATAGTTCTGGCGATCATAACTGCATAATATGGGTAATAATGCATGTTATATTGATAATATTATAAGTAATAAGTATAATTATTACAGTTCTAGCGATAATAACTGCATTATATGGGTAATAATGCACGTTATATTGCTAACAATATAAGTAATAAGTATAATTATTACAGTTCTAGCGATAATAACTGCATTATATGGGTAAAAATGCATGTTATATTGATAACATTGGGAGTAATGAGTATATTTATTATGGTTCTAGAGATAATAACTGCAAAATATGGGTAATAATGCATGTTATATTGATGATAATGAAAGTAATACGTATATTTATTATAGTTCTAGCGATAATAACTGCATAATATGGGTAATAATGCATGTTATATTGATGATAATAAAAGTAATACGTATATTTATTATAGTTCTAGCGATAATAACTGCATAATATGGGTAATAATGCATGTTATATTGATAATAATACGAGTAATAAGTATAATTATTACAGTTCTAGCGATAATAACTGCATTATATGGGTAATAATGCATGTTATATTGATAATATCGGGAGTAATAAGTATTATTATTATAGTTCTAGCGATAATAATAGTAAAATATGGCAAATAGTGCATGTTATATTGACAATAATAAAAGTAATAAGTATATTTATTACAGTTCTATCGATAATAACTGCATAATATGGGTAATAATGCATGTTATATTGAGAATAATATAAGTAATAAGTATAATTATTACAGTTCTAGCGATAATAACTGCATTATATGGGTAATAAGGCATGTAATATTGATAACATCGGGAGTAATAGGTATATTTATTATAGTTCTAGCGATAATAATAGTAAAATATGGCTAATAGTGCATGATATATTGATAATAGTAAATGTAGTAAGTGTATTTATTACAGTTCTATCGATAATAACTGCATAATATGGGTAATAATGCATGTTATATTGATAAAAATATAAGTAATAAGTATAATTATTACAGTTCTAGCGATAATACCTCCATTATATGGGTAATAATGCATGTTATATTGATGATAATGAAAGTAATACGTATATTTATTATAGTTCTAGCGATAATAACTGCATAATATGGGTAATAATGCATGTTATATTGAGAATAATATAAGTAATAAGTATAATTATTACAGTTCTGGCGATAATAACTGCATTATATGGGTAATAATGCACGTTATATTGCTAACAATATAAGTAATAAGTATAATTATTACAGTTCTAGCGATAATACCTCTATTATATGGGTAATAATGCATGTTATATTGATAATGATATAAGTAATAAGTATAATTATTACAGTTCTAGCGATAATAACTGCATAATATGGGTAATAATGCACGTTATATTGCTAATAATATAAGTAATGAGTATAATTATTACAGTTCTAGCGATAATAACTGCATTATATGGGTAAAAATGCATGTTATATTGATAATATTGGGAGTAATGAGTATATTTATTATGGTTCTAGAGATAATAACTGCATAATATGGGTAATAATACATGTTACATTGATAATAATATAAGTAATAAGTATAATTATTACAGTTCCAGCGATAATAACTGCATTATATGGGTAAAAATGCGCGTTATATTGCTAATAGTATAAGTAATAAGTATAATTATTACAGTTCTAGCGATAATACCTCTATTATATGGGTAATAATGCATGTTATATTGATAATGATATAAGTAATAAGTATAATTATTACAGTTCTAGCGATAATAACTGCATAATATGGGTAATAATGCACGTTATATTGCTAATAATATAAGTAATGAGTACAATTATTACAGTTCTAGCGATAATAACTGCATTATATGGGTAATAATGCATGTTATATTGATAATAATATAAGTAATAAGTATAATTATTACAGTTCTAGCGATAATAACTGCATTATATGGGTAATAATGCATGTTATATTGATAATATCGGGAGTAATAAGTATTATTATTATAGTTCTAGCGATAATAATAGTAAAATATGGCAAATAGTGCATGTTATATTGATAATAATAAAAGTAATAAGTATATTTATTACAGTTCTATCGATAATAACTGCATAATATGGGTAATAATGCATGTTATATTGATGATAATAAAAGTAATAAGTATAATTATTACAGTTCTGGCGATAATAACTGCATTATATGGGTAATAATGCACGTTATATTGCTAACAATATAAGTAATAAGTATAATTATTACAGTTCTAGCGATAATACCTCTATTATATGGGTAATAATGCATGTTATATTGATAATGATATAAGTAATAAGTATAATTATTACAGTTCTAGCGATAATAACTGCATAATATGGGTAATAATGCACGTTATATTGCTAATAATATAAGTAATGAGTATAATTATTACAGTTCTAGCGATAATAACTGCATTATATGGGTAAAAATGCATGTTATATTGATAATATTGGGAGTAATGAGTATATTTATTATGGTTCTAGAGATAATAACTGCATAATATGGGTAATAATACATGTTACATTGATAATAATATAAGTAATAAGTATAATTATTACAGTTCCAGCGATAATAACTGCATTATATGGGTAAAAATGCGCGTTATATTGCTAATAGTATAAGTAATAAGTATAATTATTACAGTTCTAGCGATAATACCTCTATTATATGGGTAATAATGCATGTTATATTGATAATGATATAAGTAATAAGTATAATTATTACAGTTCTAGCGATAATAACTGCATAATATGGGTAATAATGCACGTTATATTGCTAATAATATAAGTAATGAGTACAATTATTACAGTTCTAGCGATAATAACTGCATTATATGGGTAATAATGCATGTTATATTGATAATAATATAAGTAATAAGTATAATTATTACAGTTCTAGCGATAATAACTGCATTATATGGGTAATAATGCATGTTATATTGATAATATCGGGAGTAATAAGTATTATTATTATAGTTCTAGCGATAATAATAGTAAAATATGGCAAATAGTGCATGTTATATTGATAATAATAAAAGTAATAAGTATATTTATTACAGTTCTATCGATAATAACTGCATAATATGGGTAATAATGCATGTTATATTGATGATAATAAAAGTAATACGTATATTTATTACAGTTCTAGCGATAATAACTGCATTATATGGGTAATAATGCATGTTATATTGATAATATCGGGAGTAATAAGTATTATTATTATAGTTCTAGCGATAATAATAGTAAAATATGGCAAATAGTGCATGTTATATTGATAATAATAAAAGTAATAAGTATATTTATTACAGTTCTATCGATAATAACTGCATAATATGGGTAATAATGCATGTTATATTGATGATAATAAAAGTAATACGTATATTTATTATAGTTCTAGCGATAATAACTGCATAATATGGGTAATAATGCATGTTATATTGATAATAATATGAGTAATAAGTATAATTATTACAGTTCTAGCGATAATAACTGCATTATATGGGTAATAATGCACGTTATATTGCTAACAATATAAGTAATAGGTATAATTATTACAGTTCTAGCGATAATAACTGCATTATATGGGTAATAATGCATGTTACATTGATAATATTGGGAGTAATAAGTATATTTATTATAGTTCTGGCGATCATAACTGCATAATATGGGTAATAATGCATGTTATATTGATAATATTATAAGTAATAAGTATAATTATTACAGTTCTAGCGATAATAACTGCATTATATGGGTAATAATGCACGTTATATTGCTAACAATATAAGTAATAAGTATTATTATTACAGTTCTAGCGATAATAACTGCATTATATGGGTAAAAATGCATGTTATATTGATAATATTGGGAGTAATGAGTATATTTATTATGGTTCTAGAGATAATAACTGCAAAATATGGGTAATAATGCATGTTATATTGATAATATCGGGAGTAATAAGTATTATTATTATAGTTCTAGCGATAATAATAGTAAAATATGGCAAATAGTGCATGTTATATTGATAATAATAAAAGTAATAAGTATAGTTATTACAGTTCTATCGATAATAACTGCATAATATGGGTAATAATGCATGTTATATTGAGAATAATATAAGTAATAAGTATAATTATTACAGTTCTAGCGATAATAACTGCATTATATGGGTAATAAGGCATGTAATATTGATAACATCGGGAGTAATAGGTATAATTATTATAGTTCTAGCGATAATAATAGTAAAATATGGCTAATAGTGCATGATATATTGATAATAGTAAATGTAGTAAGTGTATTTATTACAGTTCTATCGATAATAACTGCATAATATGGGTAATAATGCATGTTATATTGATAATAATATAAGTAGTAAGTATAATTATTACAGTTCTAGCGATAATACCTCCATTATATGGGTAATAATGCATGTTATATTGATGATAATGAAAGTAATACGTATATTTATTATAGTTCTAGCGATAATAACTGCATAATATGGGTAATAATGCATGTTATATTGATGATAATAAAAGTAATACGTATATTTATTATAGTTCTAGCGATAATAACTGCATAATATGGGTAATAATGCATGTTATATTGAGAATAATATAAGTAATAAGTATAATTATTACAGTTCTGGCGATAATAACTGCATTATATGGGTAACGATGCACGTTATACTGCTAATAGTATAAGTAATAAGTATAATTATTACAGTTCTAGCAATAATACCTCCATTATATGGGTAATAATGCATGTTATGTTGATAATGATATAAGTAATAAGTATAATTATTACAGTTCTAGCGATAATAACTGCATAATATGGGTAATAATGCACGTTATATTGCTAATAATATAAGTAATGAGTATAATTATTACAGTTCTAGCGATAATAACTGCATTATATGGGTAAAAATGCATGTTATATTGATAATATTGGGAGTAATGAGTATATTTATTATGGTTCTAGAGATAATAACTGCATAATATGGGTAATAATGCATGTTACATTGATAATAATATAAGTAATAAGTATAATTATTACAGTTCCAGCGATAATAACTGCATTATATGGGTAAAAATGCGCGTTATATTGCTAATAGTATAAGTAATAAGTATAATTATTACAGTTCTAGCGATAATACCTCTATTATATGGGTAATAATGCATGTTATATTGATAATGATATAAGTAATAAGTATAATTATTACAGTTCTAGCGATAATAACTGCATAATATGGGTAATAATGCACGTTATATTGCTAATAATATAAGTAATGAGTACAATTATTACAGTTCTAGCGATAATAACTGCATTATATGGGTAATAATGCATGTTATATTGATAATAATATAAGTAATAAGTATAATTATTACAGTTCTAGCGATAATAACTGCATTATATGGGTAATAATGCATGTTATATTGATAATATCGGGAGTAATAAGTATTATTATTATAGTTCTAGCGATAATAATAGTAAAATATGGCAAATAGTGCATGTTATATTGAAAATAATAAAAGTAATAAGTATATTTATTACAGTTCTATCGATAATAACTGCATAATATGGGTAATAATGCATGTTATATTGATGATAATAAAAGTAATACGTATATTTATTATAGTTCTAGCGATAATAACTGCATAATATGGGTAATAATGCATGTTATATTGATAATAATATGAGTAATAAGTATAATTATTACAGTTCTAGCGATAATAACTGCATTATATGGGTAATAATGCACGTTATATTGCTAACAATATAAGTAATAGGTATAATTATTACAGTTCTAGCGATAATAACTGCATTATATGGGTAATAATGCATGTTACATTGATAATATTGGGAGTAATAAGTATATTTATTATAGTTCTGGCGATCATAACTGCATAATATGGGTAATAATGCATGTTATATTGATAATATTATAAGTAATAAGTATAATTATTACAGTTCTAGCGATAATAACTGCATTATATGGGTAATAATGCACGTTATATTGCTAACAATATAAGTAATAAGTATTATTATTACAGTTCTAGCGATAATAACTGCATTATATGGGTAAAAATGCATGTTATATTGATAATATTGGGAGTAATGAGTATATTTATTATGGTTCTAGAGATAATAACTGCAAAATATGGGTAATAATGCATGTTATATTGATGATAATGAAAGTAATACGTATATTTATTATAGTTCTAGCGATAATAACTGCATAATATGGGTAATAATGCATGTTATATTGATGATAATAAAAGTAATACGTATATTTATTATAGTTCTAGCGATAATAACTGCATAATATGGGTAATAATGCATGTTATATTGAGAATAATATAAGTAATAAGTATAATTATTACAGTTCTAGCGATAATAACTGCATTATATGGGTAATAAGGCATGTAATATTGATAACATCGGGAGTAATAGGTATAATTATTATAGTTCTAGCGATAATAATAGTAAAATATGGCTAATAGTGCATGATATATTGATAATAGTAAATGTAGTAAGTGTATTTATTACAGTTCTATCGATAATAACTGCATAATATGGGTAATAATGCATGTTATATTGATAATAATATAAGTAGTAAGTATAATTATTACAGTTCTAGCGATAATACCTCCATTATATGGGTAATAATGCATGTTATATTGATGATAATGAAAGTAATACGTATATTTATTATAGTTCTAGCGATAATAACTGCATAATATGGGTAATAATGCATGTTATATTGATGATAATAAAAGTAATACGTATATTTATTATAGTTCTAGCGATAATAACTGCATAATATGGGTAATAATGCATGTTATATTGAGAATAATATAAGTAATAAGTATAATTATTACAGTTCTGGCGATAATAACTGCATTATATGGGTAACGATGCACGTTATACTGCTAATAGTATAAGTAATAAGTATAATTATTACAGTTCTAGCAATAATACCTCCATTATATGGGTAATAATGCATGTTATGTTGATAATAATATAAGTAATAAGTATAATTATTACAGTTCTAGCGATAATAACTGCATTATATGGGTAATAATGCATGTTATATTGAGAATAATATAAGTAATAAGTATAATTATTACAGTTCTGGCGATAATAACTGCATTATATGGGTAATAATATACGTTATATTGCTAATAGTATAAGTAATAAGTATAATTATTACAGTTCTAGCGATAATAACTGCATTATATGGGTAAAAATGCATGTTATATTGATAATAATGGGAGTAATGAGTATATTTATTATGGTTCTAGAGATAATAACTGCATAATATGGGTAATAATGCATGTTATATTGATAATAATATAAGTAATAAGTATAGTTATTACAGTTCTAGCGATAATAACTGCATTATATGGGTAAAAATGCACGTTATATTGCTAATAGTATAAGTAATAAGTATAATTATTACAGTTCTAGCGATAATACCTCTATTATATGGGTAATAATGCATGTTATATTGATAATGATATAAGTAATAAGTATAATTATTACAGTTCTAGCGATAATAACTGCATAATATGGGTAATAATGCACGTTATATTGCTAATAATATAAGTAATGAGTACAATTATTACAGTTCTAGCGATAATAACTGCATTATATGGGTAATAATGCATGTTATATTGATAACAATATAAGTAATAAGTATAATTATTACAGTTCTAGCGATAATAACTGCATTATATGGGTAATAATGCATGTTATATTGATAATATCGGGAGTAATAAGTATTATTATTATAGTTCTAGCGATAATAATAGTAAAATATGGCAAATAGTGCATGTTATATTGATAATAATAAAAGTAATAAGTATATTTATTACAGTTCTATCGATAATAACTGCATAATATGGGTAATAATGCATGTTATATTGATGATAATAAAAGTAATACGTATATTTATTATAGTTCTAGCGATAATAGCTGCATAATATGGGTAATAATGCATGTTATATTGATAACAATATGAGTAATAAGTATAATTATTACAGTTCTAGCGATAATAACTGCATTATATGGGTAATAATGCACGTTATATTGCTAACAATATAAGTAATAAGTATAATTATTACAGTTCTAGCGATAATAACTGCATTATATGGGTAATAATGCATGTTACATTGATAATATTGGGAGTAATAAGTATATTTATTATAGTTCTGGCGATCATAACTGCATAATATGGGTAATAATGCATGTTATATTGATAATATTATAAGTAATAAGTATAATTATTACAGTTCTAGCGATAATAACTGCATTATATGGGTAATAATGCACGTTATATTGCTAACAATATAAGTAATAAGTATAATTATTACAGTTCTAGCGATAATAACTGCATTATATGGGTAAAAATGCATGTTATATTGATAATATTGGGAGTAATGAGTATATTTATTATAGTTCTAGCGATAATAATAGTAAAATATGGCAAATAGTGCATGTTATATTGATAATAATAAAAGTAATAAGTATATTTATTACAGTTCTATCGATAATAACTGCATAATATGGGTAATAATGCATGTTATATTGATGATAATAAAAGTAATACGTATATTTATTATAGTTCTAGCGATAATAACTGCATAATATGCGTAATAATGCACGTTATATTGCTAATAATATAAGTAATAAGTATAATTATTACAGTTCTAGCGATAATAACTGCATTATATGGGTAAAAATGCATGTTATATTGATAATATTGGGAGTAACGAGTATATTTATTATAGTTCTAGCGATAATAATAGTAAAATATGGCTAATAGTGCATGATATATTGATAATAGTAAATGTAGTAAGTGTATTTATTACAGTTCTATCGATAATAACTGCATAATATGGGTAATAATGCATGTTATATTGATAATAATATAAGTAATAAGTATAATTATTACCGTTCTAGCGATAATACCTCCATTATATGGGTAATAATGCATGTTATATTGATGATAATGAAAGTAATACGTATATTTATTATAGTTCTAGCGATAATAACTGCATAATATGGGTAATAATGCATGTTATATTGATGATAATAAAAGTAATACGTATATTTATTATAGTTCTAGCGATAATAACTGCATAATATGGGTAATAATGCATGTTATATTGAGAATAATATAAGTAATAAGTATAATTATTACAGTTCTGGCGATAATAACTGCATTATATGGGTAACGATGCACGTTATACTGCTAATAGTATAAGTAATAAGTATAATTATTACAGTTCTAGCAATAATACCTCCATTATATGGGTAATAATGCATGTTATGTTGATAATAATATAAGTAATAAGTATAATTATTACAGTTCTAGCGATAATAACTGCATTATATGGGTAATAATGCATGTTATATTGATAACAATATAAGTAATAAGTATAATTATTACAGTTCTAGCGATAATAACTGCATTATATGGGTAATAATGCATGTTATATTGATAATATCGGGAGTAATAAGTATTATTATTATAGTTCTAGCGATAATAATAGTAAAATATGGCAAATAGTGCATGTTATATTGATAATAATAAAAGTAATAAGTATATTTATTACAGTTCTATCGATAATAACTGCATAATATGGGTAATAATGCATGTTATATTGATGATAATAAAAGTAATACGTATATTTATTATAGTTCTAGCGATAATAACTGCATAATATGGGTAATAATGCATGTTATATTGATAACAATATGAGTAATAAGTATAATTATTACAGTTCTAGCGATAGTAACTGCATTATATGGGTAATAATGCACGTTATATTGCTAACAATATAAGTAATAAGTATAATTATTACAGTTCTAGCGATAATAACTGCATTATATGGGTAATAATGCATGTTACATTGATAATATTGGGAGTAATAAGTATATTTATTATAGTTCTGGCGATCATAACTGCATAATATGGGTAATAATGCATGTTATATTGATAATATTATAAGTAATAAGTATAATTATTACAGTTCTAGCGATAATAACTGCATTATATGGGTAATAATGCACGTTATATTGCTAACAATATAAGTAATAAGTATAATTATTACAGTTCTAGCGATAATAACTGCATTATATGGGTAAAAATGCATGTTATATTGATAACATTGGGAGTAATGAGTATATTTATTATGGTTCTAGAGATAATAACTGCATAATATGGGTAATAATGCATGTTATATTGAGAATAATATAAGTAATAAGTATAATTATTACAGTTCTAGCGATAATAACTGCATTATATGGGTAATAATGCACGTTATATTGCTAACAATATAAGTAATAAGTATAATTATTACAGTTCTAGCGATAATAACTGCATTATATGGGTAAAAATGCATGTTATATTGATAACATTGGGAGTAATGAGTATATTTATTATGGTTCTAGAGATAATAACTGCAAAATATGGGTAATAATGCATGTTATATTGATGATAATGAAAGTAATACGTATATTTATTATAGTTCTAGCGATAATAACTGCATAATATGGGTAATAATGCATGTTATATTGATGATAATAAAAGTAATACGTATATTTATTATAGTTCTAGCGATAATAACTGCATAATATGGGTAATAATGCATGTTATATTGATAATAATATGAGTAATAAGTATAATTATTACAGTTCTAGCGATAATAACTGCATTATATGGGTAATAATGCATGTTATATTGATAATATCGGGAGTAATAAGTATTATTATTATAGTTCTAGCGATAATAATAGTAAAATATGGCAAATAGTGCATGTTATATTGACAATAATAAAAGTAATAAGTATATTTATTACAGTTCTATCGATAATAACTGCATAATATGGGTAATAATGCATGTTATATTGAGAATAATATAAGTAATAAGTATAATTATTACAGTTCTAGCGATAATAACTGCATTATATGGGTAATAAGGCATGTAATATTGATAACATCGGGAGTAATAGGTATATTTATTATAGTTCTTAGCGATAATAATAGTAAAATATGGCTAATAGTGCATGATATATTGATAATAGTAAATGTAGTAAGTGTATTTATTACAGTTCTATCGATAATAACTGCATAATATGGGTAATAATGCATGTTATATTGATAAAAATATAAGTAATAAGTATAATTATTACAGTTCTAGCGATAATACCTCCATTATATGGGTAATAATGCATGTTATATTGATGATAATGAAAGTAATACGTATATTTATTATAGTTCTAGCGATAATAACTGCATAATATGGGTAATAATGCATGTTATATTGAGAATAATATAAGTAATAAGTATAATTATTACAGTTCTGGAGATAATAACTGCATTATATGGGTAATAATGCACGTTATATTGCTAACAATATAAGTAATAAGTATAATTATTACAGTTCTAGCCATAATAACTGCATTATATGGGTAAAAATGCATGTTATATTGATAATATTGGGAGTAATGAGTATATTTATTATAGTTCTGGCGATCATAACTGCATAATATGGGTAATAATGCATGTTATATTGATAATATTATAAGTAATAAGTATAATTATTACAGTTCTAGCGATAATAACTGCATTATATGGGTAATAATGCACGTTATATTCCTAACAATATAAGTAATAAGTATAATTATTACAGTTCTAGCCATAATAACTGCATTATATGGGTAAAAATGCATGTTATATTGATAATATTGGGAGTAATGAGTATATTTATTATGGTTCTAGAGATAATAACTGCAAAATATGGGTAATAATGCATGTTATATTGATGATAATGAAAGTAATACGTATATTTATTATAGTTCTAGCGATAATAACTGCATAATATGGGTAATAATGCATGTTATATTGATGATAATAAAAGTAATACGTATATTTATTATAGTTCTAGCGATAATAACTGCATAATATGGGTAATAATGCATGTTATATTGAGAATAATATAAGTAATAAGTATAATTATTACAGTTCTGGCGATAATAACTGCATTATATGGGTAACGATGCACGTTATACTGCTAATAGTATAAGTAATAAGTATAATTATTACAGTTCTAGCAATAATACCTCCATTATATGGGTAATAATGCATGTTATGTTGATAATAATATAAGTAATAAGTATAATTATTACAGTTCTAGCGATAATAACTGCATTATATGGGTAATAATGCATGTTATATTGAGAATAATATAAGTAATAAGTATAATTATTACAGTTCTGGCGATAATAACTGCATTATATGGGTAATAATATACGTTATATTGCTAATAGTATAAGTAATAAGTATAATTATTACAGTTCTAGCGATAATAACTGCATTATATGGGTAATAATGCATGTTATATTGATAATATCGGGAGTAATAAGTATAATTATTATAGTTCTAGCGATAATAATAGTAAAATATGGCAAATAGTGCATGTTATATTGATAATAATAAAAGTAATAAGTATATTTATTACAGTTCTATCGATAATAACTGCATAATATGGGTAATAATGCATGTTATATTGATGATAATAAAAGTAATACGTATATTTATTATAGTTCTAGCGATAATAACTGCATAATATGGGTAATAATGCATGTTATATTGATAATAATATGAGTAATAAGTATAATTATTACAGTTCTAGCGATAATAACTGCATTATATGGGTAATAATGCACGTTATATTGCTAACAATATAAGTAATAAGTATAATTATTACAGTTCTAGCGATAATAACTGCATTATATGGGTAAAAATGCATGTTATATTGATAATATTGGGAGTAATGAGTATATTTATTATGGTTCTAGAGATAATAACTGCAAAATATGGGTAATAATGCATGTTATATTGATAATAATATAAGTAATAAGTATAATTATTACAGTTTTAGCGATAATACCTCCATTATATGGGTAATAATGCATGTTATATTGCTAACAATATAAGTAATAAGTATAATTATTACAGTTCTAGCGATAATAACTGCATTATATGGGTAAAAATGCATGTTATATTGATAATATTGGGAGTAATGAGTATATTTATTATGGTTCTAGAGATAATAACTGCAAAATATGGGTAATAATGCATGTTATATTGATAATAATATAAGTAATAAGTATAATTATTACAGTTTTAGCGATAATACCTCCATTATATGGGTAATAATGCATGTTATATTGATGATAATGAAAGTAATACGTATATTTATTATAGTTCTAGCGATAATAACTGCATAATATGGGTAATAATGCATGTTATATTGAGAATAATATAAGTAATAAGTATAATTATTACAGTTCTAGCGATAATAACTGCATAATATGGGTAATAATGCATGTTATGTTGATAATAATATAAGTAATAAGTATAATTATTACAGTTCTAGCGATAATACCTCCATTATATGGGTAATAATGCATGTTATATTGATGATAATGAAAGTAATACGTATATTTATTATAGTTCTAGCGATAATAACTGCATAATATGGGTAATAATGCATGTTATATTGATGATAATAAAAGTAATACGTATATTTATTATAGTTCTAGCGATAATAACTGCATTATATGGGTAATAATGCATGTTATATTGATAATATTGGGAGTAATAAGTATAATTATTATAGTTCTAGCGATAATAATAGTAAAATATGGCTAATAGTGCATGCTATATTGATAATAATAAAAGAAATAAGTATATTTATTACAGTTCTATCGATAATAACTGCATAATATGGGTAATAATGCCTGTTATATTGATGATAATAAAAGTAATACGTATATTTATTATAGTTCTAGCGATAATAACTGCATAATATGGGTAATAATGCATGTTATATTGATAACAATATAAGTAATAAGTATAATTATTACAGTTCTAACGATAATAACTCCATTATATGGGTAATAATGCATGTTATATTGATGATAATAAAAGTAGTAAGTATATTTATTATAGTTCTAGCGATTATAACTGCATAATATGGGTAATAATGCATGTTATATTGATAATAATATAAGTAATAAGTATAATTATTACAGTTCTAGCGATAAGAACTGCATTATATGGGTAATAATGCATGTTATATTGATGATAATAAAAGTAGTAAGTATATTTATTGTAGTTCTAGCGATTATAATTGCATAATATGGGTAATAATGCATGTTATATTGATGATAATAAAAGTACTAAGTATATTTATTATAGTTCTAGCGATTATAACTGCATAATATGCGTAATAATGCATGTTATATTGATGACAATAAAAGTAATACGTATATTTATTATAGTTCTAGCGATAATAACTGCATTATATGGGTAATAATGCATGTTATATTGATAATATTGGGAGTAATAAGTATAATTATTATAGTTCTCGCGATATCAACAGTACAATATGGCTAATAGTGCATGTTATATTGATAATAATAAAAGTAATAAGTACATTTATTATAGTTCTATCGATAATAACTGCATAATATGGGTAATAATGCATGTTATATTGATGATAATAAAAGTAGTAAGTATAATTATTACATTTCTAGCGATAATAACTGCATTATAGGGGTAATAATGCATGCTATATTGATAATAATATAAGCAATAAGTATAATTATTACAGTCCTAGCGATAATAACTGCATTATATGGGTAATAATGCACGTTATATTGCTAATAATGTAAGTAATAAGTACAATTATTACAGTTCTAGCGATAATTACTGCACTATAGGGGTAATAATGCATGTTATATTGATAATATTGGGAGTAATAAGTATAATTATGATAGTTCTAGCGATAATAATAGTAAAATGTGGCTAATAGTGCATGTTATATTGATAATAATAAAAGTAATAAGTATATTTATTACAGTTCTATCGATAATAACTGCATAATATGGGAAATAATGCATGTTATATTGATGATAATAAAAGTAATACGTATATTTATTATAGTTCTAGCGATAATAACTGCATAATATGCGTAATAATGCATGTTATATTGATAATAATATAAGTAATAAGTATAATTGTTACAGTTCTACCGATAATAACTGCATTATAGGGGTAATAATGCATGTTATATTGATAATATTGGGAGTAATAAGTATAATTATTATAGTTCTAGCGATAATAATAGTAAAATATGGCTAATAGTGCATGTTATATTGATAATAATAAAAGTAATAAGTACATTTATTATAGTTCTATCGATAATAACTGCATAATATGGGTAATAATGCATGTTATATTGATGATAATAAAAGTACTAAGTATATTTATTATAGTTCTAGCGATTATAACTGCATAATATGCGTAATAATGCATGTTATATTGATAATAATATAAGTAATAAGTATAATAGTTACAGTTCTAGCGATAATAACTGCATTATAGGGGTAATAATGCATGTTATATTGATAATATTGGGAGTAATAAGTATAATTATTATAGTTCTAGCGATAATAATACTAAAATATGGCTAATAGTGCATGCTATATTGATAATAATAAAAGAAATAAGTATATTTATTACAGTTCTATCGATAATAACTGCATAATATGGGTAATAATGCATGTTATATTGATGATAATAAAAGTAATACGTATATTTATTATAGTTCTAGCGATAATAACTGCATAATATGGGTAATAATGCATGTTATATTGATAACAATATAAGTAATAAGTATAATTATTACAGTTCTAACGATAATAACTCCATTATATGGGTAATAATGCATGTTATATTGATGATAATAAAAGTAGTAAGTATATTTATTATAGTTCTAGCGATTATAACTGCATAATATGGGTAATAATGCATGTTATATTGATAATAATATAAGTAATAAGTATAATTATTACAGTTCTAGCGATAAGAACTGCATTATATGGGTAATAATGCATGTTATATTGATGATAATAAAAGTAGTAAGTATATTTATTGTAGTTCTAGCGATTATAATAGCATAATATGGGTAATAATGCATGTTATATTGATGATAATAAAAGTACTAAGTATATTTATTATAGTTCTAGCGATTATAACTGCATAATATGCGTAATAATGCATGTTATATTGATGACAATAAAAGTAATACGTATATTTATTATAGTTCTAGCGATAATAACTGCATTATATGGGTAATAATGCATGTTATATTGATAATATTGGGAGTAATAAGTATAATTATTATAGTTCTCGCGATATCAACAGTACAATATGGCTAATAGTGCATGTTATATTGATAATAATAAAAGTAATAAGTACATTTATTATAGTTCTATCGATAATAACTGCATAATATGGGTAATAATGCATGTTATATTGATGATAATAAAAGTAGTAAGTATAATTATTACATTTCTAGCGATAATAACTGCATTATAGGGGTAATAATGCATGTTATATTGATAATATTGGGAGTAATAAGTATAATTATTATAGTTCTAGCGATAATAATAGTAAAATATGGCTAATAGTGCATGTTATATTGATAATAATAAAAGTAATAAGTACATTTATTATAGTTCTATCGATAATAACTGCATAATATGGGTAATAATGCATGTTATATTGATGATAATAAAAGTACTAAGTATATTTATTATAGTTCTAGCGATTATAACTGCATAATATGCGTAATAATGCATGTTATATTGATAATAATATAAGTAATAAGTATAATAGTTACAGTTCTAGCGATAATAACTGCATTATAGGGGTAATAATGCATGTTATATTGATAATATTGGGAGTAATAAGTATAATTATTATAGTTCTAGCGATAATAATACTAAAATATGGCTAATAGTGCATGCTATATTGATAATAATAAAAGAAATAAGTATATTTATTACAGTTCTATCGATAATAACTGCATAATATGGGTAATAATGCATGTTATATTGATGATAATAAAAGTAATACGTATATTTATTATAGTTCTAGCGATAATAACTGCATAATATGGGTAATAATGCATGTTATATTGATAACAATATAAGTAATAAGTATAATTATTACAGTTCTAACGATAATAACTCCATTATATGGGTAATAATGCACGTTATATTGATGATAATAAAAGTAGTAAGTATATTTATTATAGTTCTAGCGATTATAACTGCATAATATGGGTAATAATGCATGTTATATTGATAATAATATAAGTAATAAGTATAATTATTACAGTTCTAGCGATAAGAACTGCATTATATGGGTAATAATGCATGTTATATTGATGATAATAAAAGTAGTAAGTATATTTATTGTAGTTCTAGCGATTATAATTGCATAATATGGGTAATAATGCATGTTATATTGATGATAATAAAAGTACTAAGTATATTTATTATAGTTCTAGCGATTATAACTGCATAATATGCGTAATAATGCATGTTATATTGATGACTATAAAAGTAATACGTATATTTATTATAGTTCTAGCGATAATAACTGCATTATATGGGTAATAATGCATGTTATATTGATAATATTGGGAGTAATAAGTATAATTATTATAGTTCTCGCGATATCAACAGTACAATATGGCTAATAGTGCATGTTATATTGATAATAATAAAAGTAATAAGTACATTTATTATAGTTCTATCGATAATAACTGCATAATATGGGTAATAATGCATGTTATATTGATGATAATAAAAGTAGTAAGTATAATTATTACATTTCTAGCGATAATAACTGCATTATAGGGGTAATAATGCATGTTATATTGATAATATTGGGAGTAATAAGTATAATTATTATAGTTCTAGCGATAATAATAGTAAAATATGGCTAATAGTGCATGTTATATTGATAATAATAAAAGTAATAAGTACATTTATTATAGTTCTATCGATAATAACTGCATAATATGGGTAATAATGCATGTTATATTGATGATAATAAAAGTACTAAGTATATTTATTATAGTTCTAGCGATTATAACTGCATAATATGCGTAATAATGCATGTTATATTGATAATAATATAAGTAATAAGTATAATAGTTACAGTTCTAGCGATAATAACTGCATTATAGGGGTAATAATGCATGTTATATTGATAATATTGGGAGTAATAAGTATAATTATTATAGTTCTAGCGATAATAATAGTAAAATATGGCTAATAGTGCATGCTATATTGATAATAATAAAAGAAATAAGTATATTTATTACAGTTCTATCGATAATAACTGCATAATATGGGTAATAATGCATGTTATATTGATGATAATAAAAGTAATACGTATATTTATTACAGTCCTAGCGATAATAACTGCATTATATGGGTAATAATGCACGTTATATTGCTAATAATGTAAGTAATAAGTACAATTATTACAGTTCTAGCGATAATTACTGCACTATAGGGGTAATAATGCATGTTATATTGATAATATTGGGAGTAATAAGTATAATTATGATAGTTCTAGCGATAATAATAGTAAAATGTGGCTAATAGTGCATGTTATATTGATAATAATAAAAGTAATAAGTACATTTATTATAGTTCTATCGATAATAACTGCATAATATGGGTAATAATGCATGTTATATTGATGATAATAAAAGTAGTAAGTATAATTATTACATTTCTAGCGATAATAACTGCATTATAGGGGTAATAATGCATGTTATATTGATAATATTGGGAGTAATAAGTATAATTATTATAGTTCTAGCGATAATAATAGTAAAATATGGCTAATAGTGCATGTTATATTGATAATAATAAAAGTAATAAGTACATTTATTATAGTTCTATCGATAATAACTGCATAATATGGGTAATAATGCATGTTATATTGATGATAATAAAAGTACTAAGTATATTTATTATAGTTCTAGCGATTATAACTGCATAATATGCGTAATAATGCATGTTATATTGATAATAATATAAGTAATAAGTATAATAGTTACAGTTCTAGCGATAATAACTGCATTATAGGGGTAATAATGCATGTTATATTGATAATATTGGGAGTAATAAGTATAATTATTATAGTTCTAGCGATAATAATAGTAAAATATGGCTAATAGTGCATGCTATATTGATAATAATAAAAGAAATAAGTATATTTATTACAGTCCTAGCGATAATAACTGCATTATATGGGTAATAATGCACGTTATATTGCTAATAATGTAAGTAATAAGTACAATTATTACAGTTCTAGCGATAATTACTGCACTATAGGGGTAATAATGCATGTTATATTGATAATATTGGGAGTAATAAGTATAATTATGATAGTTCTAGCGATAATAATAGTAAAATGTGGCTAATAGTGCATGTTATATTGATAATAATAAAAGTAATAAGTATATTTATTACAGTTCTATCGATAATAACTGCATAATATGGGAAATAATGCATGTTATATTGATGATAATAAAAGTAATACGTATATTTATTATAGTTCTAGCGATAATAACTGCATAATATGCGTAATAATGCATGTTATATTGATAATAATATAAGTAATAAGTATAATTGTTACAGTTCTACCGATAATAACTGCATTATAGGGGTAATAATGCATGTTATATTGATAATATTGGGAGTAATAAGTATAATTATTATAGTTCTAGCGATAATAATAGTAAAATATGGCTAATAGTGCATGTTATATTGATAATAATAAAAGTAATAAGTACATTTATTATAGTTCTATCGATAATAACTGCATAATATGGGTAATAATGCATGTTATATTGATGATAATAAAAGTACTAAGTATATTTATTATAGTTCTAGCGATTATAACTGCATAATATGCGTAATAATGCATGTTATATTGATAATAATATAAGTAATAAGTATAATAGTTACAGTTCTAGCGATAATAACTGCATTATAGGGGTAATAATGCATGTTATATTGATAATATTGGGAGTAATAAGTATAATTATTATAGTTCTAGCGATAATAATACTAAAATATGGCTAATAGTGCATGCTATATTGATAATAATAAAAGAAATAAGTATATTTATTACAGTTCTATCGATAATAACTGCATAATATGGGTAATAATGCATGTTATATTGATGATAATAAAAGTAATACGTATATTTATTATAGTTCTAGCGATAATAACTGCATAATATGGGTAATAATGCATGTTATATTGATAACAATATAAGTAATAAGTATAATTATTACAGTTCTAACGATAATAACTCCATTATATGGGTAATAATGCATGTTATATTGATGATAATAAAAGTAGTAAGTATATTTATTATAGTTCTAGCGATTATAACTGCATAATATGGGTAATAATGCATGTTATATTGATAATAATATAAGTAATAAGTATAATTATTACAGTTCTAGCGATAAGAACTGCATTATATGGGTAATAATGCATGTTATATTGATGATAATAAAAGTAGTAAGTATATTTATTGTAGTTCTAGCGATTATAATAGCATAATATGGGTAATAATGCATGTTATATTGATGATAATAAAAGTACTAAGTATATTTATTATAGTTCTAGCGATTATAACTGCATAATATGCGTAATAATGCATGTTATATTGATGACAATAAAAGTAATACGTATATTTATTATAGTTCTAGCGATAATAACTGCATTATATGGGTAATAATGCATGTTATATTGATAATATTGGGAGTAATAAGTATAATTATTATAGTTCTCGCGATATCAACAGTACAATATGGCTAATAGTGCATGTTATATTGATAATAATAAAAGTAATAAGTACATTTATTATAGTTCTATCGATAATAACTGCATAATATGGGTAATAATGCATGTTATATTGATGATAATAAAAGTAGTAAGTATAATTATTACATTTCTAGCGATAATAACTGCATTATAGGGGTAATAATGCATGTTATATTGATAATATTGGGAGTAATAAGTATAATTATTATAGTTCTAGCGATAATAATAGTAAAATATGGCTAATAGTGCATGTTATATTGATAATAATAAAAGTAATAAGTACATTTATTATAGTTCTATCGATAATAACTGCATAATATGGGTAATAATGCATGTTATATTGATGATAATAAAAGTACTAAGTATATTTATTATAGTTCTAGCGATTATAACTGCATAATATGCGTAATAATGCATGTTATATTGATAATAATATAAGTAATAAGTATAATAGTTACAGTTCTAGCGATAATAACTGCATTATAGGGGTAATAATGCATGTTATATTGATAATATTGGGAGTAATAAGTATAATTATTATAGTTCTAGCGATAATAATAGTAAAATATGGCTAATAGTGCATGCTATATTGATAATAATAAAAGAAATAAGTATATTTATTACAGTTCTATCGATAATAACTGCATAATATGGGTAATAATGCATGTTATATTGATGATAATAAAAGTACTAAGTATATTTATTATAGTTCTAGCGATTATAACTGCATAATATGCGTAATAATGCATGTTATATTGATAATAATATAAGTAATAAGTATAATAGTTACAGTTCTAGCGATAATAACTGCATTATAGGGGTAATAATGCATGTTATATTGATAATATTGGGAGTAATAAGTATAATTATTATAGTTCTAGCGATAATAATACTAAAATATGGCTAATAGTGCATGCTATATTGATAATAATAAAAGAAATAAGTATATTTATTACAGTTCTATCGATAATAACTGCATAATATGGGTAATAATGCATGTTATATTGATGATAATAAAAGTAATACGTATATTTATTATAGTTCTAGCGATAATAACTGCATAATATGGGTAATAATGCATGTTATATTGATAACAATATAAGTAATAAGTATAATTATTACAGTTCTAACGATAATAACTCCATTATATGGGTAATAATGCACGTTATATTGATGATAATAAAAGTAGTAAGTATATTTATTATAGTTCTAGCGATTATAACTGCATAATATGGGTAATAATGCATGTTATATTGATAATAATATAAGTAATAAGTATAATTATTACAGTTCTAGCGATAAGAACTGCATTATATGGGTAATAATGCATGTTATATTGATGATAATAAAAGTAGTAAGTATATTTATTGTAGTTCTAGCGATTATAATTGCATAATATGGGTAATAATGCATGTTATATTGATGATAATAAAAGTACTAAGTATATTTATTATAGTTCTAGCGATTATAACTGCATAATATGCGTAATAATGCATGTTATATTGATGACTATAAAAGTAATACGTATATTTATTATAGTTCTAGCGATAATAACTGCATTATATGGGTAATAATGCATGTTATATTGATAATATTGGGAGTAATAAGTATAATTATTATAGTTCTCGCGATATCAACAGTACAATATGGCTAATAGTGCATGTTATATTGATAATAATAAAAGTAATAAGTACATTTATTATAGTTCTATCGATAATAACTGCATAATATGGGTAATAATGCATGTTATATTGATGATAATAAAAGTAGTAAGTATAATTATTACATTTCTAGCGATAATAACTGCATTATAGGGGTAATAATGCATGTTATATTGATAATATTGGGAGTAATAAGTATAATTATTATAGTTCTAGCGATAATAATAGTAAAATATGGCTAATAGTGCATGTTATATTGATAATAATAAAAGTAATAAGTACATTTATTATAGTTCTATCGATAATAACTGCATAATATGGGTAATAATGCATGTTATATTGATGATAATAAAAGTACTAAGTATATTTATTATAGTTCTAGCGATTATAACTGCATAATATGCGTAATAATGCATGTTATATTGATAATAATATAAGTAATAAGTATAATAGTTACAGTTCTAGCGATAATAACTGCATTATAGGGGTAATAATGCATGTTATATTGATAATATTGGGAGTAATAAGTATAATTATTATAGTTCTAGCGATAATAATAGTAAAATATGGCTAATAGTGCATGCTATATTGATAATAATAAAAGAAATAAGTATATTTATTACAGTTCTATCGATAATAACTGCATAATATGGGTAATAATGCATGTTATATTGATGATAATAAAAGTAATACGTATATTTATTACAGTCCTAGCGATAATAACTGCATTATATGGGTAATAATGCACGTTATATTGCTAATAATGTAAGTAATAAGTACAATTATTACAGTTCTAGCGATAATTACTGCACTATAGGGGTAATAATGCATGTTATATTGATAATATTGGGAGTAATAAGTATAATTATGATAGTTCTAGCGATAATAATAGTAAAATGTGGCTAATAGTGCATGTTATATTGATAATAATAAAAGTAATAAGTACATTTATTATAGTTCTATCGATAATAACTGCATAATATGGGTAATAATGCATGTTATATTGATGATAATAAAAGTAGTAAGTATAATTATTACATTTCTAGCGATAATAACTGCATTATAGGGGTAATAATGCATGTTATATTGATAATATTGGGAGTAATAAGTATAATTATTATAGTTCTAGCGATAATAATAGTAAAATATGGCTAATAGTGCATGTTATATTGATAATAATAAAAGTAATAAGTACATTTATTATAGTTCTATCGATAATAACTGCATAATATGGGTAATAATGCATGTTATATTGATGATAATAAAAGTACTAAGTATATTTATTATAGTTCTAGCGATTATAACTGCATAATATGCGTAATAATGCATGTTATATTGATAATAATATAAGTAATAAGTATAATAGTTACAGTTCTAGCGATAATAACTGCATTATAGGGGTAATAATGCATGTTATATTGATAATATTGGGAGTAATAAGTATAATTATTATAGTTCTAGCGATAATAATAGTAAAATATGGCTAATAGTGCATGCTATATTGATAATAATAAAAGAAATAAGTATATTTATTACAGTTCTATCGATAATAACTGCATAATATGGGTAATAATGCATGTTATATTGATGATAATAAAAGTAATACGTATATTTATTACAGTCCTAGCGATAATAACTGCATTATATGGGTAATAATGCACGTTATATTGCTAATAATGTAAGTAATAAGTACAATTATTACAGTTCTAGCGATAATTACTGCACTATAGGGGTAATAATGCATGTTATATTGATAATATTGGGAGTAATAAGTATAATTATGATAGTTCTAGCGATAATAATAGTAAAATGTGGCTAATAGTGCATGTTATATTGATAATAATAAAAGTAATAAGTATATTTATTATAGTTCTAGCGATTATAACTGCATAATATGCGTAATAATGCATGTTATATTGATGATAATAAAAGTAATACGTATATTTATTACAGTCCTAGCGATAATAACTGCATTATATGGGTAATAATGCACGTTATATTGCTAATAATGTAAGTAATAAGTACAATTATTACAGTTCTAGCGATAATTACTGCACTATAGGGGTAATAATGCATGTTATATTGATAACATTGGGAGTAATAAGTATAATTATGATAGTTCTAGCGATAATAATAGTAAAATGTGGCTAATAGTGCATGTTATATTGATAATAATAAAAGTAATAAGTATATTTATTATAGTTCTATCGATAATAACTGCATAATATGGGTAATAATGCATGTTATATTGATGATAATAAAAGTAGTAAGTATACTTATTATAGTTCTAGCGATTATAACTGCATAATATGGGTAATAATGCATGTTATATTGAGAATAATATAAGTTATAAGTATAATTATTACAGTTCTAGCGATAATAACTGCATTATATGGGTAATAATGCATGTTATATTGATAACATTGGGTGTAATAAGTATAATTATTACAGTTCTAGCGATAATAACTGCATTATAGGGGTAATAATGCATGTTATATTGATAATATTGGGAGTAATAAGTATAATTATTATAGTTCTAGCGATAATAATAGTACAATATGGCTAATAGTGCATGTTATATTGATAATAATAAAAGTAAAAAGTATATTTATTACAGTTCTATCGATAATAACTGCATAATATGCGTAATAATGCATGTTATATTGATGATAATAAAAGTAGTAAGTATACTTATTATAGTTCTAGCGATAATAACTGCATAATATGGGTAATAATGCATGTTATATTGAGAATAATATAAGTAATAAGTATAATTATTACAGTTCTAGCGATAATAACTGCATTATATGGGTAATAATGCATGTTATATTGATAACATTGGGAGTAATAAGTATAATTATTATAGTTCTAGCGACAATAACTGCATTATATGGGTAATAATGCACGTTATATTGCTAATAATATAAGTAATAAGTATAATTATTACAGTTCTAGCGATAATAACTCCATTATATGGGTAATAATGCACGTTATATTGCTAATAATGTAAGTAATAAGTATAATTATTACAGTTCTAGCGATAATAACTGCATTATATGGGTAATAATGCATGTTATATTGATAATATTGGGAGTAATAAGTATAATTATTATAGTTCTAGCGATAATAACTGCATTATATGGGTAATAATGCATGTTATATTGATAATATCGGGAGTAATAAGTATAATTATTATAGTTCTATCGATAATAACTGCATAATATGGGTAATAAAGCATGTTATATTGATAATAATAAAAGTAGTAAGTATATTTATTATAGTTCTAGCGGTTATAACTGCATAATATGGGTAATAATGCATGTTATATTGCTGATAATATAAGTAATAAGTATAATTATTACAGTTCTAGCGATAATAACTGCATTATATGGATAATAATGCATGTTATATTGATAATATCGGGAGTAATAAGTATAATTATTATAGTTCTAGCGATAATAATAGTAAAATATGGCTAATAGTGCATGTTATATTGATAATAATAAAAGTAATAAGTATATTTATTATAGTTCTATCGATAATAACTGCATAATATGGGTAATAAAGCATGTTATATTGATAATAATAAAAGTAGTAAGTATATTTATTATAGTTCTAGCGATTATAACTGCATAATATGGGTAATAATGCATGTTATATTGAGAATAATATAAGTAGTAAGTATAATTATTACAGTTCCAGCGATAATAACTCCATTATATGGGTAATAATGCATGTTATATTGATAATAATATAAGTAATAAGTATAATTATTACAGTTCTAGCGATAATAATAGTACAATATGGCTAATAGTGCATGTTATATTGATAATAATAAAAGTAATAAGTATATTTATTACAGTTCTACCGATAATAACTGCATAATATGGGTAATAATGCATGTCATATTGATAATATTGGGAGTAATAAGTATAATTATTATAGTTCTCACGATAATGATAGTAAAATATGGCTAATAGTGCATGTTATATTGATAATAATAAAAGTAATAAGTATATTTATTACAGTTCTATCGATAATAACTGCATAATATGGGTAATAAAGCATGTTATATTGATAATAATAAAAGTAAAAAGTATATTTATTACAGTTCTACCGATAATAACTGCATAATATCGGTAATAATGCATGTTATATTGATAATATTGGGAGTAATAAGTATAATTATTATAGTTCTCACGATAATGATAGTAAAATATGGCTAATAGTGCATGTTATATTGATAATAATAAAAGTAATAAGTATATTTATTACAGTTCTATCGATAATAACTGCATAATATGGGTAATAAAGCATGTTATATTGATAATAATAAAAGTAGTAAGTATATTTATTATAGTTCTAGCGATTATAACTGCATAATATGGGTAATAATGCATGTTATATTGCTGATAATATAAGTAATAAGTATAATTATTACAGTTCTAGCGATAATAACTGCATAATATGGGTAATAATGTATGTTATATTGAGAATAATATAAGTAATAAGTATAATTATTACAGTTCTAGCGATAATAACTGCATTATATGGGTAATAATGCATGTTATATTAATAACATTGGGAGTAATAAGTATAATTATTATAGTTCTAGCGATAATAACTGCATAATATGGGTAATAATGCACGTTATATTGCTAATAATATAAGTAATAAGTATAATTATTACAGTTCTAGCGATAATAACTGCATTATAGGGGTAATAATGCATGTTATATTGATAATATTGGGAGTAATAAGTATAATTATTATAGTTCTAGCGATAATAATAGTACAATATGGCTAATAGTGCATGTTATATTGATAATAATAAAAGTAATAAGTATATTTATTACAGTTCTACCGATAATAACTGCATAATATGGGTAATAATGCATGTTATATTGAGAATAATATAAGTAATAAGTATAATTATTACAGTTCTAGCGATAATAACTCCATTATATGGGTAATAATGCACGTTATATTGCTAATAATGTAAGTAATAAGTATAATTATTACAGTTCTAGCGATAATAACTCCATTATATGGGTAATAATGCATGTTATATTGATGATAATAAAAGTAATACGTATATTTATTATAGTTCTAGCGATAACAACAGCATAATATGGGTAATAATGCATGTTATATTGATAATAATATAAGTAATAAGTATAATTATTACAGTTCAGGCGATAATAACTGCATAATATGGGTAATAATGCACGTTATATTGCTAATAATATAAGTGATAAGTATAATTATTACAGTTCCAGCGATAATAACTGCATTATATGGGTAATAATGCATGTTATATTGATAACATTGGGAGTAATAAGTATAATTATTACAGTTCTAGCGATAATAACTGCATTATATGGGTAATAATGCACGTTATATTGCTAATAATATAAGTAATAAGTATAATTATTACAGTTCTAGCGATAATAACTGCATTATAGGGGTAATAATGCATGTTATATTGATAATATTGGGAGTAATAAGTATAATTATTATAGTTCTAGCGATAATAATAGTACAATATGGCTAATAGTGCATGTTATATTGATAATAATAAAAGTAATAAGTATATTTATTACAGTTCTATCGATAATAACTGCATAATATGGGTAATAATGCATGTTATATTGATGATAATAAAAGTAGTAAGTATATTTATTACAGTTCTACCGATAATAACTGCATAATATGGGTAATAATGCATGTTATATTG